>OZ024826.1:66880022-67285067 GCA_964016985.1 Anodontia alba | reverse complement strand
AAGTGCAAATGCAATAATTAGGTTGAATACAGTATTTAGGTAGTTTAATATCTCCAAATTATTAATTAATGATCTTTAAAAGACCATAGGCATATAAGGCTCATTTACAAGGAACATTTGCCCATTTACACAGTGCTTAATGCTTACCATGGTGTTCCATAAATGGGGCTGTGGCAAACAGCGTAGACCCAGATCAGAAATAAAGGCCTATGGGTCAGTTTTGTCATATTGTGCATGTGCAAGACTTTTTGGCAGAAAGTTGTAAAAATGGTATTTAATAAAATGAAGTCTTTATCGTTAACTTATCTATTTTATGTCTGTCCCTATTTCTGTCTGTTTTGGTTATGCATTTTCAGTATCCACAAGGCAGTCTTTACCTTGAAGATAGACACTTGTTGTTGTTGTTGTTATTATTGCTAAGAGTCAGCCATAAGTCTTCAACTTTTGAATGGGTGAAATCTAAATTTTTTACTTTACAGAATTGCCTTTGCATTTCTTTAATTTTTTTTATATGTATAAGGAAGGCTCCTTTGATTTTTTTTGATAAAGCTTAACCCTTAAAACACTAGTCACAACAATTGTCGTCTGCTTGTCAGCTGCTTGTGATATTAATAGTCATTTCTGCAAACAGTGTGGACCCAGATCATGCTATATTTTAGGAGCAGTCTGATCTGGATCCACATTGTTTGCCTGTATGCCAAAATAGGTTTGAAAAGTTTACAAGAATATTCAGCAGACCACATAAACGGACAACCTTTTTAGATGCAGGTTTTCTTGGCGTTTTAAGGGTTAAAAGGTAATAAGTGATCTTTTTCATGAATAAAAACACCTATTATCTGGGGTAATCATAATGTAAGATAGTAATCATGTGCATTTCTGCCCTTGAAACTTTATTTTTTCACCTTGAATTTTGAAATGATTGGGTAATCTGTCAAATAAATTGGGTACCATTACCCAAGTCTTTGAAAATAATTGAGTATTTGCTCATAACATACGGGTATTTTACTTGGATACTCCCCTTATCTCTTGCCCAGGTAATATTGAGTTACTAAGGCTGTTTTGGAGAGAAAACAATCCCAGTAGACCAAATGGGAATGTGTGCATATGTTAAATCTGAAAAATAGTCACACCTTTAGATGAAATGGGAATGGACCAAATGGGAATAAAGCAAAGTTTATAAGGTAAATTACTGTTTTGCCTATTTCCATTTTGTGTACTGTTTATTCCAATTAAAGAAATGAACTTCATCTTCTCCATTTCTGAGGGTACAATACTTTCCCATTTCATCTACTGGTACTTTTTGAATTTCTTATAATAATGACTAATCATTGGAACAAAACTGTTCATTTCCCCTTTATATGAAATATGATCATCAAAATACTGAGTATTATTAGGATCTGAGTCTATACTGATTGATTTGCTGATTGTCATGCTTTTCCAGGAAAATTGATTGAGAATGGATAAATAATGCACCAAAAAGTTACTACCAGACCGACTACTTTAAGTCTGATCTGGGTCTACACTGGCTGCCTTGACTGAATGTCATGTTCTCATGACATAGTATATAGAATACGCTAATACCATCATAGTTGCTTGAGTAGCTTGCATAGAGGTGAAAATACTCACATACATGTAGATGAAATGGGAATGCGTGGGTAGATGAAATAGGGCAAAATTGTCAAAATTATGAGTAGGCAGCATGGGAATAGAGGAAATGGTATTAAAATTGTTTAAAGGACTACAAAACTTTTACTTTTGAATATACTAAATAGTTTACAAATATTTTCAGTTCTCTTGAAAAGTATTTAAGGTTTAATATCACTTATTGATTTATTACAAATCAATTATTGTAAATCATTATCCTAAGTGATAATTATTTTCATCATGATTATATTAGAAATGGTGGGTAAATACCTGTTGCACTGAAGAATTTACCTCTTGTGTGGCACTTTCTTTTAGGCATGACATGAACTGATACACATATTCTCACTTAATCTGTCTGATTAACAAAGTTCACTATCTCTGATGCTGAAATTTGCTGTACAAATGTTGGGCATGACTTGTCTTTTGTAAAAAGGGCCCTGCCTATGTGACTCAGTTGCCTGGTTGCGTTAAAAATCTGATTGGTGATTAATTTATTGACTGTTTCGAAAAAGAGAATTGGCTTGTTAAATGCAGGTAAAAATTACTCATATTTGGGTAGGGAAAAAAAATTGAACAAAGGTCAACAAAAATTTTGATACTTTTTTTTTATTTCTATTTCATAACTGTGAATTTTGCTAAGAACAAAAAGAATTAAGAATTTTTAGGTATTTATTTTGTAAACAATTAAAGAAAATCGTCAGTGACAGTTTATAAAGACATCATTTCATATGTGTAGTGCACTATCTTTTCGCACCTCGAGATCAGGTATATGCAAATTTAACATTAGACCTTCTTTTAGTGACTGACTGCAG
The DNA here is from genome assembly GCA_964016985.1 of Anodontia alba. NCBI lineage: Eukaryota > Metazoa > Mollusca > Bivalvia > Lucinida > Lucinidae > Anodontia > Anodontia alba. Next base: position 67,282,611 of record OZ024826.1, on the reverse strand, counting down.
GATATACAAAGTCCCTACTATAATAGAAATATTTGAAAATACATAGGTCTATTACCCATCTATCTATCTATCTATCTATCTATCTATCTATCTATCTATCTATCTATCTATCTATCTATCTATCCACACATTGATGCATCTAACCATCCATCTCTCTGACTGTCCATCCTCTGGGTGTCCATCCATATATATATTATATACAATCACTCTCTCTATCCATCTCTCTATATATATTATATAGAGAGATGTATAAAGCGAGAAGAGAGAGAGAGAGAGAGAGAGAGAGAGAGAGAGAGAGAGAGAGAGAGAGAGAGAGAGGATTCTGTGTGTGGAGCATTGATTTCATGTCTTCTTGTCTGGACAGAGACTTTCTGTTGTGAATATTGGTGATATATGGGTCAATATAATGACGTTGATATTGAGAGGGCTTAAAACAACAATCATTGGCACTGATTAGCCACATGTATTCCATAAGGTGCCTAAAGGTGTGAATATGTTATCAAGATGATGTCAAAAAGGTGTAATTTATTGCAGTATTATTAATATTTGTCAAACAGTGGAAACATAGATAATGATTGGTCCATTGTTATAACCAATGGGAAAAGTAATGAAGAAGCCAGCTTAGTTCTTTAAATTGGTACCTGGTTTACCATTATAAGATCATTTGCACAATGGAATTGTCTGAATATGATAGTCTTGTAAAGTTAATTTTGTCGGGCTTTGTAGAATATCCAGATCATTTGACAAATAAAGAAGGCAAACAGTACCTTAACCGAAGAGAATACTACAGAAGGAAAGCACAGACACACTATTTTGTTGAAGGTATGTATAGCCCTTAGTGCAGATGCACCTATCATTTTTTCCAATAGCGAGAGAGACGTGGTGGGGTGGGGCTGTGGGGGTGTTGCGGGCATACTCATGGGATTTAAGTCATAAAACAAATGCCAACCCCAAAATAAGATAAGCGTATCTTCAGAAAAAGTACACTTAACCTCCTTAAGGAAGACGTTCTATAAAATCTCAAGGCTCACATGCCTACCAAATTCATATTATGGATAATGTAAAGACCTACAGCCTATTATTTTGGTCAAAGGAGGCCAGCTGACAAATCTCACGGCTTCCAATCAAACTAAATGCAGATCGTAGTATGAATGAAGCGCAAGACATTATTATTGTAAGAATGGTAGGCGTTATGGTAAGTATTACGTCTCTCAGTCCTTCGAACTGCATATCGTCGATAAAGTAAAGAAGTACATCCGATTATTTTGGTCATTGGAGGTCTGCTGACAAATCTCACGGCTTCCAATCAACCTAAAAGCAGATCGTAGTATGAATGAAGCACAAGACATAATTATATAAACAAAGCATTCTAACAGCTCTAAGTTGTACCAAATGCATATCATCGATAAATTGAAGAACTACAGCCGATTACTTTGGTCAGTTGAGGCATGCTGACAAATCTCACAGTTTCCCATGGACCAAAATGCACAACGGTGTGTACATGACGCGCAAGAGATTATTAGTATAAACAATGGTGGCCGTTCTGAGGAATCTCACGGCTCTTAGTCCTAACCAAATCATCGATAAATTTAAGAACTGTAGCCGATTATTTTGGTTAACGGAGGCCTGCTTACAAATCTCATGGCTTCCAGTCAACCTAAATGCATATTGTAGTACGCATTAGCGCAAGACATTAATATTGTATTTAAGGAAGGCGTTCTAAACAATATCACTTGATTACAAATGCTTATCATTGATAAATTAAATCACTACAGCCGATTATTTTGGTGAACGGAGGCCTGGTGACAAATCATACGGCTTCTAATCAACCTGAATGAAGATCATAGTATACAAAGCCTCTAATTCAAGATTGCGAGTTAGCAGTTAGGCCCCACCGAGCACCAAGTGTTGTTTCTTTGAGCAAGGCACTTTATCCACATTGCAATTTTAGTACTTATTTCCACTAAGGAATGTCTGGCAATGGAATACCCAAGAGGGCTTAGGCAGTGTTTGATGATAGATATATTGCCTAGGGACATTAGTTTTAGCAGGATGGTGGACGGTCTGCAACAAAGTTAATGCTGACAGTGCGGAATATAAACTACTGTGGGCAATATTTGTAGATGGATTCTACAAATAAATTCATCACAGACCATTGACGGCCTCTAGGAGATCATATCTTTGTCGTCCGAGCCACTGTGGCAGCTGTCTTCATCGCTCCATAAACAGCATTCTTCCTGTTTTTTGGCTGTAAATAGAAGTCTTTTACTATTTAACTGGTTTTACTGGAAGATTGAATCGGTTCCATCCTCCTAATAGGTCAAGTGTACAACGTCAAAAAGATTCCTGATCTTTTTTAAGGAAGGAGAATAGAGACTCTCACAGGGGGTACCTGTTTCCGTGTTCCCCTGAAAAAAAACCCCGCATTTTCCCTTGTTCCCCAAAATCAAAATCTTGATTTTTTATGTTCCCTGTTCATCCAAATTGCCTTTGTTCCCCTGTTCCCCTGTTCCGTTCAGTTTAAGGCTTTTGTTCGCTTGTTCCCCATAAATAAATGACCTTATTACCCAGTTACCCCAAACCCCTGGGAGGGCCTCAGAATTGCGCTTATCCAACAAAGCATGCTAACTTTATAAAAGCTAGCACTTGTGTCACTTTCGGTAGACATCGTCTAGATCTACTTATTGATTGCTGCATGATTGCTGCATGAGCCAAATATGTAACAGAAAAAGACGACGTCCAATAAATGACTTGCATATGAAATATAATGATCACATAAAATCTAAAATAATAACAATAATAATATAATACGCAAATTCTGTATGCTTCGACTGCACAGATTTAGTGTGAATAGAATAGAATAAATTTTAAAGGGCTATACATAATAGCCAAATACGTACTTTACAGGAAACAGGGGTACACAAGAAAGTCATCACACTCGATGCAGGATTAATTAAAAAGCTTACCAAATCTATGAACCCCCCCACCCCCCCCAAAAAAAAAAAAAAAAAAAAAAAAAAAAAAAATAAATAAATAAAAAAAAATGAAATAATTTTTTTTTCTTTTTTTTTTCATGATGTTCAATATTATTTACAGGTGGACCAACAACTTGCTTAATAGAATACCAAAAGTGAAAAGTAAAATAATTACAAATTGATTAATCGATGCATCGATGAATCAAAAATTTCATTTTGAGGTACCAAATCAGTACACTTAGAAACTTTAAACTGCATGAATAAATTTTAACCATGTACCAATAGTTTAACAGGTGGACCAACAACTTGCTTAAGTCGAATATCAGAAAGCGATAAGTAAAACAATTACAAATCGATTATGCAAAGCATCGATTCATCCAAATTGTCATTTTGTGTACACAGATAAAATTTAATCTGCATGAATATATTTAGCAATTCAAATATTTTAACCGTTGGACCGACAACATGCTTAAGTCAAACATCCAAAAGCGCAAAGTAAAATATTACAAATCGATAACGAAATGCATCGATTCATCCAAATTGTCATTTTGAGTACACTGATACAATTTATACTGCATGAATATATTTAGCGATTCAAATATTTTTTACTGGTGGACCGACAACTTGCTGAAGTCAAACATCCAAAAGGGAAGGTAAAATAATTACAAATCGATAAGGCAATGCATCGATTAATCCAAATTGTCATTTAGAATACACCGATAAAATTTGTACTGCGTGAATATATTTACAATTCAAATATTTTTTACCGGTGGACCGACAACTTGCTTAAGTCAAACATCCAAAAGGGAAAAGTAAAATAATTACAAATCAATTAGGCAATGCATCGATTCATCCAAATTGTCATTTTGAGTACACCGATAATATTTATACTGAATGTATTTACAATTCAAATAATTTTTACCGGTGGACCGACAACTTGCTTAAGTAAAACATCCAAAAGTGAAAAGTAAAATAATTACAAATCGATTCGGCAATGCATCGATTAATCCAAATTGTCATTTCGGAGTACACCGATAAAATTTATACGGCATGAATATATTTACAATTCAAATATTTTTTACCAGTGGACCAACAACTTGCTTATGTCAAACATCCAAAAGTGAAAAGTAAAATAATTACAAATCGATTAGGCAATGCATCGATTAATCAAAATTGTCATTTCGGAGTACACTGATAAAATTTATACGGCATGAATATATTTACAATTCAAATATTTTTTACCAGTGGACCGACAACTTGCTTAAGTCAAACATCCAAAAGTGAAAAGTAAAATAATTACAAATCGATTAGGCAATGCATCGATTAATCCAAATTGTCATTTTGAGTACACCGATAAAATTTATACTGCATGAATATATTTAGCAATTTAAATATTTTTTACAGGTGGCCGACAACTTGCTTAAGTCAAATATGCAAAAGTGCAAAGTAAAATAATTACAAATAAATCGCATCGCATTAAATGACAACACATTTGTCATTTTGAGTTGACAAATCAATGAACCGAAAACATTTAAACTGCAAGAATAAATTTTGGCAATTTTCCTATATTTTTTTACTGATAAGCCGACACCTTGCAAATAATAACAAATTACATATTGATTGATCTACGCAAGAGTAAATTAAAATTGTCATTTTGATTTACCAAATGAGTGTACTAATAAAATTTATACTTCAGATTCAGTATTATTACTGACGAACCCACCTTCAAATTATAATGTCCACCTACAATTATTATACTGCACCAATACATTGTTATCAACATTCGAATGATGACTACATTGATGTACTCGTGATTAGTATTTTAGCACAGACCTTTGGATATGCCAGCTGTCAACTCTTATCTACCAGTAAGACCTGAATGCTATATACGAACAGAGAGAACACATTTCTTTTTTTTTTTTCTTCTTTTTTTTTATTTATATGATTTAGTTTTCACGCAGTAGAAATGTATTACTTTATGCGTATCTACAACTGTTGAGGTTATTAGGATTTTATTTTTAGTAACACATTTGTTTTTTCACTGGTAACGATTAACTTATATCATTCTTTAATTTGTATACCTTGATATTTTAATATCGTAAGACGATCTGACATTTCTCATGATCTGAAAGATCTCATACAGGCAGCGTGAGTTTCGTCAGAAACTTCCGGTTTCAGACTTCCGGTCTGAAAGATCTCATGGTCTGACGGATCTTACGCTACACCGGTTCTTCGCTACTGTGTATTATCTCAGCCTTACCCGGTTCTTCGCTACTGTGTATCATCACAGCCTTACTCTGGTTCTTCGCTTCTAAGTATCATCACAATCTTACTCGGTTCTTCGCTTCTGTGTATCACCACAACCTTACCCGGTTCTTCGCTGCTGTGTATCATCACAGCTTTACCAGATTCTCTACTTTTGTGTATCATTACAGTCTTACCCGTTACTTCGCTTCTGTGAAGCATCTCTTATCATACAATAGGTGATGTATATAAAGTAAGATCTAGTTCAGATTTAAATTTAAAGATTATAAATGTGAAAGAGAGAGAGATAGAGAGAGACAGAGAGAGAGAGAGAGAGAGAGAGAGAGAGAGATGAAAAGCGATCGAGTGACCAATTCTAATAGCCTTTAATGGTGAGCAAAAAGATTGCATGACAATATGTAACTAGTTCCGCTGAAAAGTTTCAGTTTTATTTTCATAGATATGAGTTCGACAGTTTCTCATATGCCTTGATGAGAAATACAGTCACAAAACCTGATAAAACTGTTAAAATCTATTTTCAGATCGCATCCTGTAATATCTTTACGCCTTCAAATTTTCACCCGTCGTCGAACATAAATTTCGTGTGTAAATCATTCGGTTTCTGTTTTTTTTTTTTTCGACAGCTCTCTGATTGTCTTGATTTGCCGAAAAGAAGAGAAGTATAATACTACAAATGATCGTTTTAGACTGAATCTGTCTTTATCACATGACTGTCAAGTTATTCAGTGAAAAAACCCATGTTATAGCGACACCGCCTCGTGGCTGCGAAGCAGCCACGCGGTGGCGTCAAATGGTAACGCGTATGGAATAGAACAGAATTGTGTGTACGGACCCCTTCAAAAAAAATCTGCCGTGGCCTGAAAAGTCACAATGATTAAAAACCTGCGAATAACACCGAGTGTTTCGACTGAGACATGTGATGTCAGTCAGCCAATGAAAGTGCTCAGCGATACGTTGTCTGGTTTCCGACCTTCTAGGTGTTGCGACAACTCTTGTATGATGTCGTATGACAACCAGCTTGTTTACTAAAATCTACCTGCTGTCGACCATTTTTTTTCTCCATACAGACACGAAAGCTTCTTTTACCTGCATGTTTGAAGTTCATGATGTGTTGGTCCGCGAAAAAACGACGACAGAAACTTGTTCAAAATTCTTCAGCAAAATTCCTGATATAGTAAAATGCATTTCAGGTAGGCAACCGATAGTGTAGCGTAACCGGGTGCCTATTGCCGGCGTGCATTGATTATCGGGTATTCAGAAATCACGGCCCGCAGAGCACGGCCCCCGCCCATCGGGGCCAGCGAAATAGTTGGGCTGCCTGTAGTCTCCAGGGCAGAGCTGCCTTAGGCAGGGCCTGTTCATTATGTGATCAGGTTGGGTAAAAGTCCCACAAATCTGGAGGCAATATCTTTAAATGGATACATTGTCGCAATTATTTTTTTTTTCATTTAATTCGGTAGAATCAACATACAGTAATATCAGATCCATCATCAGTCCTGCCATTGTGAGCGATTATTTATCACTAAAGATTTGGTCATAATTTACCTGTCTGTCTGAGCACGACTCTTACCATCATAACCATGTTATCTTTACTATATGTATTTCGTCAGACAGGCCTGAGCAGTGTAGACCCAGATGGGATGGTGCAAAATGTGGCGTCTCATTGATTATAAGAAATATGTAATGATAATAATTTTTGTGGAATTTATCGATCAGTTAATCGATTATCTGATTAATTTTGTCAGCCTTAATAGTTATAAATAATAAAGCAAAAAATTCAAAGATAAATTATGTGGGACTAGACATAAAAGAATATGTAATCATTACACTGTACACGTATGTATAGTAAAAACTTATCAAAACCAGATCACAAGTCTGGATTTCTATCATGGTTCTCTTTGACATCACAGTAGCTCAAGTTGTTAAAAATGACTGAAATAGTTTTTACCCACACTTCTCAGTTATCTGGACAATTTATTAGCCTCAAAAATACCAAGAACATTTTGAACCCTCAAAATCTTAGTGACATGCCCACGCTGCAACCCTGCAAACACAAGCATATAGGTGCAGACAAGTGAATTTCATTGTCCAAACACTAAGGCTGGCACAATTAATCAGCTACAGTCATTTGGCTAGTTCCCAGTAACGGTATGCTTCATAACAATTTCCAGATAACTGGCTGATCAAAACTTAGATTGTTTTGGTTGATACAGAGTGCTATCCTTCCTTGAAATAACACGCTAAAGAATTTGTCATTCGCCTTTTGTTATCTGCCCTTGCGATGACTGTATACTCCGCTGATTTGGCTATTTCTGAATAGTTTCGCTAGTTCCAAGTAATGAATGAGGGTCTGTAAAAATCCCTCGGATAACGCAACAACCGCTATGTATTACTTTATTAACTTGTATTATGTGTTACAGAGACAATTAATTCAATATAAAGACATTCGTCGCAGAGGGACAGGTTCACAAAGACCTTAAAACCAGCCTTTAAGCAAAAATCGCATAATTCATGGCATAAGGATTTTTCGGCATGTACACCCTCCTGACTGCAAGATTTAGCTCCTATTTTCTGGATTTAATAATGTTTCCAACATAAAAGTATTTCAATGAGGTTTAAGAAATTGAAAGCAGTATGTGCATAAGGTCCTATTTTCCCCCTTCTGAAACCCAAAAATAAAATATGCTTGCAGTAAAATTATGTGTTAACTAATCCAATTGTAGCTAGTGTTTGGGGCTGTGTGATGCCCCTACAAAGTCTCCCTGCACTTCATTAAAGTGCAGATAATATATAAGCGACGACATGAGAAAACCTGTCTTCGAGGTTTGTAACCAAGTAAGACTCAGACCGGTCTACTCAGACATAGACTGGCTAACTCAGCCGCAGCACCGGATTAGCTAGTCTTGAAAGGTTTGATAGGTTGTATACTGTCTAGACAGCAAACAACAACGGTGCTGATCAGACTGCGCAGATGCAAAAACTATGTGTCTTTGTTGTTCGCATATGGCATAAAGCAGGCTATCTCATGACACTCATATTTCATTTCAGTTGTCTGTCACATGTGTTGGATTCTTTTACATACATAACATCAGTATCTACACTCCATTAAACACCTTACCCGGAACTTGATTTCTGTGTCTGTTACTCACCTCAACTCCTTACCATACTTTATCTAAAATTTGAACAAGTACAACTTACTGCCCAATGTTTTGTCTTAAAATAGCTGAATGGGTGGCAAACAGTGTAGGCCCTGATGGGACACTGCGTTTTGTGGCATCTCGTGTGCACTGTTTTTTGGGCCTGTCTGGCTAAATACATCCAGAAAAGTATAACATATGATAAGAGACCTGCTCAGACAGACAGGTAACATAATGACCAAATTTTCAGTGATTTCTATAATTGATCATCGATAACAATGGCAGGACTGATAATTTATCATCTTTTAAGCTCCGATTAGCCAGCCCTACTGAATAATATAGATTATTTGATTCTATTTTTTAAAAACCTGGACTAAAAGTCACATAATAAGACATACAAATTTAAACTATTATAAAAAAAACTCATTGACTAGAAATAAATCCAGCACAATTAATCGGATAATCGATTAATTGATCGATAAATTCAATAAAAATGATTATCATTACTGATTTGCTAATAATCGATCATTTGATTTCTGTGTCTGTTACTTCACCGTATTTACCCTTAGTATTCAGACATCTCAACTCCTTACCATACTTAATCTAAAATTTGAACAAGTACAGTTTTCTATCCACTGTTGTGTTTAACATAGCTGGATGAGTGGCAAACAGTGTAGATCCTGATGAGACACCGCATTTGTGGTGTCTCATCAAAGTCTACATTGTTTGCTCAGGCCTGTCTGACCAAGTACATACAATAAAATATAACATATGGTTAGAATCATGCTCAGGTGGATAGGTAAAATTATGGCCAAATCTTTAGTCATTATCAATCGATTATCGATCACAATGGCAGGACTGATAATTGATTATCTTTTCAGCTCCGATTAGCCAGCCTTAACTAGAAACATGGCTTCAAACATCTGCTAAGAAACTATTTTACACAAATGTCCATGCTATACTTAGGATGAGCTATACAGTAATCACTTTTTGTCCGTCCGTTGTCTGATCATCAGTGAACACATTCAAATGACAACTCCTCCAAAGCGATTGAAATGATTTGTCCCTAAATAGCTAAGATTGTTGCTTCGGTAGGGGCATTTAGAAAAAGCTAAAATTATGGTGATCTGCCTCTTGGTCTGGTTGCCTTGGCAACATGAAGCTCCCCTAGACTTATAATGTTAAATTACTTTTTCTCAATAACCCTGGAGAAGTGATGTGAACCATATTTGGGCCAATCGGCTTCATGATTGTCTACCCAATTTATATGTTTTGTGACAGGATGATTTTCAGGGCTGTGGAAATACTTTGCCTGACTTGTCTGACTTCTTGTCCCAATTAACTGAGGACAAGTAAAAATTTCAACTTACTTGTCCTGGGACAAGGACTTCATAGCTCTAGCTAAGAAGAGTGTCCAAATTATGAGATATATATACTGTTCTTATTTCTTGAAGAAAACCAGGCGCTTCTAATGAGTACCCACAACATATGGCAAAAGAATGTGCGCAATACTAACTGCTTAGAGGACGAATCCTGCCCAGTAATGGTGTGGTTAGGTAAACTGACTGTTCGACATGACCTCATTAGGTTGACTGGTCCGTAAAACATGTTTTTTTTTTTTTTTTTTTTTTTTTTTTTTTTTTGGGGGGGGGGGGGGGGGGTGGAGGGTTTCCATTGGACCTAGCATGCCAGAATTATGCTTATTTTTACTTTTCGTCCGTCGTCCGTCTGTCCGTGCGTCCATCCGTTAACATTTTCAAACGACTTCTCCTCTGAAGCCGCTGAGCCAATTTTGCTCAAATTTCATATGGAGCCTCCTTAGGGTGGGGGAACGAAAAATTGCTAAAAAGGTCGCGGTCCGTTGACCAAGATGGCTGCCACACCCATATTTGGTAAAAACCTTTAAAAAAATCTTCTTCTCCAGAACCGAGAATGCCTTGGGGCTGAACCTTTGCAGGAATCATCGGGGACGAGAGGTCTACCAAAATTGCTAAAAGAATTGTCGTACGTTGACGTTTGACCTTTTTACGGCAAGGTCAAGTTTGCTTCCCTATGCATTTGTATGGAAAAAACCTTTAAAAATCTTCTTCTCCAAAACCGAGCCTGGCTGAATCTTTGCATATTCATCGGGAACGGGAGGGCTACCAAAATTGCTAAAATAATTGTCGTACATTGACATTTGACCTTTTTACAGTAAGGTCAATTTTGCTTCCTTATGCATTTGTATGGGAAAAATGTCCAGAATTTCAAACAACTTCTCCTCTGGAGCCTCTGGGCCAATTTTGCTCAAATTTCATATGGAGCCTCCTTAGGTAGGGGGAACAAAAGATTGCTAAAATGGTCACAGTTCGTTGACCAAGATGGCTGCCATGCCCATATATGGTAAAAACCTTTAAAAATCTTCTTCTCTAGAACCGAGGATGCTTTGGGGCTGAATCTTTGCATAAATCATCGGGGACAGGGGGTCTACCAAAGTTGCTAAAATAATGGTCAAACATTGACATTTGACCTTTTTTGACGGCAAGGTCAAATTTGCTTCCATATGCATTTGTATGGGAAAAAACATTTAAAAATCTTATTCTCCAAAACCGAGGATGGCTTGTGGCTGAATCTTTGCATATATCATCTGAAAAGGGCGGTCTACCAAAGTTGCTAAAATAATTGTCATACATTGGCATTTAACCTTTTTACGGCGAGGTCAAGTTTGCTTCTGTATGCACTTGTATGGGCCCCATACATTTGTATGGAAAAAAATGTTGATAATTTCAAATGGCTTTTCCTCTGAAGCCTCCGGGCCAGTGTTGCTCAAATTTCATGCAAAGCCTCCGTGGGCAGGAGAATGAAAGATTGCTAAAATGGTATGGTCTATTGATCAAAATGGCTGCCATGCCCATATATGGTTAAAACCTTTAAAAATCTTCTTCTCCATAACCAAATAAGCCCTGGGTCCTAATCTTTGCACAAATTGTGGGGGGCAGAAGATCTACCAGAATTGTTAAAATGATGGTTCTATGTTGACATTTGACCTTTTTACCTCCAAGGTCATATTTGCTTCCCCGTTTGTATTGTCCATTTACATTTATATTGAAAGTATCAAAGTGACTTGTAGATCAACAGTTGTTAAAATTGTTCTGATTGGAAATCTAAGATGGCCATCATCTGGTTTATATTTATAATATTTCCCTGTTTACATGTATAAAATCATGATTCTTCAGAAACCACTTAGCCAATTTCCACCAAATTTCACATTGATCCTCCTGTTGAAATGTGATTGATAGTTTATTCAAATGATCATGCTCCATTGACTGTCAGGCCCATATATTCTTCTTCAAAACTAAGAACTGCTCAAATGATGATATTTTCATTTGTTGTGATGATAGGATTGGAAAAATGTTGCATAACATCTGCATGTCTGCAGTGGCTGTGTCACTCAGGTGAGCAAACCGTGGCCTTTGGGCCTCTTGTTGAATCTATTTTATTCTAATATTGTCCCCTTTGGATGGGGACGCCAGTGCCCACAAGATCTGCAAAAGCAATATGCTCCCGCCCGCTTGAGCTAGGAATCTTATATTGATGTCTTCCCCCTTTAGGGTAGGGAGAAATATGCATTGTATTTTCCCCGGGCGTCTGTCTGGTCAGCTCTATAACTTGAAAATGGTTCCAGCTGTCTTCACGAAACTTCATATTGATAACAATCAACATTATCATACATGCAGAACATAAGAACCATAAATCTTGTATTTTTGAGTTATTTCCCTTGGAACTATGTCCGTCATAAAATCGCGTCCGCTCTGTAACTTGAAATCTGTTCAAGATATCAAGAAACTTCATGTAAATATCAATCAACATCAATCAATATCAATCAACATTAGACGACATGCAGAGTGCAAGAACCATAACTCTTGCATTTATACTTTTTGAATTATTTCCGTTAGAACTTTGTCCGTCACAAAAATGTATCCACTCTATAACTTAAAAATCGTTCAAGATATCTTCACAAAACTTTCTATGAATATCAATCAACATTAGAGGATGCGCACAGCGCAAGAACCATAACTGTTGCATCTCTCCTTTTTGAGTTATTTTCCTTGGAAGCTCATAATATAAATGTTCGCTGAATGTACAATACAATATTACACCAAAAAGAGGGGAGACATATGTGTTTTTGCAGAAAAACAAATTCTAGTTATGTCTTTGATTTGCCTTGTGTCCTGCCTTGGTTGTCCGTCCATCTGTCTGTCACAAAATCGTGTCGGCTCTATAACTTGAAAACAGTTCAAGAAATTTTTATGTAACTTAATATATAAAGCATCATCAGACCACGTGCAGCAGAAGAACCAGAGCTCTTGTCAATACATTTTTGGAGTTATTCCCCTTTTCAATTTGACGATGGTCTTTTTTGTATCCGCTCTATAATTTGAAAACCATTCATGATATTTTCATGAAACTTCATAGAAATATAAAACATCGTCACACAACATGCAGACAGCAAGAACCATAACTCTTGTCTTTATATTATTGGAGTAATTTTCCTTTGAAATTTGACAATGTAATTTCGTTGCCGTTGAATAAGTAGAAAGCCTTCCAAGATATTTTTATGAAACTTTACAGAAATATAAAGCATCATTGGGTGATGAACAGACTACAAGCAGTGTAACTTTTGTCTATATATTTCCTTGGAGTTATTCCCCTTTGAAGTTTGACAATAGTAGTTTTATTTCCGCAGTAAAAGTTTATAAGCATTTAAGGTATGTTCATGAAAAATTTTAGAAATATACAGCATCATTAGATGACATGCAGAGTTTGCAGACCACAAATAATTTTCCCAGAAAAGGGTTCGTACACCTTGCACCCCGTCTGCGTACAGTTTATTATTTAAACTTTATTAAATTTTGAGCGAATTCCGTAAAATATTGATGGAGTTATGCAGACATTGCTATTATGTCAATAGCAACACCTTGTCAGCACCATATTTTGACAACTGCTTGAGCTAGGGTCCTTATATTTTGCAGTGTAGTTAAAAGAGATTCAGAACCACAGAGTGATGTTCAGCCAGTATTGCAACTATAGCTACTCTGAATTGTTCAGAAGGCGGTGTCGCGAAAAAGGCATTGCCTTAATTACATATTAAAAATCATATAACCTCACGTGTTATAACACCTGCAAGGCGTATTAGTTAGCCTAATTACCCTCATTAATATTCGTATTACTCATCTTATTGATAGCAACCAAGATGGTGTCCGCGTTCGCCGATACAACTTTCACTTTTGAAACAGATCCTGCCTTCAATTTTGAGATGATTTTGAGATGAACGGTAAATGTCAGACCGATGGAAGGGGAAGATACAACACAATCACAATGTGAATAACAGCTACCATGGTGGTTAAAATTCGATGTTTTCCCGCAACATATTTAGAGGCACTTTCAACATCCATGTCGTCAAACAATCGAAAAAAAATAACCTCCTCCAAAAAAGCATTTAGAATAATGTGTCAAATTAAAATCCAAACTACTGTTTTATGTTCTTGAAATCTGTCATTTACTTCGGTGTATCAACCACCGTATCTAGGTCAATGACCTTTAAATACGACAGCTGACCTCGGGGGATTTCCCTACTGATTCTCAGTGACGTATTGACTTGCTGAATGACGTTGAAGGGAATATTTATTTTTAAATTCATTTATTCAAATGAAATATAAACTAGCTCAAATAAAAACCATTCCTACAGTTTAATGAAGAATGAAGTAGTAAATGGCATAGTTATTTTCGGTACTTATCATATATGCGAACTATTTTTGTTGCGTAGTACTATTGAATCCTTGGTAGTGAGTTGTTCCGCTGAGCTATGGAAAGCCGTTAATATATTTTGTGCGTTTTTTTGTCATCGGAAGGGCCATGTGATAAACAGAATCTCGCCAAGGCTCTCAAAATACCCCGAAATTATCCAAGCTCGTTCCATAAATTTCATATTAAATGACCACTCATGTAAGATCCTCTATTTATCATATGACGTCGGCGTTATTCAATGGATAACGTCGTCATAAAAATCGTATGACCACACGCTAATTATACTTTGGACAAGTAACGTCATGACGACGTCCATGTCAACCATATATTTTCTGTTGAAAAATTTAAAGGCTATAAAATCCAATTTAAAATGGTCATATGATAAACAGAATCACACTCGCCAAAGGCTCGTTTCATAAATTTCGTATGAAATGACCACTCGTGTTTGCTTCTAAGATTTGTATTTGATTTGATGCATCTTAATCTTTATCCTGCTGATCGCGTTAATATATGCGTTTACAGGGTAAGCCTATTTAAGAGCATCCTAGGACCTCCAGAAACAAGGTTCATCCTTTAATTCTAGGTTGTCCGACAAGAGAGGGAGTTTACTTTATCACAAATCTTCGTGTGGCCGCATTCACGGCCTATCAGTGAAATAATGCTCTAAAATTTCAGTTAAGTTTTATCTCTTTCTGTTTTTCCGTTTAATCGATAACACCGCTATCCCATTAAAAAGGCTTCCGTACCAACCACGCGGACTCTACAACTTCCGACGATAAATGTACATAAATATTAGACGTATCATCGGAAGTTACTACATCCTTCCTGCATAACCTTTTTTTTAACGTATATGAAGCAAATACCGGTTTGTGATCACGTGATCACATGATAGTCACATGATCAAGAATGTTCCGCTAATAATAAACCAGTCCATAGATATATAACATGTGCGAGTATGAATTAAAATTGGTGTAATCAAGGGAAATAACTAGTGCTTAGGAAATGATACCCCTTCAGAAACCCGGAACAGAAATTTTCGGAGCAGGATCAGGGTTAAACGCTAAAAGATTTTAAGTGTGTCTCAAATGCGGACAGGTATTGCGGACTTTGTATTACTCAAATGGATAAGTCACAAGATTACACTAGACCCTTTCGTCGAGATCTAGGAACATGGAAGAAGCGTGGTGCAGAGCGTAAGATTACGTCATTTGATGCTGTGTTTATTACTTGAAACTTAACCATGACACTCGGAGCACCAATCTTGAAAAAAATATGTTAATCCTATACGGATGCCTCACCCACTCCCCTCATTTTTTCATTGTAAGTGAAGGGGAAAATATGTTGATCATGGACTGTGCATGAAAGAAACAAGAGGGCCAAGATGGCCCTAAATCGCTCGCCTTTGACGGTCTGACCACATTAAAACTGTATCAAGATATTATCAATACAAACATTCTTATGATGTTTGCCCAAGGGTTTAGAAGGCGCTGTCATTGAAAGATCTTTCCTTTAGCTCTAGCGGCCATCTTGCTCATTAGAGCGGAAGTATTGTTTTAGCTAGTCTGGTTACCAGTTTACTCTCTAGGCAACATTCCTGTGAAGTTTGATTGAAATTGGTCAAAAAGATAGTTGTCATTTAAAGCTTTTTTCTACCTTTTGCTCTGTTGGCCATCTTGTTCATTGGAGCAGAACCATTTTAGCTCCCTAGGCAAAATTCCTGTGAGCTTTGACTGAAATTGGACCGAGGATTTAAGAGGTTGTCAATTAAGGATTTATCTGTTTTTAGCTCTGGTGGCCTTTTCGTCCATGAAAGCGGAACAGTTTTAGCTATTTTGGTAGAGAGTCTCCTAGGCAACATCCCTGTGAAGTTTGCTTTAGTTTGGCAAAAGGGTAAAGGGGGAATTGCCATTTAAAGATTTTTCTAGTTTTAGCTCTGGCGGCAGTCTTGTTCACTGGAGCGGAACCGTTTCAGCTATTGTGGTAGAGAATCACCTAGGCAAAATTCCTTTTGAAATTTGATTGAAATTGCCAAAGTTTATGAGGAGTCATTTAAAGATTTTTTTCTATTTTTAGCTCTTGTTGCCATCACGTTCACTGGGACGGAATCGTTTTAGCTATTTTGATAGAATGTCACTTAGGCCCAGTTCGGGCGCTTAACTACAGTTTTGTTAGTTCGCATTGTCCTATCATTCTGGTCAGACTTTTGTTTGCTGGTTCCCAGATTTCCATGAAAGACAGCAGAAAACTGGAACCAATCCTTTTGTTTTGCCGGCATTGATTGGTTGTTACATTCACAAGGGAGAGAGACCTTATAAAAGCAACAGCCAGCTATAGTCAAACTATATAACACGTAAACTATAGGCAAAAAACATGTATGTTTTTTTTTTTTTTTGCCCAATGGTTTAAGAGGAGTTAATGGTTCTTTTTTTTTATTTTTAGCTCTGGCGGCCATCTTGTTTTTAGGAGTGGAAGCGTTTTAGCTCCTAGGCAACATCACGAGGTTTGACTGAAACTGACCCAATGATGTAGGAAAAGTTGTCATTAAAGGATTTACGGCCATCTTGTTCATTGGCGGGAAACCAGCGAGTCACATAGTCAACATTCCTGTGAAGTTTGACCATGGTAGCTCCAATATAATGTTTATGTCTTAACAGAATAATAATCCGGGTCATGTCCATCAGGTCTGACAGTCTAAAACCCAGATTACAGTAAATACTTCATAGTATTCCCAACATCATGGGCAGTATGCAAGGGTTTTGCTAAAAATAAAGTTACACAAAATATGTGAACGTCTGTCTTTAAACTAAATGAGGGCTCCCTGTTTCAGAAGGTTGGCGCCTGACTATTGATGACTGTGGTCGGGCCCATCTAGATCCTGTTTGTATTTTTCTTGTGTTCTAGCTTCAGATCGCCACTGAAATGTTTGCTTTGTTTTATTATAGTGTGTGTTTCAATGTGATGTTTCGCGCCGAAAATATAATTTGAAGCTGCATAAGAATTAAGGGCGCGGTTTCTCGCAGGTAAAACTGGTTTAAGCCTCCTCGTGATTTATACTGCAGCAGGCCGTTTCAAGGAGGATATTCTGATGTCTTTCTTGTTATTGTGGTCACCCGTTATATGTCCACTTTGTTTTCTGTTTTCTTGTTGCGAGACTAGCATTGTAGCAATGGATGCCCACTTTGCTTTCTGTTTTCGTTGTTTTAGCTGCATCAGTTGATAAGGGTGAGGTTTTGTGCGAGTAAATTTGTTTAACTTCGTTTGTTTTCTCTTGACTGTTTCAAGGCTTGTAGTTTTTTTATACGTATTTGTCTAGTTGGTCAGTTCAATGTCAGCACGGAGTTAACATATAATATCGTTTCTTGGGAAAACACAAGGTTGCCCATTGAAATTCCAAACGTAAATGCATTACATTGTAGAATAGGCATATTTAAATTACATGCTCAGAACACATAATAATTGATAGAAGGTGAAATCCCAATTTTAAAAGCGTAACAGAAGCCATGGCATTCCTGAAATTGGTCAATAGCTTTTGGCCCAGAAAATTCGACACTTCGGCTGTTTTCAATTTAGTGAGTGTGTTCATTTCTATCAAGAGTCATTCCTTTTAAAACATATTAAGTAGCGGGAATCTATTCATAGATTGAATATATCTTGGATGAAGGACTATTTCCAATGCTGACTTGCTGACTTGTTGCATATATTTGCCGAATCCTTGTGCATACACTATAGGCCAGGGCATTTAGCAGAAAATGATCCTTAACCTATAACATTCTTTGAGAAATTTTACTTACATATTTGAAATCAGGAAGGTGTCCTTGTTCACTAAAAAAAGTCCTAAAAAATATTCCTTGCCGAAATAGCTTTTTTTGGGGGGTAAAATATACGAAATTTGAGAAAAAATCGCTGAAAGCTGGAATTAATTTCTAAAAAGTATATTTAAAAGAGTTTATACAATCTAAATAGCATAAACTGTATTAGATAATATTTAAGTTTGAACCAAATGTTATTTCTGTGTCTTTTGGGGGCAAACATCTGATTTTTTGAACAAAAAATGATGAAAATGGGAATAATCTATTCAAACGTTTCCAGCACTGATTATCAGAATTTAAGTTATGGAAAAAATGAATATAAGTCTAAGAAAAAAGAAAAAAAAAGAAGAAATTTTTTTATCATAAAATGCCAATATTTTTGGATTAAAATGTGCTTATTTTACAAAAAAAAAAAAAAAAAAAAAAAAAAAAAAAAAAAAAAAAAGCTGAAAACTGGAATAATTTTAAGAAAAATTTCTAAACAGAATTATGAATATTCTAAAAAGCAGATAATGTATAAGATAATGATTGCTATCTCTAAGAAACAATGCTGTCCAAATCAAATAGGTCTATCGGGCCTTTTTGGGGTAGAAAATTGCTTCTTTTTTTTTAACAAAAATTGCTGAAAATTGTAATATATTGATAAAAAAAGGTTTAAAAAAATACACATTTCCAAGGAAATTATAGAAAAAAGGTTATCACTAACTGAGAAAACGAATTGTATTTTATTATCATACAGATATTAGTTTTGAAAAAAAAAAAAAGGAAAATCAAAAACAAAATAATTTTTCATCAACATCCTGAGGTTTACTGAATATTGCGTAACTATTCTAAATTTAGTGACATAGAAGTAATTTGATATAAACTAGAGCTGTCAGAGGATAGCTGCAGCGCTATCAGAGAAGGACCATAGTATTGAAATATTTTGAATTCATGCTTGAAAAGTTTTCATTTTTGGCAAATTTTAAAACCTATCAAGGGATTTAACACCAATAGTTGTTCTTGATTCTGGATTACACGATTATCAGCCCACTGTGCATGCGTGTACCAAGTTTCAATTTTACAGCTTTCATAGTTCCTGAGAAATCTGTAAAGAAAATTTTTCATTATTGGTAAATTGTAAAACCTATCAAGTGTAACTCAAAGACCTATGGACCCTTGGCCCTGATTCCGGTATTCACGATACATCAATTCACGGCCCATGTGTGTACCAGGTTTCAACTTACACCCTTACAGTTCCTGAGAAAAGGGTGACGAAAATTTTACATTAATGGCAAATTGTAAAACCTTTCAAGGGATGTAAACTCCAAGGAGTTATAGCCCATTGACCCTGATTCATGTATACATCAGCGCACTGTCCATGTGTATATAAAGTTTCAACTTTACAGCTTTCATAGTTCTTGAGAAATCTGTAAATTGTAAAACCTATCAAAGGATGTAACTCCAAGACTTATGGGCCTTGGCCTGATTCCGGTATTATCAACCCACTGTCCATGTGTGTACCAAGTTTCAACTTTGTAACCCTAACAGAAAAGTGACGAAAATTTATCTGATGAGGAAGGACGGAAGGAAGGAAGAAAGGAAGGAAGGAAGAAAGGAATGACGGAAGGACAAGGCAAATCCAGCATAGCCCCACTTTTCCAAAGCAGGGCTATAATAATATAAAAAGTCAATAAGCAGTTGCAGGACAACTTTTCAAGGTTTTAGACAGACACTTTACTTTAATTTGATGCACTTTAATCCGTTTTTTTCCCAAATAATAGTTCAAATTTATACTGTAAAATCATTTGATTTTTCATCAGTAACAAACAAGAAAATGCCTAACGGCATTATGGACGGGTGATTCAGTATTGTTTTGAAACAGGGTACTTACTCGGCAGAAGCGGCCATTCTTCTCAATGCCAGTTCCACCAAGTTTCAGCTCAATCCGACTTATAGTTCTTGAGATGTCGAAAATGTGAAAAGACGGATGGAACGGGCCACCGACATCACACTGATAGTTACTGTTGTGGTCACTGGTAAGTATATACTCGTAGAAGAGGCTAAAATATAGCCATCAGAAATCCCATTCCCACTCCCACCCACCCCCTACCCACCCCGCCCCTACACCCCAAGACCAAACCGTCACTTCTAAGTTTGGTGTGCACAGGAATTTGGCTTAGAAATTTATTCAAAGCGAGATAACTAAAAGCTGTCTTTCATGCATGTGACACTCCTACTTTACCTGCTATATGTCAGTATCAAATATTATCTCAAACTGTATGGGAGTTATGACCTGCACAAGAATTCGGATTTAAGGAAGATAAGGTCATAACGAAGACAGTGAGAGTTGTCTCTTGCACTCTACATGTCTACCGGTCCATATCTACACCTCTACCAAATGTTATAAAAAAATCAAACCATTACGAAGTAGTGCACAAGAATTTTGCTTGGAAATTCATTCAGATGAAATAAGAAGAAAAAAGAATAAAGAGTTGTCTTTCTTGCATGTGAGCCATGTCCCTGCCAAATATCAAATTATCTCAAACAGTATGGGAGTTATTGCCCGTACAATATTTTGGTTTCACAGGTGATAACTACATAACAAAGAAAGTGTGATTTGTCTCTCTTGCATGTGACACGCCAACTAGTCCTTATCTATAACTCTACCAAATATTATCAAAATATTTCAAACTATCAAGAAGTTATGCTGCGCATAAGAATTTGGCTTAGAATTTCATTCAAGGGAGATAACTAGAAAAAGAATCGAGGAAGAGTTGCTTTTCTTGCATGTGACATTCCTACTTGACCCTACCAAATGTCCCTACAAATATTATCAAATGATCTCAAGCAGTATGGGAGTTATGCCCTGCACAAGATTTCAGCTTCGGGGGAGATAAAGTACATAACGAAAACAGTGAGAGTTGTCTCTCTTGTCACCTATAGATCCTCCTTTTCATATCTACCACACATTATCAAAATATCTAAGGGTATCAAAGTTATGGAAGGTATTAACCTTTATTAACTTTATTTATCAAAAGGTAAACCTCGGACGAAAGACAGTGAAAGTTGTCTCTCTTACATACGACATGCCTACGTTGTATCCGTACAGTTTCTTTCAGTCATGACTCAGACCTGCTTATGGCACAAATGTGTTTTCGTACATTAAATTTTTATCATGAGACGTTGGCAATTTTATTTTTTCCGAAATTTTTTGTTGACTTTTTGCTCATTAAGCAATAAAATACCCATAAAAATGATTGCGCATCATTTAAAAAGGAATAATGTAAAAAAAAAAAAAAAAAAAAAAAAAAAAACACAAAAAAAACACACACACACACACACACACAAAAAAAAAAAAAAAAAAAAAAAAACGCAGCGTGAATCCCCGAAACCATACGGGGATTTTCGTCGCCTGCCATGCATTGTTTTTCCCTACTACATCGAAACAAACAAAGGTGGGCAGATTTGCCAGTAGTACTTACCTCAGAGGAGGGAAGAAGTCATTTTGTAATTCCAGCATGTCGTTTTCTCTGTTTTACAAGCAATATTCCGCTGTGGAAAATGGTTCCTACGCGAATTGAATTATTTATATCGACACCGGTAGCACCGGTTAACGGTAGTAATTTCATGCCATAGCGATTCTACTAGATTTTTGGCAGATTAAAACGGATTGGCACGGGTATTTTTTTGGACTTTTTTTTTAGTTATTTAGCTGACTATATCTTATATTTTGGTACTGAGAAAATTTCTCAAGGAATTAGTTTGACCATAAAAATCAAAGTTCCTTGCCTATTAACGTGTTTTAAATAAACAGAACTTCAGTTATAAAAATAGCGCCGAATACAGATAATGAATACAGAAAGGATTTTTTCGGCCGGTCCGTTGCATCCGTACTATTCAGTGGAGAAAGATTTAATAAAACAATAATTAAATATTTTCTCCGTATCCAAATTATATGAGCACGATCTCATAATTACTTCAAGCTGTTGCTGCACATGTCACAGTCGCATTTTATAATCTGTTTTTTTTTACCTAGTATTGTTTATGAGAGTAAACACGGTGTGTACTCACTACCGCACTTAATAATCGCGGGTTTTTTGTTTTAAATATCTATAAACCGGTTATACAGGTAGCAGAATAGATTTGGATTTCAATGCGAGAGGATACATGACCATATTGAATTTTGGCAATTCTATTAGTTTAAAAAAATTCATATACAAATTTACATCTTCTGCATTTGATAACATTGCATGGAAGCTGGAGGGGACGGCCCTGACTTTCTGGGTAAGTCTGTTTTCTATTTTCTCTTGACGTTAATGGAAGCAAACATGTAATAAAGTGTCCCGGTGGTAAAAATTCTGTGCGGTGGCGATATATGTAGTAGAAAATTGACCGGTTATAGAGCATAGACCATTTTGTAGTTTTTCCACCATTTTCTGCATACTGTATCCACAATTTACTAGATCACTGTTTATAACCTAATACGTCAACTTGCGGTGTGGGCGAGCAGGTTGATTTCGGTAGTGAATAGCTACATTGGCTCGGTTTCTTTTAAATATAATGATAGAAAAGTACTCAGAACCAGAATGTCTGTGTGTACGTATACTACAAGCATCTTTTTAAAGCATTTAAGACAGGAAAATGTCGTGGCGCTGAGGTAGAGTATTGACAGGAAAATGTCAGTTATACAGGCGTGTTGTTGGCAGTAAAATGTTGGTATGTGATAAATGATATAGAGCTGTGGCAGGAAATGCCGCATCACTATGTGCATCCATGTACGTCCAAATCCGAGTTGAGCCGAGTAAATTGTTCTTAGCATGCTGTGTTTTTAAATCTAGGTTCCACTGTACAGTCATGGTTTTGTGGGTTATACAGTAGTGGTTTGGTATGTTTTGTGCTATGGTTGGCAGCTACTACAGGGAATCGTCTGACAGTCCTGTTTATTCAACTTAATTATCGCCATGGATATCACCGTATGAACAGTGAACAAGGAAGTATTTGTTCATATACGTTAAACTTTACTGTTAAACATTTTCATAAGCTGGAGATATTAGTGGTTAAAAATGTGGTAGTGTTGCATAGGAGCAGTACTGACTATTTGACAATCAAAAATTGTGACGGCATCCATTGCCTGTGGACATGCGTATTGGACCAGAGAAGCTGATAATTATAGTGTCGAACTATTGTGCGATTTTTTTGTATTTATTTTATATATAAATGAGTTTTAGTGAACTGTTGTTGTTTGCACTTGGGTTTACTAAGTGTACTATCAACAGTCCGTTTTGGTCAATCCGTGACATTTGGTGTCAGAAGTGGGATTGTTGATAGGACAATAAAAACTAAGTACAAGCGCCTTTTATTGTGTAATAAGTATAACCCATATGAAATGTATTTTTTCAGTGTACCAGATGCTTAATTATTGGGACCCAGAGGTCTGTAGTGTTACTATGGTTTGTTGCTGGAAGACTTTTCCGGAAATGCAGTGGTTCCAGTTTCTATGCAGAAAGACTGTGAGTAGAAATCTGCCATGGTTTGTATTGGGTGTACATTTGTCCTTTCACGCATTGTCTAAGGAACAGATTTAAATATTGTATTGCATAAGGTCAAGGCTTCAGTGTGTATATTAAATAACTGAAACGTTATCTTATCCTCTATTGCATGGGAAAAAAAATAAAATTAGTCTTGGTTTGGGTGGCTGTAAATTTAATTTGTCCAAATATTCTCCAAGAATTAAAAGAAATGGGCGAGTCTCTTGGGTATGAAGGAGAGAACTTAAGAGACTTTGTTAAGGCACAACGAGATCAACAGAGGGAAGAACGGGCAGCCATTAGGCAAAAAGACAAGGAAGAGTGTGAGTACAATTTGAAACTTCAAACAGTTCAATTAGAAAAAGAAAAGGCAGAGGCTCTTTTAGAAATTGAAAGGCAGAAATTAGAAAGAGAGCTCAAGCTTAAGAAAGAGCAGTCAGATAATGAGTTGAAATTAAAACAGGCCGAGCATGCACATGAAATGGAGATGTTAGAACTTAAGGCAAAAAGTGGGGTAAGTACCGGAGGCACAGATACAATTAAGCCGAAAGGCCCGAAGTTACCTGTATTTGATGAAGGAAAAGATGAGATGCAGTTATTTACACAGATTCGAGCGTTATGCAATTGCCTAACTGTGGAAACAAGAGGTATGGGCCACTCATTTGAGTGCACTTTTAAAAAGTAGAGCTTTAGACGTTTATGCATTACTTCCGGTAGAAAAGGCTTTAGATTATAATGAACTGAAAAAGGCGCTTTTGAAAAGGTATGAACTGACAGAGGCTGGTTTTAAAAGAAAATTTAGATCTTGTAGACCTGAATTAGGTGAAACTTTTAGTCAGTTTTCCGTCAGGCTCTCGTTATTTAACAAAATGGATCGAAATAGCTGGGAGTCATAAGACATATGAAGGCCTATTTGATTTAATGATGAGGGATCAGCTCTTACATATATGCAATAAAGAACTTACTTTGTTTCTTAAAGAAAGACTTCCTTCCTTACAAGAAATGGCGTCTCTAGCTGATCAGTTTAAGGAAGCTAGATTGACTAGTGCGGTAAGTCTAACCTATCCCACTGGTTCAAAATCTCAAAGGAGCAATTCTAAATCCAGGCCAGTTGGTGGCAGTCAGTACGATGCAGGTAAGAAACAGGAACACAGTTCCGCATTCAAAAAGAGTGACCGTCGTTGTTTCAGGTGCGGTAGTTCCTCACATATAGTCATAAATTGTCCATTGAAACATAACAAAGTAGGTAATGTTGCATCAGATTCATACTCAAGGAGAGGATCGAGCAGCCCAGTACGTGGTAGGTCCAGAAGTTTGTCTCCGTATCCACGGGTAAGATTTGAAGATTCAGATCGCGGTAGGTCTAGAACAAGGATCAGTGACGAAAGTATAGAAAATTGTAGAGATGACCGAAACAAAACTGATATGCAAGCAACATGCGGTGCGTGTTCCTTGTATAGTGATAGTTTGGTAGATATCAAAATTGCAGGCAATACGCCAGTTTTGACTACAGCGTGCAGTACGAAACTAACAGGTATGCCAGTTGCAGAAGGTAAGATTGGCGAAGTTAAAGTGGCAGTTTTGAGAGACACAGGCTGTAATGGAATTGTTGTAAGAAAGGGTTTGTTAAATAAAGTCAGTTGACAGGAGAAGAGCAGACGTGTATGTTAGCCGATGGAAGCAGAGTAAAGGTACCTATGGCTGTTATATATGTCAATACACCATACTTTGTAGGTAAAGCGGAAGCTTGGTGCATGGAGAACCCTATGTATGATTTGATAATAGGTAATGTAAGGGGTGCTAGAGATCCAAATAATCCAGACGATAAGTGGAAGGTAAATGCAGTTCAAACTAGACAGCAGGTAAAGAATAAGCAAAGGCCTTATCCGCCATTAAAAGTACCAGAGGCTGTGAAGGATATAAATCCTGATGATATCAAAAGCGAACAGCAGCGGGAAATAACTCTGAAAAAAATACGCATGTTGGCCCAGGAAGGTAAATCCCTAACAGGTAAAGGTGATGCCATAGTTGCTTATGTTGAAAAGAATGGTCTGCTGTATAGAAAGTTTCAATCTCAAAAGGTACAAAACGGTAAGGAATTTACACAATTAGTAGTGCCAATGCGATATAGGAATGTAGTGTTAAAAATGGCTCACGAATCCATTTTAGCGAGACATATGAGCACAGCCAGGACGATTAGTAGGGTATTGTCAGAGTTTTTCTGGCCAGGCGTCCAATCTGACACAAAGCGATTCTGTAAATCATGTGATATATGCCAAAAAACTGTTCCAAAGGGTCGTATAGGGAAAGTTCCACTTGGTAAAATGCCCTTAATCGATGAGCTATTTAGAGGGGTGGCTGTTGATATAATCGGACCGTTGAGCCCCGTAACAGACAAAGGGAATCGTTTTATCTTAACGCTGGTAGATTATGCTACTCGTTACCCAGAAGCGGTTGCTCTTCCCAGTATAGAAACAGAGCGTGTTGCAGAAGCACTGTTAGACATATTTTGCCGTATGGGGTTTCCAGTTGAAATGTTAACCGATATGGGTTGTCAGTTTACATCCTCTCTTTTGCATGAGGTTTGTCATCTGATCTTAATGAAACAATTAACAACTACGACATATCACCCCATGTGTAATGGATTAGTTGAACGGTTAAGCGGAAGTCTGAAATCAATGCTAAAACGAATCTGTGCTGAAAATCCTCATGACTGGGACAAATATCTCAGTGCGGCACTTTTCGCATACCGAGAAGTTCCACAAGAAAGTTTAGGCTTCTCACCTTTCGACCTTATCTATGGTAGGTCTGTTCGTGGCCCAATGGCTATACTAAAAGAACTTTGGTCAAAAGATATTGCAGATCCACAGATTGTCAACTTATCAGTATGTCCTAGATTTAAGACAAAGACTAGAAAATGTTTGTGAAATAGCACAAGAACATTTGCAAAAGGCTGCAAAGAAACAGAAGTTTCAATATGACAGAAAAGCTAAACAACGTAAGATCAAGGTAGGAGAAAAAGTACTTGTTCTGTTGCCTAAGAAAGCCAATAAACTTTTACTGCAGTGGCGTGGTCCATATATAGTCAAAGAAAGGTTTGGCGGCTGTGATTATAGAATTTTGGTAGGTAATAAAGTGAAAACGTTTCATGCGAATCTACTGAAACGATATATTGAAAGAAAAGAGGACAGTAGAGATACTGATGGCCAGGTAGGTGTTGCTGTGCTTGAGTCAAATTTAAACGAGACCGAAAGCGATGAGGAGGAAGATACTTTGCTAACCAATCCTAGTTTAGGTAAGTCAGAATCACCAGGGGATGTACATATTTCAGCTGATTTGACACCTGAACAAATGACAGAAGTAGCTAGTCTAGTAAGAGAGTTTCCTGATGTCTTTACAGACAAACCAGGACTTACGCACTTGATAGAGCATGACATAAGAACAACTACTGAAACACCTATTAGACTGAAACCATATCCTATTCCCTTTGCTATGGTAGATAATATAAATCAGGAAGTAGAGAAAATGCTAGAGATTCAAGTGGTAGAACCATCTGAAAGCGCATATTCATCACCAATAATTTTAGTAAAGAAAAAAGATCAGACATTTAGATTTTGTATAGATAGCTTTGAACAGGATCACAATATTTGATGCTGAACCCTTACCTAACATTGAGGAATTATTTTCTAAATTATCTGGGTACAAGTTTTTCTCTCGTTTGGACCTGTCAAAAGGATACTGGCAAGTACCACTTTCGGAGAGTTCAAAACATAAGACAGCTTTTAAAACACCTAAAGGCTTATTTCAGTTTAAAGTAATGGCCTTCGGTTTAGTATCAGCCCCGGCAACATTTAGTCGTTTAATGCGCAAATTACTTAAAAAAAAAGGTGCCACAATCACAAACCGCATGGATGATTTAGATAACTTTCTAGATGACATTCTAATATACTCCAAATTTTGGGCAGATCATTTACAGGTTCTACGTCAGTTACTTTTGAGGCTGAGAGATGCCAATTTGACAGCGAGGCCAACAAAGAGTTTCATTGGATTCCAGAGGTTAGAATGCCTGGGTTATGAGGTAAGTGAGAGTAGGCTAGAACCGCAACTGGAGAAGCTAAAAGCTATTGAAAATGCTCCGAGACCAACAACCAAGCGTCAGGTAAAGAGTTTTTTGGGGTTAGTAGGATTTTATCGCCGGTGCGTGCCCAACTTTTCGCACGTGGCCGCTGCGCTCAATGACACCGTCAAAAAAAGGTCAGCCAAACAAAGTTAGGTGGGGAAATGCTTTTAGAAGTCTTAAAGGAGCACTGATTTCAAAACCCATACTGAAATTGCCCGATTTATCAGGTACATTTATACTTCAGACTGATGCTTCTGAAGCAGGGTTAGGAGCAGTGTTGTTACAAAATGAGCAGGGTGTAAAACTGCCAGTCTGTTATGCAAACAAAAAGTTGAAACAGTGAGAAAGCATATTCAGTCATAGAGAAAGAATGTCTTGCCGTGGTCTGGGCGATTAAAAAATTCTCCCGTTACTTATATGGCAAAGAATTCATATTAGAGACAAATCTTCAACCACTTGTCCATTTAAACCGTAAGGCGGTGGCAAACCAAAGACTTATGAGGTGGGCTTTACTGTTGCAGCCGTACAGATTTAAAAAAGAGGCTATTAGAGGAAGAGATAACGTTGGCGCAGACTATTTAAGTAGGGTTTAATATTTCATGTATATAGCTGTTATTTTAACAAACAAAATGCTTAGTGACATTGCAAAGTGTTCATATATATATTCACACTTTTCCAGAGGTGAAAGGTAGTGTCACAGTCGCATTTTATAATCTGTTTTTTTACCTAGTATTGTTTATGTGAGTAAATACGGTGTGTACTCACTACCGCACTTAATAATCGTGGGTTTTTTGTTTTAAATATCTATAAACCGGTTATACAGGTAGCAGAATAGATTTGGATTTCAATGCGAGAGGATACATGACCATATTAGATTTTGGCAATTCTATTAGTTTAAAAAATTTCATATACAAATTTACATCTTCTGCATTTGATAACATTGCATGGAAGCTGGAGGAGACGGCCCTGACTTTCTGGGTAAGTCTGTTTTTTATTTTCTCTTGAAATGACGTAAATGGAAGCAAACATGCAATAAAGTGTCCCGGTGTTTAAAATTCTGTGCGGTAGCGATATATGTAGCAGAAAATTGACCGGTTATAGCGCATAGACCATTTTGTAGTTTTTCCGCTATTTTCTGCATACTGTATCCACAATTTACTAGGTTACTGTTTATAACCTAATACGTCAACTTGCGGTGTGGGCGAGCAGGTTGATTTCGGTAGTGAATAGCTACATTGGCTCGGTTTCTTTTAAATATAATGATAGAAAAGTACTCAGAACCAGAATGTCTGTGTGTACGTATATTACAAACGCTGTGGTAGAGTATTGACAGGAAAATGTCAGTTATACAGGCGTGTTGTTGGCAGTAAAATGTTGGTATGTGATAAATGATATAGAGCTGTGGCAGGAAAATGCCGTGTGTGAGCTGTAACATATTTATATGCTGTATTGTGGTTTTGCATCACTATGTGCATCCGTGTACGTCCAAATCCGAGTTGAGCCGAGTAACATGTTCTTAGCATGCTGTGTTTTTAAAACTAGGTTCCACTGTACAGTCATGGTTTTGTGGGTTATACAGTAGTGGTTTGGTATGTTTTGTGCTATTGCTGGCAGCTACTACAGGGAATCGTCTGACAGTCCTGTTTATTCAACTTAATTATCGCCATGGATATCACCGTGTGAACAGTGAACAAGGAAGTATTTGTTCGTATACGCTAAACTTTACTGTTAAACATTTTCATAAGCTGGAGATATTAGTGGTTAAAAATGTGGTAGTGTTGCATAGGAGGAGTACTGACTATTTGACAATCAAAAATTGTGACGGCATCCATTGCCTGAGGATATGCGTATTGGACCAGAGAAGCTGATAATTATAGTGTCGAACTATTGTGCGATTTTTTTGTATTTATTTTATATATAAATGAGTTTTAGTGAACTGTTGTTGTTGGTACTTGGGTTTACTAAGTGTACTATCAACAGTCCGTTTCGTCAATCCGTGACAGCACACATGGCCAACTTTTTCTAGTATTCTTTATTATGGTGTGCAGAATGACTTTTTATAATAATAGCGGAGTGTTCTCAGGACTGATCCCTTTTTCTCCGGGGTATCGCAATGTAATTTGTTTAATGGCATCCTATCGCTTAATATTAAAACATGGGTACAGACTTTTAAAGGAAATTAGTACTGTAGGAAACTGTTTTACATAACCAACGAATACTTAATAAATACATTTATGGAATATTTATAATGTTGCGGCTATCCCAGGCGGGAAGCATATTACGTGAATTCTTTTGCCAAAGTTGCCGTTTGCGTCTCGCGTTTTCCATTTGAAGCCGGAGTAGGGCCCATCCGTAGAGGTTGTTTGCATCGTAATACATGATGTAGTTGGTTTCTTTTGCGGGGTCATAATCCGCAGTGTGTGGGTTGTTTGCTTTGGCGTGTCGTTTAGGCACCATACTGATGACTCCCCGCATGCCTTTTCCGATAAATAGGTGCATGTCCATATCTGTCAACAGTTCCAGATCGCTTTTTGTGTATTTGAATAAGGCGTCCCAGGAGAGCCCAGGTGCGGTGTAATAGTGCAAAGGGTCAAGCTTGTATGAACCCAGGCAGGTTTTCCGGAAAGTTTGAAACACATCAGCGAGTAAGACAACGTCAGTCTTTAAGTACAATTGAATTCATTCCACACTTGTTGAGCGTGGGTATAGTCTGTGTCTTTTATTTTTTCGTTGATGAGTTTGCTGTAAAATTTATCCCCGGAGGCAGTTGGGTTTCATTGAACTTGTCCAGGCTGTCTTTTGTCTATGTATTCATATGGATAGACACCCTTACGCAGAAGCACATCCGCCTTGTCACCAAACGCATTTTTGGTTAATTTGAAGTTGGCCTTATCGGTTGGCCTTGTCTCCAGCGATGATGCCATAATTGAAAACTGTCAAGGAATTTAAGCTGCCCAACACAGAAAGAGATATATTTTTTAGCGTTGTTTGCAATGCAGGATATGTGGCCTTTGCATTATGAGGTGGCTGTCATATCCACGCAGATTGTGAAGTAACAAAGGGATTCTTGTCTTGCTTGGTTTGATTCTGAGTTTAAGGTTACAGGATTTGTGTGCTGCACCTCTGTATTTACCTGTGAAATGACAGTGGTCTCTTACTTATGTATTGCTTTTTGTTAGTTCTTGTTCGCATATCCATTTGGTGGCTTTCTCATAATCCCGACGACGATTATACTTTCAAAGTCGGCATAAATGACATATGGAACAGGCATTTGGTTTTGATGGTTTTTGAATTTGATATGGCTGCCTTCGGCTGGCATGTCTATTCGTGTTGAACTCGTGTTGATGCCATAGCAGTCTTCTTTGTGTTTGGTAAGGAGGTCTTCTTTGGTGAAGCCATACAAGCAGCGGTATCAGAAGTAGGTTGTATTTTTTTATGCTTGGTTTGGTCAGCGAGCAATTCTAATCCCACAGTAGTGATACTTTGTTTCTTTTTTCTTGGGCTCTGGGTAGTCTTCATGATCTGCAGGATCATAGTTTTCGTCCACCATACTTTCGTCGTCGGGATCATATGATTCATCTATTATGCCGTCATCGTTGCTGTAATCAACATCTACGTCTTCTGATATCAAAAGTAAATTGACTCGGGGAATTTTTTGTGGTCGATCAGAGATGTATATACTCTTATCCTTTGCTTCTTTGGTAATACTACATAGCTATACACATTGATCGCAAGATCGGGGTTTTATTTTTCCACTTTTGGTATTTGAGAAAGTGGTGTGGGGAAATCAATACCTTTGAAATTCAACGTGCCTAAGTATTTTTTTTAACTTCTTAATTTTGGTTAACTTCTTAAGGTTGCTCATCGTAATATAAAATAGACAACAAGGCCTATTCCAAACATCTGTTGTCTTCGTTTTGCAGATTGTTTTGGCCAGTGCTTCAGGCAAAGGAATATTTCATGAGCCCTTAAGTGGTTCATACTTGGCAATGTTCAAATATAGTTTGACACAGTGAGCTATTTGTAAATTTCTCAATCCACGTTTGCAAATAAGCGGTTTGCTTGTCATAAAATTCACTTAACCTTGACCCATCAAGAACTGCACATTGCTCGCCGTGATTTTGGCCAAGGACAAACTTTTGAGTCCCATCGCTTTCATCGTCGAAGAACTCAATAGAGAGACCAGTTGAGAACTTGACTCCATTGTACTCTTTTATGTCGTCTTTGATTTGATCAATGATCAGAGATGTTTTGTCCTTGAACTACACAGAGGGATCTTGTAAGAATATGCGTCATATGCCTTGAAATAATCACACAAGGGTCTGTCAACAAGTTTCAATTCTGGAACAGTTCTTTGTGCCAGGACTTTTTTCAATTCATCGATGACGGCTTTTCTCAAATGTGCATATTTTTGTTTTTGGCGTTTTTTCTTTTTTCTTTTTAGTTGCGCTTAGCACGCTTTTCTGATGGCAGCCCCGTCGGTGGTGACGCAGGCGGCGCAAGCGGCGGTGACGCAGACGGCGCAGATGACGCAGGCAGAGCCTCAGGCACATTCAATGCCCTTATACCTTTCCGTAGTTCATCAAGAGGAATATCACCGTTACGGTACAGCTGTAGTAAAAGCTCTATATTCGAACTCATTTTTTTTTATATTGATAATTTTTTTTATTAATAAATATTTTTCATATATCATAAAAAAATGGATTGTAAATTCCAAGGAATAGCATGCAACAAAAAACAAAACATGCAACAACAAAAAGCCTGTGAAGAATTCCCAATACTGCGTAATGCATAAATTCTTGATGAATAATAGTAACGTGAGAGCTTGCTTATCCTCCAACAGAAGAACATATTCTAAGATACAAGTTTGCTGCAAATGTAAAAGTGACAACATAAGAAGTAAACTTCGATACTATAATGTTGTTAGGCCGTTAAGAGCCGAATGCAAACGCTTACGAAATAGACTAACATAATTCGGAAAAACACACACAAAAAAAAAAACAACAACAAAAAAACAACAACAACAGTATTTATTGCTCCCCAACTACTAAATTGTACGCATGCTATTTTTGCTATTAGCATTGCTATTAGCATTGAAGCATTGCTTAATCTACCAACCAGTAATTAGTAGGTTGATCCGTTTTTACTATTAGCTTGCGGTGTTTGACGCTGGATAACTCCTGGTTTATTCTTTGTCGGGCTTCTGCTGGGATGACATCGTTTTCTCTTAAACAGTTGTCAAAACTATCTCTGTCCTTAGTATAAAACATGTAAACCCATTTTGTTTGCTCACGTAAATCTTTCAACACAGAAATGTATCTCTATGAAATAACCCACACTGATTGGTCTGCATGTCTGCCAGAAAATGCCAACTCTGACAGCATATCTTTTTTCTTTAATTCTTTTGTGGCAGAGCAGTCATCAATGATGTATAGTGGTTTACAATTTATCAAAAAACAACCGTAACAGTTCCTGAAGTCTTTCTCTTACCTTTTTTTCTGTTCCATCTGGCATCACAGGATTCACTATTGTTATATTTTTGTCTTTTGGTTTTCGAACATCGCCAATCCAACATTTGTTTTTGTATGCTTTGTTCCAATTTATTGTTGGGCAAAGTATGACTATATTATCAAACACCCCAGCATACTCTGATTCAAGCAAATCTAGCACAAATTCTGTTTTTCCACAGCCTGTCTGGCCACAAATAATTGCGCTGTGTGGATACTTTGGTAATTCACTCAAAAAATCAATAGATAACTTCTTTGAATCTTCCGTCTTCGAAATTGATTTGAGCATCTTGTATTATAAAAAGGTAAATATTTATTTAAATTTCCATTTGTTTTTTGTTCTTTTTCAATTTGTATGGTGACCCCTTCACTGGCATTCTCGATTCTACTGCCGCTGCCGTGAATTGTATTATCATCTGTAGAACGCAAGTCAAGCCACAGAGCAAATCTAGTAGTAAAATACTTTTCGATGTTAGTATCGCTAAAATTCTTTTGCAACTTTGATGTTAGTGCAAAGTATTTATTAATTTCATCCCACTGTTGATATGCAAGCATACCTTTGCTATACAGCTGATTAGGCACGCCTTCTATGGTCACTTCTACTTTTGTGATCTTAGGGTTGTAATAATCTTCAGTGCTTGTCCTGTCTGGGTCTTCAAAAAGCATCAGAATGCCCTTCATGCTTCTTGCTGGAAAATTCAGGTCGATGTTCACTAGCGTGTCAGATTTGTTTGTTTTTTTTTGTTATTTTTCTGTGCTGCAAAATGCGGTCGTATAAAATTACTATTCTGCCGTTGTACTGTTGTCTTATCTGCCGTGCAAGTTCGATGTCAGTAATTTTGTCAAATTCTAAGCAGATATTTTTTTATCATAACTGCTATCAGCATCTGACGATTATGGTAAATGTCGCTGTCGTCAACAGACATGACTTCATTGCCGTTTAGTGGTTGTCTTGATGATGGCTCTGCCGAGATTTGGGTAAACTGTAGCGTTGGCATCTGTACTTGTTAAGTCAATAGTAAAAGCGAGGAGGGCGCTTCTGGGGACAATAACATCGTTATCACTCAAGTTGGGAAATCTCACCAAAAGTTGTTGGTTTTGATCAATAGTGCTTGGATTGTTAGTGATGACTACACTTTGGCGAATACCTTTGATGGCGCGAGGTTCTCCGATTTTTCTGTAGGGGTTTAATTTATTTCCGTATGCAGACATTTTTTTTTAATAGTATTGAAAATATTTTCAAATAAAAATAAATTCAAAATGACTGAAGGTGGGTATGATGAGTTTGAGAATCCTGCGTTTGACAAAGATTATGAAGAGGGCAACGTTGATGATGCTGATTTAGAAACATCAAGAGACTCAGCAGAACAGCAAATGTATGGAACATCAGTCAGGAGAAACACTAAAAGATACAAGAGAAAAGTATTAAAAGGGAAAAAAGACAACTTTATTTCATACAAAGTAATGAAATATAGAGAATTATTAATGAAATAAAATGCATATTTCGAAAAGTTATATTTTCACTAGTGAAAATATAAAACTTATATTTTTACTCCTCTGAGCAGTGAAAAATATAAGATCTGGAACTACTTCGCACTCGTGAAAATTTGAATGTTTTCATTACACGAGATGAAAATTTTTATGGTATTCACTGAAAAAGAGTAAATTTTCTTTTTAATTTATTGTTTACAGGCCAATGCGCGTTTCTGAGGTCATAGCTAACGTCACCATACAAAACATGAACGTCATGGCGTCGATGTCCAAGGGACAAAACTGCGTGTCAGACTTCCCCTTGCAAATGCAAGATTTGCATCTCTTCTATCGAAAGTGATGTATATAATAAAAAGAAAATTCAAATGTTTGTCGTGAATATGACTTATTTCATCTCGTGAAGTGAAAAATATGTATCCAAACATTTGAATATCCTCTATTTATCCTGGTTAATAAAAAAAAAGCTGGTATGCCTTTTTTTAGTAAACCCAGGCGACTATCATATCAAGGATGGAATATTGCATGTTCAACCATTCGGTACTTCTAAAGAAATTCCATTAGAATATAAGAAAGGCGGTGTCATACAACCTTATAATTTGAGGTATTTAGAAAATAAGTATGGCATAGCATTCATCCGAGAAACTTTAGGTTTTAAAGGCTATGTACATGTACAAAAACCGAAGACTGCACAGCACCAAGCACCAAAAACAAACACTGCAAAAGTTGTCAACAGCAGAAAAACACATACAACCAAAAGATGTATCAAATACTATTGAACTACAAGAGTTAACAAATACAGCTGCCAAGGCAGATGCAACAGTAGAAACAATGTTGACTGGCTGGAATTTAGAACTGCCAGATGTTGCAAATAAACATACACAAACAGAAGGTTTAACATTCAGAGAGCTGCAAGGACTAGATAAGACACTACAGAGTATTCGTGGTGAACTTTGCAAAGCTAACTGACATCGATAAAGACATAGAAAAAGAAAAACGTAAATTACAAGAAGCGGAAGATGAAATCAGCAAAATGATATAACTGCACGTTTAAATAATCTTGAAGATGAAAGAAGTGCGAGACTTGAAGCAGCCACTGCATTGCGTGGTCAAATAAACAGGATATAAGAACTATAAATAAATTTTTGAAAGAAGATTCTACTCTTGGTAAATCATTTATG
This sequence comes from Anodontia alba, assembly GCA_964016985.1. Taxonomy (NCBI): domain Eukaryota; kingdom Metazoa; phylum Mollusca; class Bivalvia; order Lucinida; family Lucinidae; genus Anodontia; species Anodontia alba. The sequence continues at coordinate 67,246,832 of OZ024826.1, read as the reverse complement.
AAAGTTAAAAATAGCAAATGTCCTAACACAGCTCCCTGAGGAACACCACATTTAATATCACATATCCTGGAAAGTTGTCCATCAACTGATACAACCGGAGGTCGTTGACAAAGGTAAGATTCCATGAACTTAATAAAATGCTCGCTACATTTATAGACACCTCATTTCTTTAGCAGCAAAGAATAATCGACAAGGTCAAAAGCTTTTCTTACAATCAACCATTATTGCCCAGGGACCTGAAGCTAAAAACGCCTGGTCAACTTTCATTCTGGACAACCCAAACGGCTTCACAAGAGCAGGCGTTGAAAGTATCAACGACAGCATCCGAACTTACTGCTGGGCTATTCTTGGTTCACAGTCTCAAACGAGGACGGCAATAGGGAACTGGCACTGCATTTGATGCACAAAAACAGTTTCTTGCCAACATTGAAGATGCAATAAACAGCCCTGTAGATTTACCCAGGCAAATAGCAATATATCAAAACACACTAAAATATGCAAGAAGCAGACTGTTTGTGGTATTGGGTTGTATATGTCACCGAGCAATATGGAGCTGCGAATAGGTACAATCCAAGATTACAACAACAAAATCGTAATTGCTAATGAAGGAGAAGGTCTAACATTCGGATTGAATGATGAAGCCAATACAGTACCAATTCCACCAAGATCAACTTCCACAGTCGAAGGAACCAAAACAAAACAAACACACCCTGAACTAACACCTGTCAAGCCTGCAGCTAACCAGCCTGCTGTGCACGCTGCGCAAGCTGTTAAGCCTGTTAAGCCAGCTGCACAAGCTGTTGTGGTATCTCTAACCCCTGAATACCGCCAGGAAGTTCAAAGCTACGCCGACACTCACAATCTCCCCCAAAGCTGGATCGATGGAATTAGTTCTGACCAAGCCAGATTTAAAAGATGGCTAGTAGCGCGCGAACAGCACCCAGATCAACCATTGCCAGATGAATACACCAGCAGTGAACACGAAAACAATAAAACAACACTGATTTTAAGTGGTATTGTTTTAGGCTTTAACCATTTACGAGATTTACTAATGTATTCCTTGGCTGCTGCATACAACAACCCTGCAACAAGAACAACAACAGCCCACAAATTGTTCCCAAACCAGTTAACAACCTTACCCGTTGCAGAAAGAAGCCATGATACTATTGACCCAATTACACCAGGCAAGGCAGCAGCTGCTTTACCAGCTAGGTTTGCAAGTAATTTAGCAAGATTCTTAACCCATTCTTTGGCTCCTCCCTGCGATCGAGGCTTTGATGGTGGGGCTGCTCCTCCACTTGTTGGAATAACAACCTCAACGATCACCCCTATAATCATACCAATGGCAGTTAAAACACTAAGTATTGTGATGCGTTGTTCTTTGAATAATGTCTTTAGTCTCTCACCAAGAGTAGAATCTTCTTTCAAAAATTTATTTATAGTTCTTATATCCTGTTTATTTGACCACGCAATGCAGTGGCTGCTTCAAGTCTCGCACTTCTTTCATCTTCAAGATTTTTTAAACGTGCAGTTATATCACTTTTGCTGATTTCATCTTCCGCTTCTTGTAATTTACGTTTTTCTTTTTCTATGTCTTTATCGATGTCAGTTAGCTTTGCCAAGTTCACCACGAATACTCTGTAGTGTCTTTATCTAGTCCTTGCAGCTCTCTGAATGTTAAACCTTCTGTTTGTGTATGTTTATTGGCAACATCTGGCAGTTCTAAATTCCAGCCAGTCAACATTGTTTCTACTGTTGCATCAGCCTTGGCAGCTGTATTTGTTAACTCTTGTAGTTCAATGGTATTTGATACATCTTTTGGTTGTATGTGTGTTTCTGCTTGCAGTGTTTGTTTTGCTGCTTGGTGCTGTGCAGTCTTCGGTTTTTGTACATGTACATAGTCTTTAAAACTTAAAGTTTCTCGGATGAATGCTATGCCATACTTATTTTCTAAATACCTCAAATTATAAGGTTGTATGACACCGCCTTTCTTATATTCTAATGGAATTTCTTTAGAATAACGGAATGGTTGAACATGCAATATTCCATCCTTGATATGATAGTCGCCTGGGTTTACTAAAAAAAGGCATACCAGCTCTTTTTTTATTAACCAGGATAAATAGAGGATATTCAAATGTTTGGATACATATTTTTCACTTCACGAGATGAAAGTCATATTCACGACAAACATTTGAATTTTCTTTTTATTATATACATCACTTTCGATAGAAGAGATGCAAATCTTGCATTTGCAAGGGGAAGTCTGACACGCAGTTTTGTCCCTTGGACATCGACGCCATGACGTTCATGTTTAATATGGTGATGTTAGATATGACGTCAGAAACGCGCATTACAGGCCGTAAACAATAAATTAAAAAAAATTTACTCTTTTTCTCCAAAAATACCATAAAAATTTTTATCTCGTGTAATGAAAACATTCAAATTTTCACGAGTGCGAAGTAGTTCCAGATCTTATATTTTTCACTGCTCAGAGGAGTAAAAATATAAGTTTTATATTTTCACTAGTTTTACTTTTTTCTTGTATCTTTTAGTGTTTCTCCTGACTGATGTTCTATACTTTCCATTTGCTGTTCTGCTGAGTCTCTTGATTTTCTCCAAAAAGGTCTATAAGATATGTTTCTAAATCATTATCATCAACGTTGCCCTCTTCATAATCTTTGTCAAACGCAGGATTCTCAAACTCATCATATCCACCTTCAGCCATTTTGAATTTATTTTTATTTGAAAATATTTTCAATACTATTAAAAAAAAATGTCTGCATACGGAAATAAATTAAACCCCTACAGAAAAATCAGAGAACCTCGCGCCATCAAAGGGTATCGCCAAAGTGTAGTCATCACTAACAATCCAAGCACTATTGATCAAAACCAACAACTTTTGGTGAGATTTCCCAACTTGAGTGATAACGATGTTATTGTCCCCAGAAGCGCCCTCCTCGCTTTTATTATTGACTTAACAAGTACAGATGCCAACGCTACAGTTTACCCAAATCTCGGCAGAGCCATCATCAAGACAACCACTATAAGAATAAGCGGCAATGAAGTCATGTCTGTTGACGACAGCGACATTTACCATTGTTATGTTAACCTGTGGAAATCTTCCACGGAGCGAACAAATACGGCATACCAATGCATCGGCAAATCAAACATGCTAGGGCACAGAGTAGGTGCAGGTAATGCAACTGCTGACGCTGAAGACGAAGCCATTGCCAGTCTATGCAAACAGGTTTTGCATCCCCCTTGACTTTGAACTGTTAGAAACTCACATGCCTTTTTATCAGGCAGGGCTTGGGGATAGACTGGTATATGAGCTGACATTTAATGACTATGATAAAGTAATTAAATCGTCAGATGCTGATAGCAGTTATGATAAAAAATATCTGCTTAGAATTTGACAAAACTACTGACATCGAACTTGCACGGCAGATAAGACAACAGTACAACGGCAGAATAGTAATTTTATACGACCGCATTTTGCAGCACAGAAAAATAAAAAAAAACAACATACAAATCTGACACGCTGGTGAACATCGACCTGAATGTTCCAGCAAGAAGCATGAAGGGCATTCTGATGCTTTTTGAAGACCCAGACAGGACAAGCACCGAAGATTATTACAACCCCAAGATCACAAAAGTAGAAGTGACCATTAGAAGGCGTGCCTAATCAGCTGTATAGCAAAGGTATGCAGTGGGATGAAATTAATAAATACTTTGCACTAACATCAAAGTTGCAAAAGAATTTTAGCGATACTAACATCGAAAAGTATTTTACTACTAGATTTGCTCTGTGGCTTGACTTGCGTTCTACAGATGATAATACATTACACGGCAGCGGCAGAAGAATCGAGAATGCCAGTGAAGGGGTCACCATACAAATTGAAAAAGAACAAAAAACAAATGGAAATTTAAATATTTACCTTTTTATAATACAAGATGATCAAATCAATTTCGAAGACGGAAGATTCAAAGAAGTTATCTATTGATTCTTTGAGTGAATTACCAAAGTATCCACACAGCGCAATTATTTGTGGCCAGACAGGCTGTGGAAAAACAGAATTTGTGCTAGATTTGCTTGAATCAGAGTATGCTGGGGTGTTTGATAATATAGTCATACTTTGCCCAACAATAAATTGGAACAAAGCATACAAAAACAAATGTTGGATTGGCGATGTTCGAAAACCAAAAGACAAAAACATAACAATAGTGAACCCTGTGATGCCAGATGGAACAGAAAAAAAAAGGTAAGAGAAAGACTTCAGGAACTGTTACGGTTGTTTTTTGATAAATTGTAAACCAACACTTCATTGATGACTGCTCTGCCACAAAAGAATTAACAAAGAAAAAGATATGCCGTCAGAGTTGGCATTCTCTGGCAGACATGCAGACCAATCAGTGTGGGTTATTTCATAGAGATACATTTCTGTGTTGAAAGATTTACGTGAGCAAACATAATGGGTTTGCATGTTTTATACTAAGGACAGAGATAGTTTTGACAACTGTTTAAGAGAAAACGATGTCATCCCAGCAGAAGCCCGACAAAGAATAAACCAGGAGTTATCCAGCGTCAAACACCGCAAGCTGATAGTAAAAACGGATCAACCTACTAATTACTGGTTGGTAGATTAAGCAATGCTGCAATGCTAATAGCAATGCTAATAGCAAAAATAGCATGCGTATGATTTAGTAGTTGGGGAGCAATAAATATTGTTGTTGTTGTTGTGTTTTTGTTTGTTTGTTTTTTTTTTTTGTGTGTGTGTTTTTCCGAATTATGTTAGTCTACTTCGTAAGCGTTTGCATTCGGCTCTAAACGGCCTAACAACATTATAGTATCGAAGTTTACTTCTTATGTTGTCACTTTTACATTTGCAGCAAACTTGTATCTTAAAATATGTTTTTCTGTTGGAGGATAAGCAAGCTCTCACGTTACTATTATTCATCAAGAATTTATGCATTGCGCAGTATTGGGAATTCTTCACAGGTTTTTTGTTGCATGGATTAAGGCTTCCAATTCCTTGGAATTTACAATCCATCTTTTTTATGATATATGAAAAATATTTATTAATAAAAGAAATATATATAATATAAAAAAAAATGCGTTCGAATATAGAGCTTTTACTACAGCTGTACCGTAACGGTGATTTTCCTCTTGATGAACTACGGAAAGGTATAAGGAATGTGCCTGAGGCTCTGCCTGCGTCATCTGCGCCGTCTGCGTCACCGCCGCTTGCGCCGCCTGCGTCACCACCGACGGGGCTGCCATCAGAAAAGCGTGCTAAGCGCAACTAAAAAGAAAAAAGAAAAACGCCAAAAACAAAAATGTGCACATTTGAGAAAAGCCGTCATCGATGAATTGAAAAAAGTCCTGGCACAAAGAACTGTTCCAGAATTGAAACTTGTTGACAGACCCTTGTGTGATTATTTCAAGGCATATGACGCATATTCTTACAAGGATCCCTCTGTGTTGTTCAAGGACAACATCTCTGATCATTGATCAAATCAAAGACGACATAAAAGAGTACAATGGAGTCAAGTTCTTAACTGGTCTCTCTATTGAGTTCTTCGACGATGAAAGCGATGGGACTCAAAAGTTTGTCCTTGGCCAAAATCACGGCGAGCAATGTGCAGTTCTTGATGGGTCAAGGTTAAGTGAATTTTATGACAAGCAAACCGCTTATTTGCAAACGTGGATTGAGAAATTTACAAATAGCTCACTGTGTCAAACTATATTTGAACATTTGAAGTAATGCTCATGATATATTCCTTTGCCTGAAGCACTGGCCAAAACAATCTGCAAAACGAAGACAACAGATGTTTGGAATAGGCCTTGTTGTCTATTTTATATTACGATGAGCAACCTTAAGAAGTTAACCAAAATTAAGAAGTTAAAAAAATACTTAGGCACGTTGAATTTCAAAGGTATTGATTTCCCCACACCACTTTCTCAAATACCAAAAGTGAAAAAATAAAACCCTGATCTTGCGATCAATGTGTATAGCTATGTAGTATCACCAAAGAAGCAAAAGATAAGAGTATATACATCTCTGATCGACCACAAAAAATCCCCCGAGTCAATTTACTTTTGATATCAGAAGACGTAGAAGTTTATTACAGCAACGATGACGGCATAATAGATGAATCATATGATCCCGACGACGAAAGTATGGTGGACGAAAACTATGATCCTGCAGATCATGAAGACTACCCAGAGCCCAAGAAAAAAGAAACAAAGTGGGATTAGAATTGCTCGCTGACCAAACCAAGCATAAAAAATAAAACCTACTTCTGTGATCGTTGCTTGTATGGCTTCACCAAAGAAGACCTCCTTACCAAACATAAAGAAGACTGCTATGGCATCAACACGAGTTCAACACGAATAGACATGCCAGCCGAAGGCAGCCATATCAAATTCAAAAACCATCAAACCAAATGCCTGTTCCATATGTCATTTATGCCGACTTTGAAAGTATAATCGTCGTCGGGATTATGAGAAAGCCACCAAATGGATATGCGAACAAGAACTAACAAAAAACAATTTATAAGTAAGAGACCACTGTCATTTCACAGGTAAATACAAGGTGCAGCACACAAATCCTGTAACCTTAAACTCAGAATCAAACCAGGCAAGACAAAAATCCCTGTGTTACTTCACAATCTGCGTGGATATGACAGCCACCTCATAATGCAAAGGTCACATATCCTGCATTGCAAACAACGCTAAAAAATATATCTCTTTCTGTGTTGGGCAGCTTAAATTCCTTGACAGTTTTCAATTTATGGCATCATCGCTGGAGATAAGGCCAACCGATAAGGCCAACTTCAAATTAACCAAAAATGCGTTTGGTGACAAGGCGGATGTGCTTCTTCGTAAGGGTTTCTATCCATATGAATACATAGACAATAGACATAGACAGCCTGGACAAGTTCAATGAAACCCAACTGCCTCCGGGGATAAATTTTACAGCAAACTCACCAACGAAAAAATCACAGACTATACCCACGCTCAACAAGTGTAGAATAAATTCAATTGTACTTAAAGACTGACGTTGTCTTACTCGCTGATGTGTTTCAAACTTTCCGGAAGACCTGCCTGGGTTCATACAAGCTTGACCCTTTGCACTATTACACCGCACCTGGGCTCTCCTGGGACGCCTTACTCAAATACACAAAAAGCGATCTGGAACTGTTGACAGATATGGACATGCACCTATTTATCGGAAAAGGCATGCGGGGAGTCATCAGTATGGTGTCTAAACGACACGCCAAAGCAAACAACCCACACACTGCGGATTATGACCCCGCAAAAGAAACCAACTACATCATGTATTACGATGCAAACAACCTCTACGGATGGGCCCTACTCCGGCTTCAAATGGAAAACGCGAGACGCAAACGGCAACTTTGGCAAATGGCAACACGGCAAATGCTGGATCCTCGAAGTGGATTTGGAATACCCCAAGCACCTGTATAAACTACACAGACTACCCCCTTGCCCCTGAAAAACTATCCGTAAAGGATGAATGTCTCTCATCTTATCAAACAGCCCTGCTGGAAAATAAAAGAACGTTAAACTGCTCCAAGCTTGTGCCAAACCTCATGAACAAAGAAAAGTATGTAGTTCAGTTCCTCCAACTTTACATGCGCGAAGGTATGAAACTCACGAAGGTGCACAGGGTGCTTGAGTTCAATGAGAAGCCTTGGATGGAGCCATATATCTGCCTCAATACAGTTCTCCGAAAGCAGGCTAAGTCAGCTTTTGAGAAGGACTTTTGCAAACTCATGAACTTCGGTAAAACAATGGAGAATCTACGCAAGCGAGTTGACATCAAATTGGTGAGATCTGATGGCACTGAGAAGCTACGCAAAATCAAAGCAAAGCCCAATTTCAATCGCCGAGTGAGGTTCGATGAGCTATCTGCGATGCATGTGAATAAGACCCATCTAACGCTGAATAAACCAATCTACGTGGGTTTTACTGTCCTCGATTTGTAAAAGAAGCTGATGTACGATGTGTACTACAACAGCCTGAAAAAGAGGTACGGTGACAACTGTACTTTGTTATACACTGATACAGATTCGCTGTTGGTGGACATCAAGACTGATGACATCTACAAAAACATGGCAGAATCCAAAAATGAATATGACTTCTCCGACTACCCCCAGGATCATCCATTACATGATTAAACAAACAAAAGTAATCGGCAAGATGAAAGATGAGTGGCCCTGTGCACCAAGCTATACTCAATATTGAGATCCGATGAACAACTCATCAAAAAAGCAAAAGGAGTAAAACAATACGTAATCAAAAAACAAATAGACTTTGCAAACTCAAAGATGCGCTCTTTCACAAAAGAAAATACGCACACAGCATGAATATGCTGCGCTCCATACATCACAACATATATGGATTAACAATAAACAAAACAACACTCTCACCGCTTGACACAAAAAGATACACAGCCCCAGATGGTATTACGACATATGCATTTGGATGTGACTTGTCACAGTATCAGCCGGGACAATAAGTACAAACCCCCTCTTTGGTGCTGTTGCCTTCAAATAATATACACTTGTGTAACAATATGATAATCAATTTTGTGTATATCCACAGACCATATAGGATCTGTTGCCCGTTTTACCACCTAGTTGATACAAATACTAACATTTACAAATAGGAGCATCAACTTTTCTTGCTACTATAGGAGGTGCTTTTTTCGTCTCCGCATTTAGTGCTTTGATAACTTCAGGCAGTCTCTTAACCCATTTTCCAGCTCTTTTGCAAAGAGTCTTTCAGCTAAAGTCCTGTTGAATCTCTCCACTACACCTTGGTCTCTATGTATTTCTGTTCTACCTCTTCTAACTTTAACACTATGTTTCGCCATCAGTTGTGACACAGCACCCATAAATTCTCTCCCTGGGTCTACCTGTAATAACTGGATATTTCAAATATCTACTGTATATTTTCTCAAAAGCTTTAGCAACTTCTTTGCTGTCTTTTGAAGTAAAGGGTTCTGTTTCTTTATATCTTGTTCCCACATCAACTAATGTCAAAGCATATCTATGTTTTGTTTACTCTACCAAAAACAACAAATCTGCAAATGTGGCAAAAACAACAAATCTGCTTGATGTACTTCATCTTTAGCAGACACATCAAACCTTGGCCTAATTATTTGCTTAGGTGCAGGTAAATAAATCCGCCACACAGCTTGTCTCTTTAAGAATGACTGCTTTTCACTGACCTTTGCTTCTTTGGCTAACTTTTTTTTATTGCTGTCTGACCTCTCCAAAATCCTTTGGAGCTGTAGTATATTTTTTCCATGTTTTTTTATATAAATATTTTAGAATCAACAAAAACATATAAGCAACAAATCCAATTACTGTCATGCCCAATACAACTAATATAATCTCTCTCTTTTGCTGATCGGATGAAGGTGTATAAAAATCACTTAGCTTAGGCTCAGGTGGCAATGAGTCAACTTACCAGTTATGTAATAATATTGTTTCATAGCCTAAAAGTCTGTACTGCATGGTGTTCTTTTTTTATTTGATCGTTGATAAAATCTAATCTCTGCATCCTTTTTTTTTATTCCATGCAGTCTGTGCCGCTTCTAATTGTTCCACAGCTTTGTCATGTCTCTCTCTTTCTTTTTCAGCATCATCACTTTTTTCCGATATGAGAAAACAAATAATTACTACCAGAGAATGCCTATGCATTCACAACTGCACCGCCTATCATCATTGCTACTGCACTTGCCATTTTTTTATACAAATAATCTAGAAAAATTATTTCATTATATCACCAGGGATAATGCCCTGTTTAACCAGCATATCTCTGGTAGCCAGAGCTAACAATATATCTACAGACAACATTCCAACATCACCCATGTTAAAATCAACTTTGGGTAGTGGCCTTTTTAATAGTTTTCTAGCAATCTCTTAGTTAACACTTTCAACACCAGCATGATATAACATGTTTACAATTTGTTTTCCATCGCATTTTTTTTTATATGTGAAAAAATATTTCTCAAATTAAAATCAATTCATTTCAAAAGGATCTATATCAGGTGTTGACTGTTGTGGCGACTGCGTAACTTGCTTTGCTTGTATTGACACTGGTTACGACATGTAAATGCCTATGCCAACCACTCCAATCAGCACAGCACAAAGTGGAATGTAGTATTTTTTATAAACATTCACTTTAAATGTAGATTCTGTCTCTTGTTACTCTTGTGACTGTTTTTTGCTCCGCAGGAGCTTTCTGTTGCTCCGCAGTAGCTTGCTCCGCAGGAGTTTCTTGCATCCGTTTCCATCTCGCTTCAGCATCCTTTTTTCCAGCTGCTACTCTTTTTGGGTTCTTTTTTGGTTTTGGATCCTGATTATTGGTCTGATTTTCCTGATTCTGGTTCTCCTGATTCAAATTCTGATTTTCCATTTTTATTATCTACGATATTTTTATTTTTATTAAAATCAATATGCCTTGCAGTTGTTAACATAGCCGTAAAAGGCGCTAGATACATCCCATACTTATAACATACAACAAACACGTGACAAGGCATGATTAATAAAAGGATCTTCTTCTAAATCTTCTATTAGCTTAGGTGGTTTGTTACATTGAAATATCTTGACACAGCCATAACATACAAATTTATAAAAAAGTTACCCAATGTCTTAGTCATACTTGCACCAAGTCTGGCTTCATATCTGCAGTAAAGTTTATCAATTTCTTCTGTGGGCATTTTATATATGTCTGAGAGTTGTACCTCACGTCCTAAGTATTGACGACTTCCACCTCCAGCAACAATAGCTGATAGTCGTTCTCTTTTTGATTCTTGTGCATCTTGAGTTTGTGATGTTGCGTCTTGTGGAACTTGTGAAATATCTTCATTTAATCAACTTAATAAAAGCTGATCATTATCTTTTTAAAATTAAAATAAATGTTAAATACCAAGCATCCAACTGAAATATTCACACAAGCAGAGGCAATTGCTATTGGTTCAAGTAACATTTTTATTTATTATTACTATCATTTTTATTAGCATTGCTATTTTTGCTATTAGCATTGCTATTTTTGCTATTAGCATTGCTATTTTTGCTATTAGCATTGCTATTTTTGCTATTAGCATTGCATCGCCGGGATTCGATCTCACGCACAAAAATTCAGCAAAAGCCCTCGAGGTCCTGGTCAATTTTTCTGTTTTAAATTTCACTTCTGGGGGGCTTTTTCTTGACCAGGACCTCTCACACTATAATGCTCGGCCACTCCTGCATTCAGCTCCTAACTATGAGGCGAAAGTCGTTAGAAGCTTACTTGAAGTGCCGGCAATGTGTGTGGTGTATGCGTGTGTATGGTATGTAGTAGCGCTACTTTTAAACCTGTGCATGTGTGTGCCCCTTGGGGCGAGAGATTTAAATTTAACATATTTAGCTTTGTTGTTGTGCAATACCGAGGCGGGAAACCAGCAAGGAACCAAATGCTATTTTTGTATTCAATAGAAAATTATGAAAGTGTATATAAAGTGTATTTTAACCTAACTACCAAATCATACGCATGATACTTATTCGCTGGATTGTCTTTACAAGGCGAGGTCTTATGTACATAGGCGGTTTGAGCTTATTTTTTTTTTATTCTTGTTTTTAGGTGGTCTGGAGCCCATATAACTCGATCGTTAAAACTTTTTTCACAGTATTTAATTGCATGGTTTTTAATGACGATGAGGCAAGAAGTTGATAACTTAGAAAGCTCAGTTGTAATGCATAAACTAGAATTCGCTATAAAATGCGTGTGTCTCCCAAAACAAACTTCCTGTGGAAAATAGTATAGCGGCTGTCCAGGATCAATGTACACCAGAACCAATGGCACCAAGTGGAAGAGCAAACAAATCATGACAGCAAGCCACAAGCCAAAGGAAACCAAAGCAGCCAGCTCCCTTTTCCCCAACAAGGAGATCACAGGATCCACGAAACACGATGACAAAGAACCACTAAACACAATAAGACGACGAAACGGACAACACATGAAAACATTGAGTAGCCACAAGGCTATACAAAGAACAAACAAGAACAGAACCACCTTAGAACGACCAGTAGTAAAACCTAACGGGGTTTAAATTGGTTTTACTGGTATCAAATCCTCACTCCCAGGTTCCAAAGCTTTATAGCAAAATACAAAATACAAAACGATTATTCGACTCGCGTAGTCTTCCTAACTCAATAAGTGAAACAGCACAGAAAAAAAAACAACGTGTAAATCAAATTAAGTCACTGTAATGAAGCAATGATGAGGGTGCGTAGCAATCAATTCAGACATTGGCAGCCAGAGCTAAAGAAAACCACTAGTTGAACTGCGGAGAGCCCGAACAAAGACTTAACATCACACGTCAACTTCTTATATGCCTTGCGTCAGGTGCCGAAAAGATTGTGTTAGGTGGTAAAAGAGTTGAATACAATAAAATATGTTTATTTACAATTTTAAAAAGTCAGCTGAAAAATTCAAACACTAGAACTAGGGTTCACACTATTTTGAGTCTTTACAATCTCATTATTCGGGATATCAATAACCGAAACTATTTCACTATAACCATAAACTGCATTTCTGTTAGGTTCATTGTAGCAATGAGTGATTCAGTATTTTTGAAGTAAGCAGGTATAGCAGAAAACACATATTTATCTCTAAATATACTAGATAAATGGATAAATGCTGTCCTCATAATGAGATGTCTAATGTGATTTATTAGTAGGCGTGTATAACCCCGTATTAGAAAAAATGCATCACAGAAAGATTGATGACGCAGCTTCTCGGCAGTAAATAATCAGTCTTCAGGGACTGGATCCAGATATTGTCACTCAAGAAAGCAAGATCTGGATCCTGAGTTATGAAGAATCATGTAATTTTGAGGGAGGGGGTCCCTTCAGGAGCTTGTGGTCGATGAAATTTCAACTAAACTGCGCCTTCTTCGAAGATAAGTCTTGTTTAATTTTCCAATTTCATCTCCTTAATGGAGCCTCACAGAGGTTTTTAAAAATGATTCTTCATAACTGGAAAAATCAATGATTGACTACTTTTGATGATAACAGTATCTTGTTTTATTTACATAATTAACCAAATCTGACTCAAACTTAATTTCTATGCTTCCTTGTTGTATTCATAGGTCAAGAACTGCAACTTGCACTGTTTTCTTTTTCAGTGGTTGAATCAACTGGTTTCCTGTAAACCCGAGCAAAAACAGATGTGCTGGACCATCCAGCGGTTTTCATTATCGTTTCTAGTGGAATCCTACCTAACTTAGCCGTAGAAGCAGCCCTCGTCCAAGCTTTTTGTAACACCATTTTACCCATTTTACCCATCTTGAAACTGTGCTTTTTGATAGTCTTATGAGGTTTCATTGTACTTAGGAGTTTATTAGTATTTCTGAGATATTCAGTTCGCTCCATGTAGTCTGACAATGCATCTTATCATAATATCCAAATGTTTATTTGGTTTAGATTCAGTAAATGGTTTGGTGCTATAAACACTTTGTCATTTGTTATTCTAATATCTGACAATTCTATCATATGCAGAGCAAACTCTGCATCTTTGTGCCGAGGCCAGTAAGAACTAGAATTTGTTTTTCTACAAAAAAAAACATAGATGTCTCCCCACTTTTTGGTGTCATATTGTATTGTACATTCAGCGAACATTTATATTAATCAATGAGATTCCAAGGATTAGAACCGCCTCGGCGAGGCGGTTCTAACCAGTACCCACAATCTATGTTTTATCAGAAAATATCAGAATTTTTATCGGAAAAAATTCATTTCGTGGTGGGAAAATTTTGACTATTTTGAATAGGCGTGTTTTCGTAATGTTATTATTCAAGATAGGATTACAAAAAATATCATTTAAATTGCTGTGTTCCGCTCAGGTTTTCCGACATTATTTGAGAAATTGGAAGAAGTTAAACACAATGACAACTGAAGAACGGGAGTATGCGTTTTCAGAAAGCTTTCACTTGTAATAAAACAAGGGATTCTTAATTTCTAAACTATGTAGTAAATATTGCCATTTTTTGTGTTCATGATATCTAAAACTTGCATACAAAATATTAAAATCATGAGAGAAAATCGGTTGTAGCAACCTCAAATGTAATACAAAGCCAAATGTAATAAACTACATTAGGCGTTATTGCATTTGACGTTATACTCAACGCCTAATGTAATAACGCCTAATGTAATAAACTAACTGTTCTAATCCTTATTTTGAAGGGTCTGGAGAGGCGAAGATGGGAAACGGATGGAAGGGGAAGGTAACTCGAATCATATGCATTAATGAAAAAAGTCTCGGTTTATTACATTAGACGTTATCACTTTTGGGGTTACAGTCAACGCATAATGCAATTACGTCAAATTTAATAAACTAACGTTGAAATCTGACAAGATGAACTCTCAGAAGAAAACTTTATGCTTAATATAATATCACTTACAACATTGCGCGCGTGTGTGTGTGTGTGTGTGTGTGTGTGTGCGCGCGCGTGTGTGTGTGTGTGTGCGCGCGCGCGCGCGCGCGCGTGTGTGTGTGTGTGTGTGTGTGTGTGTGGAGGGGAAGCAGGGGTGTGGTCTTGGAAAACGGGGATAAGTAAAGTGGGGAAATACTGCATTTCGTGAAACACCCACGGCAACATCATGTTATTCAAGACCTTATAAAAAATCTTGGTTTAAAATTTGGCGTTACACTCAACGCCTAATGTAATAACGCCTAATGTAATAAAATGTTTGTTCTATGACACGTTGAAATCTTGAATAAAAAAGTATATCCCATATACTATCCATATTTTTGACCTTTGAAAAGATAGTCTCAAAAGAAAAAGTATTCCACAATTAATATGTCTAATATGTATGGCGGGTCTGGAAAGACGCAGGGGCAGGGTGGGTGAAAGTCTGCAATTCGTGAAAAACGCCATGGCGACACAAATTGTAAGCATGAAGTAATTCAAGACCACATGAAAAAATCTAGGTTGATTACATTAGGCGTTATTACACGGGGATTAATCGACGCCTAATGTAATAATGCCAAACGTAACAAACTGACTTTGTTCAAAGACAAAATGAAATCTCGAAAGAAAAAGTATGTCCAATACTGTCTCGAGGGTACGGATCTGGAAAGACAGGGAATTTGGTAAAGGAGGTGGGGAACTGAAATTCGTGAAAGACGCCAAGGCAACATAAATAGACATGAAAAAAAATTGGGTTTTGTTACATTAGGCGTTGTTACATTGGGCTTAACAATCAACGCCTAATGTAATAACGCCAAACGTAATAAACTGACTTTGTTCAAAGACAAGATGAAATCTCGAACGAAAAAGTATGTCCAATATAATGTTACTGTCTCGGGGGTAAGGATCTGGAAAGACAGGGGATTTGGTAAAGGAGGTGGGGAACTGAAATTCGTGAAAGACGCCAAGGCAACATAAATTGGAAGCAATATTTTTTTCAAGACTGAATGACAAACTCTGGGTTTATTACATTTGGCGTTAATATCAACGCCTAATGTAATAACGCCAAATGAAATAAACTTTCTTTTTCATTGAGAAGATGTAATCACAAAAGAAAATAGTATGTAGAAAATAGTTGTGTCATATTATCTCTAAATTAGGGATTAGGGATAGGGAACTGGGAAAACGGAGGAGGTGGGGTGAGGGTGAGGGAGCTGCAATTCCACCCTCCTCACCACCCCCCCCCCCCATTCCCTCCAAAGACATATTTTTTTTCTTTTTGAGCGTTGAGATTTCATCTTGTCTTTGAACAAAATCAGTTTATTACATTTGGCGTTATTACATTAGGCGTTGATTGTAACGCCAAATGTAACAACGTCTAATGTAATAAACCCAGAGTTTGTCATAAGGTCTCGAAAAACATATTGCTTCCAATTTATGTTGCCGTGGTGTCTTTCACGAATTTCAGTTCCCCACCTCCTTTACCAAATTCCCTGTCTTTCCAGATCCGTACCGTCGAGACAGTAACATTATATTGGACATACTTTTTCTTTCGAGATTTCATTTTGCCTTTGAACAAAGTCAGTTTATTACGTTTAACATTATTACATTAGGCGTCGATTAATCCCCGTGTAATAACGCCTAATGTAATCAGCCTAGATATTTTCATATGGTCTTGAATTACTTCATGCTTACAATTTGTGACGCCATGGCGTCCTTCACGAATTGCAGACTTTCCACTTTCACCCACCCCGCCCCTGCGTTTTTCCTAGATCCACCATACATATTAGAGATATCATATGAGGAATACTCTTTCTTCTGAGATTTCATCTTTCCAAAGGTCAAAAAACAGGGATAGTATATGGTATATACTTTTTTTATTCAAGATTTCAACGTGTCATAGAACAAACATTTTATTACATTAGGCGTTATTACATTAGGCGTTGAGTGTAACGCCAAATGTAACAACGCCTAAGGTCTTGAATAACATGATGCTTACAGCTTATGTTGCCCTGGGGTTTTTCACGAAATGCAGTATTTTTGGGGTATTTTACGAAATACAGTATTTGACGTTATTTATTGCATTAGGCGTTGACTGTAATCCCAAATGTGATGACGTCTAATGTAATAAACCCAGATTTTTTCATTAATGCATATGATTCGAGTTTTCTTCCCCTTTCATCATTTTCGATACGGATGTACTTTTTCAGTCAAGATTTTAACTTATCATAGACCAGTCAGTTTATTACATTAGGCGTTGAGTATAACGCCAAATGCAATAACGCCTAATGTAATAAACTGGAGAAGCGCTTAAAAAGCTAAATTACTGTACAAAATCGACACAGACTAAACTGCATTTACTGGTCAAAGGAACATAATATATGTTTGAATTCAGTTCCTTATCCTTGTCTTCTTCATTCTGAGTAGCTTCCATTCAGGATAAGTATTTCTTCACCAACGCAATCGTATTTCATTAAAAAAAAAAAATCGACGAAATCATCGTATTACATTTTTGTGAATACATGTATCTCACAAAATAGCACCCCTCCAAAGGGACATTTCCTTTCCAATATTAAGCAAAAAAAAAAAAAAAAAAAAAAAAAAAAAAAAGAAAGAAAGAAAGAAAGAAAGAAAGAAAGAAAGAAAGAAAGAAAGAAATTAGACAGTATGTTGTTTAAACGAGATCTTCATGATCAAATAACAACATAATTAAGAAATAAATTATTCCGAACCGTGCTCAAATGCCCAAGATAAAGCACAGTTGAGTTTGGGTTGTATCCATTTGAGCACGAGCGAGCGCAGCGAGCGAGTGTTCAAATGGGTACAACCCAAACTCAACTGTGCTTTATCTGCGGCATTTGAGCACGGTTCAGAATAATTTATTTCTTTTCTAACACCCCTCACTGAGCGAATGTTTTGCATAAATGAGATTTTTATTGATTTTTATGATTATTTTTATTACCTGACTTCCCCATTAGGTAGTTGACGTCAGCCGTTAAGCATTACGTCACACGGTTACGTAGTTACAAGGTTCGATGACGAACATTCAAAATGGCGGATACTTATGCGAATAAGCTGACGATGTAAAATATTAAACCGATGTAGGCCTAAAACATAAAAACTTGTATCCTGTGTTCATGAAAGAATTGCAAATCGAATGAAATTGGAGTGCCCCGATGGACCTATGGAGGACAGATATAAAACAACAAAATAAGAATATTAACCGACACTTTTGTTTTCGATAATGCCAACAAATACACGATGGCAACAAGGAGTAAAACGAATGTGTTTGAATGGAATAACCTGTAGAGGAACTCTTCAGGTAAAAAAAGTCAAAGAACTGCAATGTTCGTAGATCATTTTTGTCTCTTACTAATATAATTTATTATGCATATGAATGTTTCGACCAATATTGTAAGCTAGCGTCCATAGTTACCAGGGACGCAACCTTCGCAACAGAAATTATGATTGGTTTCCCGTTGATAGCGCGCGACAAAATTCCTGTGCTCAAATGCCTTAGATAAAGCACGGCTAGAAATGTAAAGACAAATAACGAACAACACGTGCAGGGGTGTTAGAATAAGTAATAAATGACATATTATGATTTTTATTTTCCATTCTGTTTTCTTGGTTTAGTTTTCTGTCCGACGTTTAGAAGAAAAGAAGCCAAAACAATAAAATACAGAACGGAAATAAAAACAAAAACAAAAAAAAAAAATAGACATTTCCTTTCCGATATTTAGCAGAAAAGAATTCAACAGAAAAACAGAACAAAAATCAAAACAAAAATACACATTTCGTTTCCGATAATCAACGGAAAAGAAATTAAAACGATCGGAAATCAGAACAAAAATAATAATAAAAAATCCTTTAGCGGAAAAGAATAGAATTTAAAACAATAAACACAGAACATAAATTAAAACAAAAATAGCACATTTCTTTTCCAATATTTAGCAGAAAAGAAATTAAAACAAAAACAGAACGGAAATTAAAACAAAAAAATGGAAAGAAAATAGTATCCCGTTTTAACGACTTATTATGTCGTTTTTTCAACTTAATGATCTCGTTTCAACGTCATAATATATCGTTTAAACGACTTATTATATCGTTTATTCAGCATAATTCGGGGCTCCCATTGGTTGATTTGTTATGTCGTTTGTTATGTTGAACAAACGATATAATAATTCGTTTAAACGACACATTATGTTGTTTAAACGAAATCTTTTTATTGTTTTTATTTTTTTTTCTACTAAATATCGGAAGGAAATATTTTTGTTTCTGTTTCTGTTCTGGTTTTTATTGTATAGATTCCTTTTCTGTTAAATATCGGAAAAGAAATACGTTATCTTTGTTTTAATTTCCATTCTATTTTTTATTGTTTTGATTTCTTTTCTGATCAAAAATATTATTTTTGTTTAATTTCTGTCTGTTTTTATTGTTTTCGTTTCTTTTCTGCTAAATATCAGAAAGGAGATGTCTATTTTTTTTTTTTTTTTTTTTTTTTTGTTGTTGTTGTTTTAATTTCCGTTCTGCTTTTATTGCTTTAATTTTCTGCTAAATATCGGAAAGGGAATGTGTTATTTTTTTTAATTTCTCTTCTATTTTTATTGTTTTGATTGCTGCTCTGCTAAATATCAGAAAGGAAATGTCTAATTTTTGTTTTAATTTCCGTTCTGTTTTATATTGTTTTGATTTCTTCTCTGCTAAATATCAGAAAGGAAATGTCCCTTCCTGGGTTCCGTACATTTGTATGTAAAATTTGTTCATATCGGGTACATTTAAAACCCATGTGTTTAATTTAACATTGATTTAATATGAATGATTTCATCTCTGATAACGGTTTTGGAAAAATACTCAGTTATTTTGACTCAGACAAAATTCATATCAGAATTTAGTACTAAATATTTTCGCAATAGGCGCCGCAAAAGTTCTGGAAATCGGTTGACAAACAAAGATTTTATGACCAAAATTAGTTCTGAATAGGGAATTTTCTGTATTAAAATTGCTAGCAAGGAAAGTAATTATTTTCCCGCAAAAAATAAAATAAAATAAAAACTACTCTTTATATTTTATCACAGGTACCCGGTATTAGCAACAGAATGATATAAAACACTTACCACAGTCAAAACATTTGGTTCAAGCAAAAAAAGTTGTCACAAAGGGTGAAGTTGGACGGCTTTAAACCGCCCGGTGGTTTGTTCTACTGATCGTTCTAAGGAGGTGTTCCGGGTGTTGGTCTTAATCTTTGTTGCTTTGTGGTTTATTCTACGAGGCGATTTGTTTTTTGTCTTGTGTTATTAAATTTCAAGTCTTTTATCATTGCAATTACCTCGCTTAGGGAAGAGAGAGCTAATTTTAGTGCTTTTCGTACGTTTGTTCGATTTTTTGCTCATGGTGTCTGGGAATGGCTGCGGCTTGTTATTGTGGCACTCCCTGGACTTTTCTCTTTCCTTTTCTTTACGACATGGGTTTTAGATGTACCCGATGATCGCGTACGCCGTGTGCAGTAAACAGCGTTCATATTATCTCCCATGCCAATGCAAAATCCCTATTGAAAATTGGTTTATTTATTGGTTCTTTATTTGGGAACCCATAGTAGTAGGTGTAAACAATGTGACGCGAACGCAAATCGCATCAAGGAAGCTTGCGTTTCAGTGACGTAACATCATCGGAATTGGTGTGCGCAAAAAGTGAACCCATCAAGAAAAGTAACTATAGTTACCTCTGACGTTCGTTTGATGCATATGCACGTTTATACTTCATTCTGTAATCTTATTCTTTAACTCACTTTTTTAACTCGAAAATCATTTTTCTTACTCGAAACACTTTCCTTACTCGAACTTTTCTAACTCGAAACATACTTTTCTTACTCGAAACTCGCATTTAAATGTTTAACGTCACGTGAACGAGTCCATGTAATGCCAAGTCCGACAGCGACTGAATATTTATACTGATTTTGCAACGATCAGACATATATGAAAAAGGAGGAGAATGCACTATCCGTTTAGATGGAAAAGGGAAAGTTCTTCAGCTACAATTAAAACTAATTAACTAATTGATTACTATACTAATGGACTTTAAAAACGCACCACTATTTCTAAAGTACTTTCAGTACTTTATACTGCGCTTATAATGCTGAAAAAATTAAGCACTTGTTTGACATGGTTCCATTTATTACATGTAGGCATAGCATTTCCTACATTTAACATGTGTACCCAGTGGTGGCTCTGGTATTAAATACATGCACTTCTTGGTATGAGACTATGCTTGTACCAATGTTGTTTAATAAGAAATAATGTTTTATGCTACATTCATTAAACATGTAACAGAAAGACTATGTGGTCAACTTGTATAATATGCCATGTTTTTAAATAGATTTGAAGGTTTTAAATAAAATCTTAAACAAAAATTAGTGTAGCAAGCTATAATTTGGATCTTCTTATTAAAGTTCTTGAATCGATAAGCATTGATAAAAATGGAATGCTTCTTAACGCCGAAAAAACAAAAATAATGTTAATTACTACTAGACAGAAACTAGATCTTTTCAATTTAACATACAATGATGTCAATTTACAACTGACAACACGTGATAAAATACTAGGTGTAAATGTTGATCAGAATTTGCAATGGACTAATCATGTTCAATACCTTTGTAAAAAGATTTCATCTATTTGGCTTCTATCCGTATTTATCCATCCACATTTTAATTATTGTAATTATTGTAAATTATGGGGAATTTCATCTAATTATAATGTTTCACAACTAACTAAACTTCAAAGGCGAGTTTGCAAAATTGCACGGAGACGACTTAATATTTTGTCTTTTGATCAAAATGTCAACAAAGCAAACATAATGTATAAAGTGGTACTGATATGTTCCCCCAATATAGTAAAGGATTTTTTCAGCTACGAGCGGACACGGTATCTGAAACCTCATTACGATTTGTCTCGAATCAGAATTTTTATATCCCCAAACCTAATATAAGCTTCTTTAAAAACAGTTTATGACCAGTTATATGGAACACAATTCCATCGGTTATTAATTCGTCAACGCTTAATATTTTTTACTAGGAACGTAGTCGAATGGATTGCAAACGGATAACTCATTTCATGAATTAGACATACCTCCACCACAGATTTGCATTGTAAATATCTTTTTCGTATAATTTCTCCACCGCGTTTTTATCATTGTAAATATGATTTTCCTGTTACATATGTAACTTTAGTGTAATTCTATTTTTCACGATGTTTTTCCTCTGACTGTCATTTTAATGTGTTTGATATATTCTACATGGAGATGATTTTTAAAAAGCGGGCCCCATGGAAGACTGATACCAAATGGGTCGCCCTCCGCAAAGCCTTTTCTAAATTTTATAGACGTCATTTCGATTTAGTTTCAAAATTCATTATTGGACGTAAATCTCTTCTGCAACAAGGCCTATCGGAATCTGAATTTTAAGGTGACAGTATATAAATTCAGAAGAATATATACTTACAACGACTTTAGCACTCAATTTCGTAAAATCATTTTTCGATATATAAAGATTGGGTACCACATAAATGTAATACTGCATGCATGGTAGTTAACCCAATGTTCTTTTTGCCTGTTTGGTTGTATGCCGGCGGGTCGGGCCTGAAGACTTTTAAGTAAGTCGGTTGGTGTTCTGGCTCTTGTCGGGCCCATCAAACAGTTGGTTTTCTTTTGCTTCAGCATTTCAGTCATTTCTTGCTGTCGAGTCCTCATCGTTGTTTCAGCTCTGTATTCATTTGATTTTTATGTTCCCGGAGATGTTGCACTGATGAGTTAGAACCCTTCTCATGGACTGATCATGTGTATATTACGGCACAACTAAGGGCGAGGGTTGTGGCACGTAAAATCGATTTAAGCCCCCAAGCAACGGTTTTACTGCCCGTTCTGATGTGGTTTACTATTTCTGTCATTGTGTTGCATTTATGCCCTGGTGAATTTGTTGTTTTGGATAGCCGTTTGGCCAATTATTTGGGAAAAACTGTCCTCCTGGCTTTCTGCTTGTAGGTAGTGTTTTCAATGTGGCGCCGTTGCTTAAAGTGTGTTCTTTGGTGTCTTGGAGGGAAGGTGTTAGGTAATTGTATCGATCATTGCCTTTCTTTCTATTTCTATTATTTGACATAGTTAGCTATCAGCCAATGAAATTGGTTTGCATTGATTTTCTTAGTTTGGAAAGTCAAAAGGATGTCATAACATACCATGTTACAAGTTATGAACAGGTATTTTCAACTAGAAATCATCCACAACCACAGCTATTGTTCGAAAACTTTATTGTTAACTACTGCTTCCTGCCTCCATAGTGACCAGGGAAGAAATTTTGAAAGCAGTGTAATAAAAGAACTGTATCCTGGCTGGTGTAGAGATGTCTCCCTACCATCCTATGGGAAATGGTATGGTTGAGAGATTTAAAGACATGTTAGGCACCCTGGAAGATCGCCAGAAGGTTAACTGAAAGTCATATGTGGCTCATATAATGCCACAAGACAATGAAAGCACTTGTTAAACTCCCTATTTTCTCATGTTTGGGAGGCACCCTAGATTTTTAGCTGCTTATTTGGGTATATCTACATCTCAGGACCTTGTGTTAAGGTCGAAGGACCACAAAACTGCCACAAAACTTGGTTTCAGTTTCCTTACAAGATTGCCTCAAAAGAGAAGTGCTCAACGCAACAAGGCTGATTACGATAGTCAGGGAGGCAACTCTAAATGTCAGCGACAGGGTGTTGGACAGAAAGGTTGGCTTAAATGATAAAATATAAACTGTCAGATGAATGAGATAGGCGACCCTATACAATTATTGGAATCTCAAATGCCTGTTGATAAAGGTAACAGAAGGAAGGTGATGACAATGCAGTTAAGGAAAATTTTCAGCTAGTCCTAGAGTAACTGGCACTACAGGCCACCAAAAAGGCCACTTGTGTTAAGGTTGAAGGACCACAAAACTTAAGAAGCAGCTTCAGTTCGCTTACAATATTTCCTCTAAAGAAGCCGAGAAAAGTGCTCAACGCAACAAGGCTAATTATGACTTGATAGTCAGGGAGGCAACTCTAAATGTCGGCGACAGGGTGTTGGTCAGAAAGGTTAAATGGAAAAAATAAACTGGCAGATAAATGGGATAAGCAATCCTATACAAATGCCCATATTATTATAATGCTATGCACCATAAATGCGCAGAGCAAGAGAAAATAAATATTGTTTCTTCTGACTTAAGAATGAAATATGGTGATTCGAAAATAGCAGATCCATTCGAATGACCAGCGTCAGACAGACTTATCTCCGGAAGACAAACGCTGTAGGGCTATGATGTGTCCGGAGTACTCTTTGTACCTACAGAAATAGGAGTGTCAGAAATTTGCTCAGGAGGCTCGGCAAAACTGCTGATGTTAATAGAAGTATCTTGAGTACCAGATGCGATTTCTGGTGAAGGAGATCCGAAAGTATTCCTCTTTGAGGAATGATACGTCTTGGTACCGATACTGATACGTCTAAAAGAAACAAAGAACACATTACAGATAGAAAATGGGACTCTAATTCTGAATTGGCAGATCCAATTTTGGTATAAGCCTCTGGCAATTTACGTCAAACTGGCCTTTTTGGTGGCCTGTGGACTAGCTGAAAATATTCGTTAAAACGTTGTTTTAACAGCTTTGTCATCACCTTCCTTCTGTTAATAGGCATTTGAGATTCCCATAACTGTTTGCATACTATATTCGCCTCAGCAGAGTGAGTGTTTTATTGAGATAGAAGTACGCATCGTTTCGACAAACGATTCAGGGCAGTATAATCTGAAGTTTTTAATTTCTGTGTTTGGATAACTAGTGTTATTCAGAGGCAGAGTAAAATAATATAACAGTTGTATTTTGTCGGTTGAATCGCTTCAGTTTTTCAATAAAGATCAGATGTTTTTCATTATATAGGAGTAATCTGGTTTGAAGCTTTTTTGATAACATAAAGATCATAAAGTACTGCATTAAAAATTACTGTATTAGATAGTGTCCTAACTAGTAATAGTCTTTGAATGCATAGCTTTGTAATATAGTTGTTTGACATCGTACCATAGCACATATGTTACACATGTAAACGTGTGTGATTATATGCGCTGAAATAGTTTGAAAATGTCAGACGTTTTTCCCTAGGAGAGGCTCCATTTCAGCCATGTGTTTCATACCGGCTTTATGCTGTCCAAGAAGACTGCGTCGGTACAGTGTCAATACGCAAACGTTAATTTCTAAGTTTGGAACTTCGTATCGTAAAAATGTCAAATTTGAACAGGCCCATGAAAACTTGTGTTTATTTTATTCAACTTATGTATGCTGAAAGAGTGCTTTTGAGTGGATAGTTTGTTTAACTTTGCATGTTGACCCTTATGTACGCCACACCTTGCGCGCCTTTACTTTGTGCATTCGGCCATCAAACAGTCGAACAGAACACATCTTGTCTTTCTGAAAAAACTACCGGGACCACCGCCTTAGAACGGTCTGTAGAATAAACCACTGGGGGGTTTAAAGCACTTTTACAGCTAACCACATTCACCCTGGGTCCCGATACATAAAAAAATCGGTTCGTATAAAGGCTCCCAACTCAGTCAATGCATCAAATAGAAAACATAAAAATCAAATTAATCACTATGATAGATGAGAACGTGGCTAATTCCAGAGTAAATGAAAACCACGGAACCGTCGGGCCAAGCCAAAGAGCCCCAACCATCATTGAATCCGCCGTCGTACAATTAAAGCGTAGAGCACAGCCATCAATAATGATTGGGTAACTAGGCATGCAGTCTGCTGCAGACAATTCTTTTATAACGGTTTAGTTTTCTGAATTGCTCCGAAAAGTTAGATTTTTCCACAATTTTTCTAAATCACTACACCGTAAAATTCTGGTTCCGATATACCTTGTTGCAGAAGTGTTTTCAGACTGACGTTATATTTTTCTACAAGGCACTGTGTCTGCGATAAAATTTCGAAAATACCTACGTACGATAGCCCTGCCTAAGAAGTTTGGCAGTAAGGGTTTTATTATGGCTTTTAAAGTCACTTAAAGAAGCTCTGGCGAATCTGATGAGATCCCCATATGGGACATCGCCATCCAGAAAAGGGAAATTGGCTATATCAAAATCAAAATCGTCCCGTTTAATTTTGGTGGAAACTGTATCATCAGATATACATAGATTCAAATCCAAAAAGGTGCCTTGCTTCCGATAGGAAGAATTAGATTTATTTAATCGGAGCAGTAGCGGTCCACCCATTTGGTCGAAATAAATATCGTCAATAAATCATGAAGATGAAGTGGAATTGAAGCCGAGATTATGGCATAATATAGTTAACTAAAAGCAGATTATCAGATTTTGGTTTAGACTGTGTACAAGATTCCTATTTAAGTTAAATTCTATACTGTAAAGAAACAAATTAAAATTTGCCCATAGCTTAATATCGTGTACACAAATTGTAACAACATGCCGAATTCACTGAACCGTAACAATTTCACTGATTAGCACTTTTCACCCTCTGCACGTGCAATTCGTGAGCCGCGGACTTTACACGGTGAAAAAATCATCCTTTACGTCATTTGGTTCCATTCCATTAAAATTTGTTTGGATACGCTACCCGAAAGAGACAGACGACGTGCAGTTTTGTTAATGCAAGGTTTCACACACTCACGGGTCGTTAGGCAGCTTGGTGTTGCCCAGTGACTTCGACTACGTTTACGTGTGACGGGGCGGTTAGTGGACAGACCTCGTAGTGGACGTCCCCATGAGACCGGTTCGGGACGGCGGTGGAAACAGCAGCAAACACGCCAGGACGTCACAACAACAGGATTCATCCCAAAACTGCATTATGTGAATCGCATTATGTCCCGATTATGGAAAAACAAAACAAAACAAAATTACTCCGCCAACTGCGATATTTCAGTTTATTAGCGATTTTTTTTGTCTACAATAGAACCGCGACGTCTTCTTAACTTCGTTACTTACCAACTAACGTTAAATCAACGTCAAAGCGACGTTACGTTCCATAAAAGTAACGCCGCATTAAACACTCAAATATGCATCAACGTTTCCTCCTTTTCATCAAAATGCTATCAATTTTGATCCAACAATAGTATTATCAAATCGTTCTTACTATTCTACATTACATTTCAATAAAATGCGTATGCATTTCAGAGACATTTTAATCTCTGATCAAGCTACAATAAAAGGTGAAACAAAAGTTTCTTTCCGGTGTGAATTCAAACTTTCAGGTCTTTTCTTTAACAGATATCGCATCCACTGGTTCAAGTTTGATCCCCAAGTTGTCTTCGCGTGGCCGCTTTCTTCCTGATGATACACGAGATGGAGTGTACGATGCGGTTCCGCTGTCTTTGCTTCCGCATGCTGAGTCCTGGAAGCCGCCCGGGAAGCCACCTCTGTTGGAAATGCCGGACCATCTTCTGTATCCGGTGCCTTGGATTTCGTGGTCTGTTTCACCTGTCGATTTCCTTCGAGTTTTTGTTCGTCCAAGGTTAGATTTTATAACCAGTTCATTAATTTTTACTGATGCTGCTGCCTTCTCCTTTATTTCAATCACCGAACAAAGCGCATCCTGGCTAGATCTGAACAGTAATTCTGGTCGGATCTACATTCCACTGTATACCTGCGGTATCTAGCAGTTCCGTACCTAGCCAATTTTTATATAGCTTCTGTAGATGATTCGCGCTGATTCTTTATCATATGCCGACGCTGTTATTCTGTGGCGTAACGTCATATTATAAAAATCGTATAACCATAAATAACATAACAACACTTTGTAACATAACACTTTGGCGGGAACAAGTAACGTCATGACTACGTCCATGTCGACCGTGCATTTTAAAATCTAATTTGAAATGGTCATATGATAAACAGAATCATTCGCATGAAATTTATGAAACTCGCCAAAGGCTCGTTTCATAAATTTTCACCCCACCGCCCAGGGAGAATTTTGTAGACCATGTTTTTCTTATAGCCTATTATCTTGCAATTATTTTGCTTAATAATCTTTGTGGTAACATATGCTATATGTCTTAATTTTAAGGGATGTTTTTTGCCTCTGTAAAGGACTTTATTTATACCTTTATCATTTGAATTAATGCTCAATTTTAGAATAATAAAGTTCTATAACTTCTTATTTTCAGAATAAGAAAATAAAAATGCCACTTTCGCCTTATTTATTCTGTTACATTATCGGCATTATCGGTGTAGGTAATGCAATCTAACTAACCTATGCAAATCATGAATTTTTACTGGTATCGCCAGATCCATTTTATAGCTTGCTTCACTGATTTTTTTATGAATTTTGTTTATGACCTTCAAATATATATATATTAAAACATTTCACATTATGCAGTTGACTACTAAGTCTTTCTGTGACATGTTTAATGTATGTAACATAAACATTATTTCTGATTAAACGATATTGGTACAAGCATAGTCTCATGCCAAAAAATGCAGGTACCTAATACCAGAGTAGCATTTGCATGTTGTCCTGATTAAAACAAAATGTTCACTATCATGAAAACAAAATGTTCAGTTTCAGTGTTCACTACCGCAGGACATATAGGGCCTCTGAACACAGTGATGACTGGTCAATGTCTTCCCTGTGTGCTCATGGTCAATGAATAGCAAAGGACCTCAGCTTTCTTCGAGCAGACTGCAAAGACTGATCAGACTGAGCATTCAACCAGGCTGATACATTAAGATTACATAAAGTAAATCATATAACACTTTGTCTTACCGTATGATTTTCCCCCAAAACAAACGGTGTTACTTTGTCATTTAAATATACAGAAAACAACTTTCAAGTGTGTAACATTAGGCAAATTTAGAAACATACATAGCCCAATGAAAGTAAGTATATACCAGAGCAATTCAGTGACATGTTAGGTAAATGAAAATATTTGGTAATAAATTATTCACCTTAACAGACTCATTGACAATCAGCAGGCACTAGATCATTTTCATGTCTCAAATTTGAATAGAAATAAAGGTGAGAATTAAAAACCTTATCTTATCTTGGCATGAAAATAATCTAGTAATAAATGGTATATCAGAGGTAGGGACCGAAGAAGTTTTTTTTTTAAATATATATATATATATATATATACCTCATTATAGATTCTTGGCAGCTAAATGTAATTCAGACTGCCGTAAGGCATATAAGGCCCAGAGAAACAACCAGTCTTTTCAGTTATGTTATATTATCCCCATTTATATAAAGCTCAGACAAACCCATTTTATAGATGATAAATATGGTAATCATATTTTTAATGTCTTAATATTATATAACGTATGACTGACCTATTATATGTGTTGGGTTTTTCACAAGGTATTTCATTAAAGAGCAGATTTTTTAAGCAAACTGTCTTCTAGTCAACATAAAATGTTTAATATTATTATCATTATGATTACCACTGCATTTTTATGTAAACTTAATTATGAAATAATTCTCTTTGAATAATTTATGCCCTCAGAATGTTTGTATTCACTTTATTCATGATTTTGAGTTGGGATTAGGAAAGTGTACAGTATTTTTTACTAATGGAGATCTTTCTCCTGCAAACACTGTCCATAGGAAACAATGTTCTGATATCACAGCACTTTAACTGGCATATAACATGTGTAACAGTATTAAGTGTGAAATATTTCTGGCAGTCTAGATGGATTTAAGTTTTAGAATATCAGTTTTATGCATAGAAGATAAGCAATGAGGAGCTAATATAATTTCAGTATGTATGAAGAGGGGATATTTCTGCATTTGTTAATGGGTGTACCCTATACTAAAGATACAATTATCTAAAGATACAATTATCAATCAGCAGAGGATTGGCAAGAGTTTCTTTTTTTCTTTCACTTATTTCACAAAAGTATAAAGATATCTGAGATATAATTTACTTGGTTATTAAAAGAATTTAGAGCTGATGTACTTTCACCTTTATGTACAAAGTATCAACAGCCATTTATACAATATAGATAAAGTATCACACAAAAAAGTAACACATTAAGAATTCAAAGCTTATAACGCATTTATCCAATCATGATAATTAAATATATCAAACTGATTGCAACCACAGCCAATTATATATAAATGTTAAGAAGTTTGAGATAACGATACTTTTCAGATAAGAAGTTTAGACTGTTTTTAAGAAACTATCATACCTTATGTCATTTGCTTAGTCAAACTGACTTGTTTTCATTTCTTGATGTACAAAGGAGGAGATATAGTGTTTATCTATTGTAAAACAGCATTAGATTAAATGCTTATTCACTGTCAACCAAACCGGTGTATCAGGAAACTTATATATGACGTTTTTTTTTTTTTTTACTTTTAGTAACGTATGTTATATCACAAGTAATTGAGAGTCAAACATACTGAGATACCTGTCTCTATAAAACCACATGTATTTGTAGCAAATAACATGCCAGTAAGTAAAAATATGAATACTTTAGTATATATACCAAAGTATACCCTCTATTGTTTTGAGGGTAACGTTGGTAGAGGGCTAACATGTGTCATTTTGTTTCTTATATGATGTAGTTTCAGAAAATTATAGTGTACAAAATTCCTCCTGGGTGGGGAGGGGGATCTATGGCCGGCCCAAGGTCTGTCAACTGTTTGAACATCTGTGGTAAATCAAACAGCTTCTGGTGCAAGTTCGATCCTTGGACATACGGTACATGCGTTTTCGATTCATACTGTTCTTCAATTACGGAGCTGTTTTCAATGTATTTGAATTACATGCAGTTGTGACGTCACCTGCACTCTCGGCTACTCCAGATTCCATGCTGCTTTCCACATTCCTCCAGCCTTCTTTTCTTTCACCGAGGAATGTCCGCTAATTGCCATACCTAACTGTTGATCGTGACTTACCCGATAAACCACTTACCTGATAGACCACGCACAGTTTCTGAGTCTGAAACTCAGCTTCCTGTCGGATCCATGTTCTAAGTGCTATAACTGATTCTTCCTTGTTCTCAAATGTCCAGCAGTGATAGCGAGCTATAGCATCGCTTCCGGTATTTTACGCTGTAACAGTGTAGAGCGATCCGTCCTCCAACTCATAATGGTGTCCTGCTTCTTGCAGATTGATCATTGCGATGTCGAGCAAATCAGCAACTCCTCGATATCCTTTGCATTGCCCGGTCTAATCTGACGGAACTGCTCCAACCTCTAAGTGAATGGCTATCTGCCTACGTTCCCACCCCAATCCCCCCCCCCCACCACCACGCCCACCCCGAACCCGCTCCAAGCTTTTTAATCTTGTAGCAGAATAAACTGTCGATCACTTTCAGATCTTCCTCGGACAAATATTGATGTAGCTGCAATTGCTTGTACTCTCCCGTTGCTGGTCCGCTATCAATGCAGGCGAGGAAGGCAGCTTTTACGCTTTTCTTCAGTAAAAATAGATATTTGAAAACGTTTTAATTGCCTCCATACATCTTTCCCAATAGATGGAATATTATAGCTAGCTGTCGGTTCGAAAGGCACAGCCTCAGCGTTTATTTTGTTCTCATTTACTCATTTTGTTCTCACTCATTTTGTATTTAAGCCATGGAGTTCTATAGGCCTGTGTATTCGACACTGAACTGTCCCTGTCGATCGTGTTCGTTATTCTGTCATATACATGTTTTTGTTCTGTTTTATTCGACAAGACCTTTGGCTGTATTTCGATGGTAGGGTAGGCTATTTCGTTTGTTCTCGTTTACGTTGTAATAAAAAAAAAAAAACTTTTTCGATGTCTCATGTGTCGATGTCCCAGGGTGACACTCTACTTCTCTGTGGTGCATTTTGCTGCTCTTCACTTTGCTGTTCAGTACATTTGCTGTTCAGTACTGAAATATTCACTCTGTTTAACGATGGACATCATCGTAAGTATTTCTGATGTCTTCCTTGTCTTGCTGCTTCATACGCCGTTGTGAATTCCTCGTCGATCTTCTCGATTTCTTCGACAACCCTTTTCCATTTCCTTATTTTTCGCGTACATTTCCGATAAGGATGACATCTTCCAGCACGCTCTCCATTGCACTGTCCAGTGTAATCTCCTCGTAGCTAGGTGATTTATGTTTTTTCTATCAAAAACAACAACATTTCTTGAACGCATGAAGTAGGATTTAGTTCTTTTTTTTCTCTTGCGCGTTGTCTCTGTGTCCGACTTCGCGTTCGAAATCTCGGTAGAATTGAGGTTCTCGCCCTGATTGTCCGCATTGGCCCTCTTCTACAACGCTATTTTGTCCGATTCAACGATTTTCTTCAGTTTTTTTTCGATTTTTTGCTTATAACCTCGCTCTGCTACCAGATTTTGTTGCGCACTTTCCCGATTATGGAAAATACAACAAAATTATTCCGCCAACTGCAATATTTCAGTGTAACAGCGAAATACACTTTTTTGTCCCTACGATAAAACCGCGAAGTCTTCTTAATTAACTTTGTAACTAACGTTAAATCAATGTAAAAGCGACGTTACGTTCCATAAACATTAAACATTCTCAAATTTGTATCAAAATTACCTCCTTTCCATACACAAATGAATTTAGTTATGCGTTTCTTTTTCCTTTCAGTATATATATAAATATATATGCTTGATTCATGACGCGTAATATCGATGCGTCAGTTGTTGCTGGTTATTTACAATTCCTGGAGAACTGGTTCAGTGCAAAAAACCAAACAAGCGCAAATCGAACAAACGCACGAAAAGCACTAAGATTAGCTCTCTCTTCCCCAAGCGAGGTAATCGCAATGCTCAAAGGACTGAAAAACAAAAATTGCCTCGTAATCCACAAAGCAAGAAAAAGTAAGACTAACACTGGGACCACCGCCTTACAACGGTCAGAAGAATAAACTACCGGGCGGGGGAAGGGGGTTTAAAGCACTTTTACGTCCAGCCAACTTCACACTGGATCCCGATACAACTCTTAATACAGAAATACAGAAAAATTCGGTTCGCATTAGCTCCCAACTCAGTCAAATGCATCAAAGCGAAAACATAAAAATCAAATTATCACTATGATAAAGATCGCGGCTAATTCTACTGTGTGCCAGAGCAAATGAAAACAGCTGAACCACGGCTGGCCAAATTGTCAAGCTCCAACCCACTAGTTAAATTTTAACGAAGAGGCCGTCACTGAGGCCCGAACTGCCGTCGTACAATTAAAGAGTGAAGCAACAATGATTGGGTTGATAACTAGCCATGCAGTCTGCCACATAATATCCAGGCAATAGCCAATTCTTTTATAACGTTTATTAATTTTCTGAATTGCTCCGAAAAGTTAGATTTTCACACAATTTTCTAAATCTGTACAATGTCATTGTAAAATTCTGGTTCCTATATACCTTGTTGCGGAAGTGTTTTCAGACTGACGTTATATTTTTCTATTATATTTTGCGATAAAATTTCGAAAACGCTTTACGAAGTTTAAAATAACGATAACCCTGCCTAAGAAGTAAGGGCTTTATTAGGGCTTTTAAAGTCACTAAGATTTGAATAATCTCTGGCGAATCTAATAAGGTATACCCCAGGGAACATCGCCATCTAGAAAAGGGAAATTGACTATATCAAAATCAAAATCGGCCCATTTATCAAAAATTTTGGTGGAAACTGCAAATAGATTCAAATCCAAAAATGTGCTTCGGTATTGGAAGAATTTGCTCTCAACGCCAATTGATTTTCTGTTTTTATTTGGTCAAAGTAAAAATTGTCAATACTCAATAAATCATCAAGGTGAATTGAAAGCCTCAATAGCCTGATTTTCACGTCAGATAGACTTCATGAAATCTCTAGAAAGAAATCTGCAACAACAGAAGCACAATTAGTTCCCATCGGACTACCAATAGTTTGCCTATAAAGTTTAGTTCCTAATCTAATAAAAATATTATTCAAAAGATAAAGGGCATCACAGACTTTTTGACAAGATCATAAATTATAATTCTTGTCATAAGTGAAAAAAGCACATTCTTCGTTACATGCTAAATATTGGTTATTCTCCCGATTAAACGTTATTATTTTAGTAAGTGTTGATTGTGTGGAGCATCAGTGGTCAGAGCACGGATCTACAATATTCATACATTAGGCTGGTAGATTGTATGTTTTACTTTTCAACTGTTGCTGTTGTGGGAAATGAGTTTGTCGGCCTGTGCAATGTTGTATGTGGCACGCAGCATTTCATGCGGGCTGCATCAATGCATGCCATTAAGAATAATACTGTTTCCTTTTTGAAATAGTGTTGTGTGTGTTATTGTAATATCTTGCACATTAGTGTGATTTGTGTATTTGTAGGTGCCTTTCTTCTTGTTCTTCGTCAACTTCTTTATCTATAAATAGAACCAGCAACTAGTGTATTTTATATATTCCTGTCTACACCCTTTTAAGGAGTCGTATATTCCTGTCTACACCCTTTTAAGGAGTCTCCGTAAGGAGTCCCCATACTTGTAACACTACAGAAAGCTGTAGTGTACAATACAAACAATAAGTGTACAAACAATATAAAAATAATAATTAGATCTATTATTGTTGCTGTATGTGGCTGAATTACATATTTTAGAGGCTTGTTCAGTTTAAATAAAATTAGTATAAGTAGAGTTCTAAAAGACAAATAACGGAACACCAACCTCCAGAGGCACCGAAAAGTGGTTTAATTACATCAGATTACGTAAAATTACATTTCTTCGAAAGCAGAATAAGCAAACGAAAAATGAAAATAAGTATTTTTTTGCAGTTGGTCGTTCAAGAACAAGTTGTTTCACAAG
Organism: Anodontia alba; assembly: GCA_964016985.1. NCBI lineage: Eukaryota > Metazoa > Mollusca > Bivalvia > Lucinida > Lucinidae > Anodontia > Anodontia alba. The sequence continues at coordinate 67,212,562 of OZ024826.1, read as the reverse complement.
TATATGGCACAAGTTTATACTGGTCAAAGGACACTACAAAGGGTCCAATTATCAAAGTTCTCTAAGATAAATTACTTTAAATCAAAGTAAAATTTTAGGAAAGCGTTATTTTGGGCCTTGTCTATTTTGCATCACCTGTTGTGCGGAGAATTCGGTATAAAGTCCATTAAATTTTCCATTGTTGTTAGCTTCGTTCATGCACTGATAAGAACCTCATGACTTAGAAATTGCGGAAATATCACATTCAGTCTAATATTCTAATATTCAGTTTCTCGTTATTTTAGATTTTATACATTTTCGGAAAACTCAAGACCTGTAAATCATTCGTCTGTATTGAGTTTGTAGGTTTCGACAAAAAAAAATCAAACATATTATACTAGCCGAAAAAATAAACTGTGCATGTGAAAAATGTTCAGGTATCGCTCCATTTTATAAACTTAAGCTTGAATCTATACATAGGCAAGTTGTGTATCCATCCCGGTCAGTGCACGTTGCATGTTTGTCTGTTTGACCAACGTCTTCGTTTCCACGTTTTTTTTTTTTTCGGACAGCAGTCAAATCGCAAACTCGTTTGTCGACTAAACAGCTTGTAAAACGGAAAACTAGGATAATTTTGAAAAACGTCTTTGATACGCCATGCCAAGGTTGAAAGAAACTGACAGATGGCGCGCCGTAGGCATGATTGCAGCTGGTGTACGTCATACTGATATTGCAAGACAATTTGGTGTGCACCGAAATACTCTAGATGCCATGTGGAAACGGTACCAACAGTTTGGGCCACCAGAGACCGGCCTCGGTCAAGGACATCCACGCGTAACGTCTAATCGTCAGGATACGTACATCCGGGTGGTTTATCTCCGTGATCGACTCAGAATTGCTACTTTGACAGCTAGAAGTATTCCTGGTCAAGAGGATGCGTGGCAAACGGCCACGACGTCCAGCCAGACGTCCTGTTCTCCAGCAATGTCATCGTGTAGCATGTTTCGCCTGGTGTAGACGACACATACACTTCACGTAACAGGACTGGGCACGTGTTCTTTTCACGGATGAATCCAGGTTACATCTCGACAGCAGCGACGGTTGTTCTAGAGTGTACGGTCGAGTTGGTGAAAGTTTCCATGACAGTTGTTCAGCGGCGTCCTTCCGGCGGAGTCATGGCCCGTGGCAGAACAGCTCTTGTGGTTGTGGCACACTTACAGGCATCAGATACCGCGACGAAATCATACGGCCCCATGTACTCCCATTTGTGCACGCTGCAACACGATAACGCTCGAACACATATCGCGCTGGTCGTCACCGACTTCTTGATCCAGAACAATGTGCTGCCCTGGTCTGCAATGTCACCGGATTTGTCTCCTATAGAGCACGTTTGGGATGAGCTGCAGCGTCGTTTACGTGGCCTCCAAAATCAGCCTTTGACGTTACCTTGTCACATGCGCTTGTGAGAATTTGGAATGGTATTCCCCAGGCATTTTTCAGAACACTTGTTGCATCAATGAGGCGTCGTTACCAAGTATGCATCGATTCCAATGGTGGACATACACGGTATTGATGAGCTTAGAAAACTGATGTGTGTTTTTTGTTTAGAAAACGTCTCTGAAAACTGATCTCTATCCAAGATGCTGCTGAAGCAATAACCATGTCAATTGTGCTGGTGTTAAATAAAACCCTGATACATTTTGTGTAGCAATTTCTTGTATACCTCCTGAGTTATAGTATATTATACCCATGCACAGTTATTTTTTCCGCTAATATATATTAAGCTTTCTAGGTGTGCTTGGATATTGACAATATTTATTTTGAACAAATGATTGATCTGATCTATCCCACTAAATTTCAGTTAAAATAAAGCCGAGTCTTCTAATTCCGATACGAGATATAAATTGATCGGTATCAAGTAGTATTTTATTATCTTCAAAAATTTTTGACAAATGACAAACGTGATGACTGATTTTGACATAGTTATGTTTTCTTATTTAGATGATAATATTACGCGGTATCCATATACATATCCCAACTATTTTTTTAACAAGGAGAAAACGTTCTGTGCTATACTCCTTATACAAGTCTACATACTCCAAAAAAGCGTTTCTCAAACTTCTATCGTCGGAACTCCGAACTGATTGATAAATCTAAAGTTCGCATGAAAACACTTCTGCACTTCTGTAACGGTGACCTACTTTATGAATCGAGAAAAATTGTTAGGAAATCCAATTTTTAGAATTAAATAAAAATATTACCCAGTATAAAAGGATAGGATCTGTTATGATTTCATGCTTTCATTACAGTCACTTTCGCTAGGTTTGTGGCTGGTGGCTGCGGGGCTTTTTTCGTGTTTTGTTCTGTTATTGTCTCACTGTTGTGTTAAGTGTTTCCTGTCTACCGTTAGTTTATAAAACGTTATCCGTACTCTTTGGGTCATTGGTAGATTATAGTCTGTGATTATGGCTCCCTTTTCATGTACTATTTTTTCAAACTGAACGTCGGAGCAAAAGAAAAAAATCCACGGTGAGCCAGACCACAAAAAAAAAGCAAGAAATGGGTCTCGGTTTTATTGAGACTCTTCATAAGCAGTAATTAACAAGCCCGTCTGTGAACTATTTAGGATTTAGCCGTCATTTGATATGCAATTAAAAAGGGTAGCGAACTAAGAAAGTAGACTATCACATAATATTTACAATGTATACTCTCCTTTTATATCGATTTATAATATTTTCAAATTGTTCAATAAAACCAAGCTCACCAAAACATCTCCTGCGTTTATAAAATAAATCAACATAAAACCTGGGCTACGATACTCCATATTGGAGCTTTTTGCCCGAGCCTATATTATATTTAGAAATTCTCTTCCTCTTGGTGTCTGGGAAGGGCTGTGGTTTGTGACAGTGGAACCCTGGACTTATCTTACCGTTTTTGTTTTTATTTTGCATACTACGCCTGTTGTGTTTGTGATCCTAGAAAGTCTCCCTGTACATTCATTTAATTTCAAGTGCCAGAGTTTGCACCTTACAATCACCGTTCGTATTCCTCATGATTCTTAACCTCACTGAAGGTTAGATATTTATCGGTATTCGTATCCACTTTATAACAATTTCTGACTTTATTTTGGACTTGTAATTATGTATTATCGGTTGTTGTTATACTCTGTATGCATCGGTCCTACTGCCTGTTTGCATCGCTACTTACTGCCTGTAATAGCGGTACGAATACTGCTTTTTATCTAATGGTATTACTTCCTATACAACTATATGAGTACCACAAATAGATTAAAAATTACTATTAAGCTACATTCTACTTCTTCTTTACAGATTCCCCGTTCTACTGCTAGATTTAACTCTTTGTTACCTACTGTTAACGTTTCGCTAATATTTCTAAGTGCAATGCCAAGAGTTGCATGTGCTGCAATCATTTAATTTGACAGTCAACAATTATTAATCATAGACAATTTTCAGTTATAAACTGAAAACCAGAGGCAGTTATATATGTTCTCACTTGCAGCGAAGGAGGCTGAGGAATGCAGTATGTTGGACAGACTAAACGGGCCCTTTAAACTTGGTTTAAAATTAAAAAATTAAAAAAAAAAAAGAAAAAAGCCAAGAAAATGGATACTTTTCTTTATAAACATTTTCGAAGAGCTTGTAAAGTTTTGGTTCAACCTGTTAAAATAATATACATATCCAATTGTAGATTTTAGAAAAACGTAAGAAACGATCCCATGTAAGCGGAAAAATGGGAATTTAAAACGAAAACATAAATTTCTTTTTTATTTAAATATTCTCTTAAATTCTGGACGTCATCAAATGCTTTCTAAACTAGCTCCACTGTCAATTTCTTCAATACGTAAGTTAGATGATGAGGCGACTAAAATTTATGATAGAAGCCATGATCTGTCTGAAGCACGATTTTATACTCAACATGCTCTTCGTCCTTACATTGATTCTGAAATTAACCAAATTCATCACATTCCATTCATCAAAAAAGGTATTGAAATCATAGATTTACCTAGCATATTAGATTTTCCTAGCATATTTCGAGATAATGTTATATCAGCTATACTTTAGATTTCGAAAACACGGATTCTACTATCTGTTACAAATATAACAAACCTATCCGTAATACTATACTTGATTTCAATAAATTAGTTTCTGATCTTGATATTGAAACTAATTCCCCTGATTCTTGAGGTTGTTAAGATTTTGTTATCAACCAGCGAGTCATATTGTCACGCATAACAGCTTTTCTGATTGTCTTACCTTTCCTGTACATTGGATACTTTAGAATACACAAACATACAGCAAAGACTCTAATAAAGACAGGAGATTGATATAAGAAACACTTTTACTTACAGTTTTTTATGTAATATGCCTCAATAATGCAAATGGCCTTCAGTGCCTTGTTTTGTTTGTTTGTGTGTGTGTGTGTGTGGAGGGGGGGGGGATGGATAGCGGCCGGAGTTTAATCAATAGAAAGAGACTTTAGACTGGCAAAAATAAATCACACTTGCCATTTTCCAAGTCTTCCAAGGTCATTTTCCCTGGGTGAGCAAAATAAAACATGTCCTTCAAGATATTCCTTTATAACATATTCCTGGGTTGGCCGAATTGATTCATAATTAAGTTTCCCAAGAGTTTTTTTTTTTATGAAGACATCCATCTCTTAGAGTAAATTACAATCTGATCCGACCTTAAATCAGATCGCAGACTGAAAGAGCAATTTGATACAGACCATTAGCTTATCAGTATCACAATCTGTGTTTACTTCTGTAAAAATCCCTGATTACACACAGACATGCTACTAAGGGATACCGCTATATATACGGTCAGCAGAGGTCACTAACCAAAATTTTCCCTACCTGAAGACTGCACTTTTTCACTAAGGGACATATCAAATCATTATAAGCTGTACTAGATTGTATACCTTTGAAACGAAAAGAGAAAATGACAGAAAAGATAGTCTGGAGACAGACTACAATGAATGCTGCGTCCTCTGATTGTGCTGTCAACCATTTTCTTTAAATGTGTATTATCGTTATTAAGTAAGTCGACCTGGGAACTGAATCAAATGCCTCAGTAGCACTGGCTGGGAACTCTTTCATCCACCCTGAACACGTTTCAACGAGAATAGTAGCTCTGGCAGTACCAAGGTGTACGGTGCATCTGTTATACCGCTTTCGTTTATCTCTTCTGTCATCGTTTGTTTGATCTGCGTGATTATGTAATTAAATTTTATCTGGTGCAAAGACGGCTGCGTCCTCTGATTGTGGCCTTTCTTGTGTATTTAATTGTTGTATTGTATTTTCCGTTTTCTTACCGTGTAAAGTAATCAATATAATTTTAATGGAGATAAACGATAAAACATGCTTTGGTCATCGGGTTCCTCGGAATGTGTCTGGACCCTACTGACCCGGCGAAAATAGGAAAAAAAAAGTGAAAGGACCCAGCCCACTTATGACAGGATTTCAAATTTTCAAAATAAAGCCATTCTTTAAGTAATTAGCTTATAAGTATGTTCCGTAGTTTTAAAATTCTAATAGTCCAAACATACCATATTAAATATATAGCAACCAATTTTAATCGAAAGTTTTTGACTGATGTAAAAGTAAATTGACCGGGGTCGTTATATAAGAAGTGACCTCCCTTTCTATAAATTGCTTTTAAAAATTATGACTCCTCGATGATATTATGACCGGTGGTCATAACATTATATGAACGGGTCAGTATTTTTTAGACCGGGAGATCGTTATTCTATTGGGGTCACTTTTCGTTGGTGCAACGAAGTAAGGAAGAATAACAACCCCCCTGTCTTTATTTTATAGAAAAAGTGATCCCTTTCTGTTACAACCCTCTTATTTGTCGATGGATTTTAAAACAAATTGGCATAAATGTCGACAATGTGTCCCGCGCAAGACATAGATACCAAGGTGTACGGTGCATCTGTTAAACTCAAAGGTCAAGATCATTCAAGATAGGAGGTCATTCAAAGATAATGGTGCCCCGCTATATGATTCTCCCAAATAGAATGTCGTGTTTGACCTTCAACTGTCATTTGTGGGTAAATAACTGAAAACAAATGTTAACCATATCAAGACGATATATCGCGCGCAAAATCAAGGTCCCCACCTCAAAAGTCAAGTTCACAGGTTGATAAATGAGAACGTCTCTATTCATCGCGAGAAGTTTTACTTCGCATAGATAGTCATAATATTATGACCAGGTCATAAAATTATGGCCGGTGGGTCACTATTCTTTAAAGAAGACCGTGTCGTTTTTTCTATAGGGTTAGCACCGGCGAGCTCATATGGCATGACGTTATACGATGTTATTGTCATCAAACGCCAATTCAATGTTGTCCTAACGTGACGTCATTTAAACAGTTGCTTATACAATATATTTTAGAAGATCTAAGATTATTTTGAAAAACAAAAACAAAAAAACAAACAAAAAAAAAAAAAACAACAAACAAAACAACTTAAAACAAATACGTAGTAACCATAATATTTACTGCAGTTCGGTTACATTTTCGAGCATTTTAAACAATTCGGAGACTTCACACTTTTACGTCTATGGGCCACTAAATTGACAGAGAAATGGCAATTTATTTAAGAACAGTAGGTAAGATGCGGGAACCTTTATGAAACCACCAGGTTTAAAGAAACATGAGAAAAGACATACTTACCTAGTGCTACTCTAGCGGAAGTTGCCTCATGGTTGATCCAGAACGATACCCAAGATAACATCACAATTAGAATAGATGGTAGATACGTTTGGAATACAAAATAACCTATATTGCGCTGTAACTTGAAACTTAACGACAACCGCTGATACTTCCCTGAAAAATGGACAAGTAGAAAAACTATTTGAAGAATTCTGCAAAGTTTCAGCTGAGGAGTTATATACTAAAATTGAAAACTTTACATGGTCTTCAAAAGGAGATATTTCATTTAGGAAGCGTTATGTGATATCTATGGTGATATGTGATTCTTAAGCTCAACTTTGTATTGCAGTTTTTATTTTTTGATTTTGCTTTGAAAATCATGCTTTTATTTTGCGAAATATGGCACAGGGGCCAAATAAAAAAATCAGAATTTAGAGATGTAAGGTTTCAACATTTTGATTTCCTTTTTTTCTTTTTTCCTGGCAGCAATTTATCAGTAGCGTGTGTGGCCGCCATTGCACGGATTCTCCGCCTTATGGAGTTAACGTAACGTCTAATCAAAACGTAAGGAAGTGCCTGCCATTCCAGCTGAGGCGCCCATGTTAAGTCTTGCACATTGTTTATCTGGTGATTGGTCCTAGCTCTTCGACCAAGCTACTCGATAGGATTCATATCCGGGGATAAAGCCGGCCAAGGGAAAACCACGTGCCAGAAAGTTGGTCTGGCGTTGTCCTGTTGAAAAGTTAAGCCAGGTCCAAAATTCTGCATGAATGGAAGGAGGTTAACGTAGCGTCGAGCAAGATCTGTCGACGTTGCCCATGATACCTCCCCATACCATAACTCTCCCGCCCCCGAATCTATCCCTTTTTACACGGACCCTGCCATCAGCATGGCTTACGCTGAACCGCGATTGATGTTCAACGTCATTTACCTTTGCGCCAGCCTGAAGCATATCAATAGCCTGGTTGATTTTCAGAAAGACGTGGCATTTCTGTACAACTTCAATGAATGAAACAAATTTGTTTTTTTCTTATCGCTGCCAGTTTGTATGCGTACGAAAATTTACCACAGCGTGGGGAGAGATGAAAAACTGAAACGTAAGCTCGGGTTCCTCGTGCGCAATTCACGAGACTTTTGTCATTGTCTTATGTATTGATCGGCTTATGATTTAATATACTTCTAGAGTTTCTATAAACATGTATAAATTTCCTTTTTCCTCTTGTTTTGGTTGCCATGGCAACCAATGCAATTGGTTGAACAGAATTGATATGTTTGGTAGAGGACTGCCCAAAGAACTTTTGTCAAAATGTCTGCGGTGAGAGACTTTCATCTCTGTATTTGAATTATCATATTCTCGGAAATGTTGCAAAGGAAATCATTGAAATAAAAATTAAAAGGGATTTCGACTATGATGACCAACCCAATTTATACGTTTACGTCGGTTACGTCGCGTAAGAATTTGACCACATTAAGGACGCATACATCGGATGTCTTTCTGCTTATTGTATTTCGCACCGTTTGTGCGCTGATTCTGTTATTCGTGCGCCCAGATGTGACGGCTGCGGTATTAACGGCTGTGGAACCTGTTACGTAGATGTAACGTCCGAATACGTCGATCTTGTCTAGGCTTTGTAACGCGAGGTCTACCAGACCGGGGGTCGCAATTTGTAACGTGTGACGTCTGGTCATTGTCGCTCGTGTTGCACCAAAGCGTGCAATGGCGTCTGCGTGCCATAAAACTGCCTGTACCATTCAAACTGCACGGTCGCTGACCTGGCCTTTTTATTACACGCAAATCAACGAATCTTAGACGTTATCCAAAGAATGAACACACGCACCGTACATGTATGAGTACCACAGATTTTTTACCTACATGACACCCTGTGCTCGTGCAAATTGTAAACACCGCGTGTGTAGCTTAATGGTTAATTGCAGACATAAAACAATGGGCTATTCCTAAGACCTGGTATTCTGCTACCATATATGTGAGAATCATGAATAGGTTTTTATGGCTTTTTCTGTAAAAATGCTTTTCGTTTATGATAATATCATCGAGATAGGTATTCAAGGGTGAGAATGAAACAAACAATGTAAAAAACACCTAGTTGCTGTAGATTTCCAAATCGTTGTTCTGACAAAAGCCAGGATAAGCGCAGAGAATGTAGCAAGAAACAGGGGCAAACGTTGGCGAGAAACGGGCAAACTTGATGCTTAACCGTATTGACATTGTTGAGAACACTCGCGTACAATTTACTTATAAGGTTATCAAAATATTGTGTCTGAGTGTTCCCAACGATGACAGTATGGTAGTACATAAAATCTGCAAATATAAGTACTTTCATTCTTGGTACATACCCTGAGCTTATTCTACTTTTCATCAAATCAACAAAAGTAATAATAACGACTAAACTATTTGAACGGGCCCTTTTTGCAAAAATCTATTATAATAGTCTTTTTCACTGTTTTCTATGAAGTAGGTTCTCCCCCTTGGTATTATTCTATCAGGTTTTCCCTCTGGTGACGTCAGTTGCAGTTATAAGAATTTGGAAGCATAGCCCTCCCTAGGCACTATCTTTTTTACGGCGCGATTAAATTTGGTTCCTATTGTTGCAACTTTTGCTCTCTTGCTTTTGCCCTGGGCTACACAGGACACTCCAGGTCATCTTGTTTATTTGTGGCGAAGCTACAATAAAGTACAACAGTTATGGGGTTAGATTATTTTGTCATGCTGTGAGAAAAAACTGATTCTCCATGCAAATGTCTTTCGAAATGGTTCGGTCATGGTAATTCTAATGAGATAATTATGTTTTCATAGCGAAATAAGAAAAAATGTAACAAATAAATAAACGAAACATATGCAGAGGATTTTATATGACACTTCATATGTTTGTGCAATAAAAGCTGAAATGTAAACAAAAGAGGCGACAAAGATTAAGCTCTAGCTTCAAAGAAATGAATGGAAAAAATGGCATTTAGTCATCGACACTACTGACGATCAAAGCTACAAAGCTATGAAGTAAATGTTGTGCAACATTATTACGACAATATTTTAAACATAAACAGGACACGAAAGACAAAATAACAACAAATGGTAATGTCAGTTACTACTGTTTTTCAGGATGAAAATCTAACGATCCACTGATTCATCATATGTACGCTTAAAGCTCATGGTACGGAGTATGACTGTTACACTGTAAAACATGCACGACATTTTATGGAAAAGTGTGGTGAGAGATAATCCGATATTTTGCCCTTTAATAATTAAGAGTACCCTGTGTTGAGTGTTGGTGTCTGGGAAGGGCTGCGGCTTGTGATTGTGGCACTCCATGAACTTTTCTCTTACCTTTTTTTAGCTGAGTTATGTATAGATGAACATGCCTACTCATTTTGCTTTTCCCACAACCCAATTACGATCCTGTTTACAAACTACGCAGAAGAGCTGGGATTTATTAAAGTTTATGAACATTTGTGTACAAATTAATGTATCGTTGGACTAGCTACCAGTTAGATATCAATAGTTTTATTAATAATATAACTAAGTCTACTTAAAGTTCGTCTACTGCTTTTACTGCTTTAATAGCAGCAACTTCCCTTGACGTGGCGATATCAATGGCTGGCTAAAAGAATTAAATGCATTTAAGTAAGCTCATTGTAATGTGACATCAAACTCTAGGTATCTGTTTTAAATACCTCGGCTTATGTAGTTTATTGTAACAATTCGTATACTTTGACCGCTCTTGTTATTCGTTTAAATTTCCAGGTTTAATGCAGCACGCTGTATGTAAATCTAGAGATCTGTCTTTATTTATTTGATTACTATTATTCTTGTACTTGTTATTATTTTATTTCATTCTGTAAGGTTATCGGTAAAATAAAATTAGTGAATTTATTACAACAGTGCGGCATTGCAATCTCTGAAGTAAATTCGGTTATAAAACGCCAGAATAACAGTGCCAAAAACAATGAATCAAGACGTTATACCGCAACAAATGAATAAGATGGATTGAATAAGATTAAAAGGATAGCATCCTGTCAGCCCTAATTTTATAATAAAGCCGTAAGCCGTCAATAAACGCTGGAAATTAATATAAAGAAGGGAAAAGATGATTGATTAAATGTGACCTCAGTTTTATTAAAATTCAACACAGATAGTCCTTTAAATTCAAGTTCACACAATGCTTGCGTTCCCTGCGTTGATTACACCACATAAGTTGTATATGTAGTTGAAATACACTGATATAAACATTTCCATTTGTTTATCTGGTACCAACGTGCTGACTCAAATGCTGCAGATTCTAAACACGAAGATGATTACAGTATTGTTCTGTTTACATTAGTTGACAGCGTTAGCGAATAATAAATGAAGGAAAAACTTTTCTGACTGTGTGGTGATCTATAACCGTGAGAGTTTTACTAGGCTCCTTTCTCTGCATACCAAACTTTCTTATTCATTTTAGAATCTGTTTCTTTATATAGGTTCACATAAATAAATAAATAAATAAATAAAATAATAGATTTCCAAACAATCCAAATTTATAGACAAAATTACCATTAAACTCTGGTTCTGATATACCTTCCTGCTGAAGCACCTTCAAACTAGTGTTATATCTAGTAATCAATTCAGAATTTCGCATTTACCCATGCTCCATATTCCTCAAAATTAGACATTTTATTATCCAAGAAATGGATAATGGTATTAATACAATCATAAAATATGGCACCTGACAGCCTGTAAAATTTCAGTTAGTCTCGTTTTTGAACTCGATAAAAAATGAAATGAAATTAATTGTCTCTCTGAATAAATGTTTATAACTTTTTTGCGCATGCAAATTAATTATTACTTTTATAGAAATTCTTTTATAGATATGAATAATTCCAAATCCAATAAAAGGCGCTGCAAGCACTGCACCATGCCCCGCATACATCAAGCAAGTGCCATAACTCTGTCAAATATAAAATGTGTTCTACATGTTATCTTATGTCCCTTTACATTTTTGCAAGGCTTCAAGAAAATCTCTGAAACCGTTTTCAAGTTATAGAAAGGGCACACATATATGACTTGGCTCACTATAGGGTAGTTACCCCAAAAGCGGTTCTTGTTTTTTGCAAATCATATCATGGTGATATATATCTGTATAACGTTTCAAGACAATATCCCGAACAGTTTTCAAGTTACAGAAAGGGCAGACATATATGACTTGGATCACTATTGACGATGTTCAAAGGGTAGTTACTCCAAAAGCAGAAAATTCAGAGTTACGGTTCTTGTGTTTTGCAAAGTTTCAAGAAAATATCCCGAACAGTTTTCAAGTTACAGAGTAGACACAAATATATTACAGAAATCACTATTTTCGAAGATCAAAGGGCCATAACTCCAAAAGTAGGTTAACCAGAGTTATGGTTCTTGTGTTCCGCATCTTATTTCATAATACTTTATATTTTTGTGAAGTTTCATCAAAATATCTGAAAGGGGTTTTAATTTACAGAGCGGAACGACCACCACTCCAAAACTCCAAAAGTGGGTTAACCAGAGTTATAGTTATTGTGTTCTGCACGTTGTCTCATGCTGCTTCACATTTGTGAAATATTTCATATCTCAAACAGTTTTCAACTTACAGAGCGGACACGTAGAAATGGCTATGTTTAATGTTCAAAGAGCAATAACTCAGTAGGAAAAAACGGTTCATGTGTTCTGCACGTCATAGTGCTTTATATTTGTGTGAAGTTTCATGAAAATATCACACGATATCAGAGTTATGGAGCGGACACAAATGATGGAAGCACTGGCGGACGGACGGACAAACGGACGGACGGACACTCAAAATTTCGGACGGTATAACATCTTTTTGCGGCGGGGCATAAAAATTGCGCTTCGTAATCAAAGATATGTTTTACGGAGTTCAGTAGGAAAAATCTGATGACCCATGATTTCAAAGCAATATTATCAATATTAAGAACGTCGTCTAGACAAATAGATCGATGAAAGAATCAGTCACATCAGCTTGATTTCCATCACACAGAGACGAAATGACGAAAATTAAAAATCAGCTATAAAAGGAGCGCAGTTAGTCCCCATCAGAATACCGACAATGTGTCCATAAAATAACCCCCGTTACATTCTACAGTTAATTGTCGGTACAAACATTCTACTGTTATTTGTCATACTATTTGCATCACTCATTCTACTGTTAATTGTCATATTATTTGCATGACTTTCACATGAGTTGCTTTTTACCTAACAGGGGCAAATTTATAAATTTGAATACGAATTCAGACTTGAATGCTCTTTTTTTTCACTGAAGTAATGCTTTTTTTTTCACTAATTGAAAAATAATAAATTATTACTCTCAAACTCCAGTTAAATATTGCATGTCTGACAACGTAACTGTTCAGACAAAGGGGATATATTTTAGGCATTTTACCTGTTAAAAGTGATTCTATCTTCGTAATAGCTCTGTATTCAACTATAGAGAACTGTGGTAATTCCACGTTTTCCACATTATGAACTGATCCACTTCGCCAGTAGAGATAGACATCAGACATTGCGTAGCCATCTGGAAATACACAAAAACACCAGTAAACACGCTGCTTGTAGAGGATTCACAGGCTTTAGAGCTGACTCACGGTATACTGTACTTTTGGAGGCACAGGCTGCAACTCAGATAAGCGCAGATTAACAGGTATATGATATTCATTTTATCAGGTATTCCAATGATTTCAGCGATTGACATATTCTTTTTTTTACGCATGCAAATTCTAATTCAAGTAGTTTGGATAGTTTGTCTAATTTTATATGTTGGTCTCTGGTTAAAACTGGCATGTAGGTAACATATTTTTAGTTTGTAATATTTTTATAATGGTCCCACCTTACAACTGTGTAGTAATGAAACGTTGCTGACGTTGTTGCTTAGTAATTATGTCACGTGGCGCTTTTTAGCGTCAAACGTGATAAGAACGTGACAAGATTAACGTAATGGCATCGGTGTTAATTCCAAGGCTTGCAACTTTGCCGTGCACGTGAACTTGGCCAGTTTCCTCTTTTAATAACAACTTTAACAAATTGCATTAACTTTTGGCTGCACATTATTCAGTCAGGTAATGATACCTTATTACCTGTATCTGCTATAAGGATTAGCAGGCCTTGCCCATCTGTAAGCCAATATCAGTTGGATGACCCGGTGACGTAAGATATACGACATCTTCGCCACACCCGACAACCCCGACTCATTCTAAAAAAAGGTAATGACAAATGGAAAGACTCATATTTTGGATGGTGGAGATTTCAACTGTAAAGACATAGAGGCATTATGCAGCTGTCCCTAGGTGCAAAGAAAAGGCGAGCAAAATAGAACCTCTTGGAGTATGAATAATACTGCCTGTCAGGTCGTTTACCAAGGGTTCTTTATTTCCTCCAATGAGGCATCACAACACATACAAATAGAACGAAACTATACATACAGACCTACCAACTGATAGACAGAATAGAACTTCAAATATATACTGCAATAGCAAAACAGTTTCACAGAGAGAGAGAGAGACAGAGAGAGAGAGAGAGAGAGAGAGAGAGAGAGAGAGAGAGAGAGAGAGAGAGAGAGAGAGAGAGAGAGAGAGAGAGAGAGAATTTTAAGCTAAATTTTGAAACATGCCATAGAGCTACAATTCGCTGCGCATAGTCACATATGCACAATCTGATATGCAACTTTATAGCTCAGACAGGGAGTCACTGGCCGATAAGATCAGGGACTTTTCACAGTAGAGAAGGCCCATATCAGACCAGGGTAGTGTGCAGGCCTCGCAATCCCCACAGCAAAAGTGTCAAATTTTAACAAGAGGACCATTGGCTCACCTGAGTAAAATAAAAGTTGGAAACATTAATTCAGAGACACAATTAATTTCATTTCATTTTTGATCGAGTTCAAAAACGAGAGACAAACTGGAATTTTACAGGCTGTCAGGTGCCATATTTTATGATTGTATTAATACCATATATATCAATCTATTATCCATTTCTTGGATAATAAACTGCAGATCACATGCAACTAAGAGCAACTAGGACAGAAATTTGACCATGCCGTAAAAGGTCAAAGGTTCATCATTTGATCATCATTTGAAAAGACTTCGCAGCCTTGCGTCCCGGATGCAATATACCAAGATTCAGCCTCAAAGATTTCTTGGTTCTGGAGAAGAAATTTTTAATTGTTATTGCATAGCGGCCATTTTGTTTAATAGTGCAGAACCATTCGATCAAACTGACACCTTCGACAGAAGGCCCCATGTGAAAATCTTAAGCAGTCAAGCAGTTTGAGAGAAGACGATTAATGATCACGCGATTTCATGCTACATGAAGAGCAGATAGCCACAGAGAATAAATGTTTGATTGTAAGTTTCATCCAATATAATCTTTACTCCATATATGCGTATCTTGAAAAAAAAAAGAGTCATGAATACCCGGAATGTATCTCGCTTCAATTTTTGCGTATGAAATGGTCGAACATCGCCTAGAATGAAATAACGATTCGTTGCGGATTGCAAATTGTGAAAACCGCGCATAGGAAGCTGTTTTGCCGTGAATATCAATAACAGTGACAAAAACATTTTGTAAAATGTGAAATTAAGTATACATTAACTGTCCAAACCACTTAAACAGTACAGAAGTATGATTTACTGGGAGTTGATTACATCTTATTTTGCCCCCGCCATTCGAAGAATCCCTGTCCATCCGTACATTCCTGTCCGGCTCATAAGTCATAAAATCGTATGGAATATAATCATGAAACTTCACAGATGACTTAAGATCAAGATGTACAATCAAGATGTACAATCAAGATGTACAAGGCAAGACAACTCTGGCTAAGTCGGTTTCTTTCGGTCTGTCCGTGCGTGATAAAAAATTGTGTCCGGGCCATAACTCCTAAACCGTATGAAATATATTCATGAAACTTCACAGATTTATTAATCATATCGAGACGATTTTTTGCGAACAAGAAAGACAGCTCTAGCTACTATGTTTTTTTCATTATCTTCCTTTGCCTAAAACCTATGTAGTGTGAATGCTTTCTTCGTGTCAGGCTCATAATTCTTAAAACATATGGCATACATTCATGAAACTCCACGAATGGCTAAATCATATCAAGACGATGTGTTGTAATTCAGTTTTTGAATAAAATCCCCTTGCCCAAAATCCATGTAGTGTTATGCTGAAAATTCATGTCCAGCTGACAACTCAACCATATGGAATATATTCATGAAACTTCACAGATGGCTTAATCATATCAAGACGTTGTCTCGCAAACAAGGAAGACAACTCTGGCTAATTCGATTTTTCAATTAACACTCCTTGACTAAAATCCATGTATATCTTGCTTATAACTCCTAAACTCATATAGTGTTATGCTGAAAATTCATGTCAAGCTTATCTCCTAAAACCGTATGGAATATATTCATGAAACTTCAGAGATGGCTAAATCATATTGACGATGTGTCGGGAACAAGGAAGAGTTTTTTTTAATTTACCGCTTAAAATGCTTAAAGTGCCGAAAATCCATGTAGTACTTTCTTAGAGTCCGGCTCATAGCTCCTAAAACCATATGGAATATATTCATGAAAGGAAGATTGGACCCTAAGGTTGGGATTTCCTCATCCCCATTGAACATCATTGATGGATTCAATTGTCATACCTACTATGTTGTTTGCATTATCTCGCTGGTCCACCACTCTTGGCCTGTAATTTAAGCATTGTATGATACAAAGGGTACAAGGCGGGGGCATTCGTGTCCCATGGACACTTTTCTAGTTAGTATTCATTAAGTTTCAAGACTGATTTTCTGTCATTTCAATAACATTGTAAGCAATTGTTTTTATCACGCATGTACGCACGCACGGACATGTGCTGTGAATTGGATTATAGTGAGAATTGTGGCGACGGGCGAGCGGCGAAGCAGCAGGTGAGGAAACACTGGAAGCTGTAGTTGCGGACCTGCGTACAGGCGGCTTGTTTCTATATGGTCGCTTTCCTTAAGAATGAAGTAGTCGAAATAAGCGACTAAGCGGACCTCTTTTGGATCACACTGCTCACCCCCTTGGCACAGGGAAGGGGCTAGAAAAGGTGGCGTCAACGTCCACAAGTCTGACTGACAATATTTCAAGATCAATCACGAACATTCTTTCGTGGAGATTGATCATGAAATATTTTCTAGGGTCATATATATGATCAGTCTCCACGAACATTCTTTCGTGGAGATTGATCATGAAATATTTTCTATATCCCTTCCGCTGATTCAAGAAGGGCAGTTGTCAGTTTCTGGCGAAAGAATGTGCACAATACTGGTTAACCGCTTAGTGTGGTTAGGTAATCTGACCGCGCTCGACATGACCCCATTGGGTTGACTGGGCCATAAAACCTCAACACAAACTAATGGCTGTTTAAACACTTTAGAAAAAATAATCTGAAATTTCATAGAGCCTTTTTAAAAGGCGATCTGGTTGGAGGTGCATCTTCGATGCATCGAAAAGGGTTAGGCCAAGCCATCGCAGGTTCCGAAGAGGTTAGGTTTTGCATGAAATCTCAAATGATTAAAAAAAAAAAGTGTAGCGGGACCCCTTTCAGGAATTTAATTTAGATTTAGAGTAAATACTCGATCCCCAGTCCTTTTCAAAAATAATTTTATATATTCTCTTACGACATCGTCCACAAAATAGTGCGCCTAATAGCTGTTTAAAGCACCATACAAATCACCTGGAAATATTTTTATGCCCATATGCTAATGATAATCTTGCGGTCTGAAATAACGCCACACACGTTTCATACCCCGGATATTAAATTCGATACATAATTTGTCAATAAATTCTTCTTCTTTATATATTCTTTTTATCATATGACGTCGCCGTTATTCAGTGGATAACGTCATGTTATAAAATTCGTATGAAAATTCGTTTTAAAACACTTTGGCGGGAACGTCATGACGACATTCATATCAACCATGCATTTTCTGTTGTACAATTGTCAACTTTAAAGGCGATAAAATCTAATTTAAAATGGTCATATGATAAACAGAAGCTGACACTCGTGGTCATTCCATATGAAATTTATATGAAATGACCACTCATGTAAGATCCTCTATATATTAATAGTCAAGCGACAATTCTGTTCCTGCGTAACTATGGAATCCTATTTAACATATAATTAAACACATTTTTATCTAGATGGGGTGTTTTTTTTGTATTTGAATTTTACGTAGCCACTTAATTTGGCTTTGAATTTTATTTCATCAGGACTCTGACTCCCAATTATAAATTTTATATTACCATCAAATTTTTATTTCATTAGGCCACATATTTATAATTATGTCATCATTTCTTTAAGCGTCTTCATTTTCATCTGGGGCGTTGTGTTCTGGAATTTCGGATATAATTCATAAATTAGCATTAATAAAGCAAGTTATCTTAGGCACAGATGTATGTACATTTGATGTATTTAAGCTATCAACCATAAATCTAGATAAGAGTAAAGCTTTTACGTTAATTCCTAACGCCGAAAGCAGATTTGTAGCAGACTCGGGGGGTAGGCCCTTCACACCCAACCCCCCGCTCCCCCCACACCCCACCAAGGTAGCAAACGACATTCTAAATTTTACTTTATCATATGATGAAGGCGCTTAAATAGTGGATAACGTTAAATCATAAATATCGTATGTCCACACGTTACATAACACTTTGATGGGAACAAATCACGTCATGACGACTTCCGTGAAAACTATGCATTTTCTGTTGAACAATTGTCAACTTTAAAGGCAATAATATCCAATCTAAAATGGATATATGATAAACATTACTCGTGGTCATTATGTGCCACCTCCCCCGCCCCACCTCTACCGAAAGGCACATTGTTTTTAGGACGAATCCCGTTGGCGTCGGCGTCGGAGAGAGAGAGAGTTTGCATTTCTCGTCCTATACATCTGCACCTGCTCAGTTGGGCTAAACATTGCAAGGAGAATCAGAGGAGAAAAAGTAAGACAAAAATTCAATAAATAACACACAAGACCTTACAAGGACACATGGAGACAGATAAAAGACAACATCAAACAATACATAAAAGACATTACAATAAAAGACAGAGCAAGACAAGCTCAATTACAATGAACTCAGGGGCGTCACATTGTCCTTTCCAACACAGAGAGAGAGAGAGAGAGAGAGAGAGGCTTACATGCTCAACAATTTGTTTGCATACTTTCGTGACGTCAGATTTGCCATATTGGCAATTGATTGGTGCACTACCCATCTTCTTGGGAAGACATTTTAAATTAAGCAAAAGCCACAACCCCTCAGAACGGGAACTTCAGTTCAGCTTTCATTTGGGATATATTAAGCTAGCATGTCCTCTTTGCTCAATTTTTAAGGGTATTTCATACTAATTAGATTTTAAAGCATTCGTGGTTAAACAGAAGACGCTAACTATAGCTGAGGGCATTGCCTGTGGATAAAGCGCAGTGGCTGAGGGTTCGGTCGAATCTCCCTTTGACTCGAAATTTCATTTACATTGGAAATTTTGGATAAATCTGATAAATTTCAGACACCTTTCCTTCTACTTCGCTTGAAAAAGTCATCAAATTTTTCTATCTGTAAATGTTTGTAAAATTGTTGTGTATGAGTGGGAAACAGTGTCCTGGGGTCTGTCTGTCCGTAGAGTATATGATTAAATTGAACTCCCTCGGAAATTTTCCTGGATCCACACCTGTAGAGGCATTAAATAAGTACTTACTTTTTAAAATATTTTTGAAATAAGGATTTGTTTTACGAGCTGAAACACACATCTATTTCCAATTTCGCTGCTCCCATCACTCATAAAACATCTCGTCACTCATAACCGCACGCGCTGCTCATTCTGCCCTATAATTTTAGCATTTTTCCGTTTTTGTTGGTTGCATTGATGATATTGCATTGTTATGATACGTATGCCAAATGACGGCGTCTGTCCAATTCAAGTCGTTACGCAAAATGCAGATATGGCTGAAAACATTAATTTTAATGGGTAAATCGTCCAAAATGGCATCAAATTCGGTGCGATTGTCGTCAGAAACAAATTCCAGGTAATATTTTGACGTAAATTTTGGTGCTCGGTTGTAGGGAATTCAATTCCGCGCAGTTATAGTATTCTCCGATTTTTAAAATAACACCCTCCTAGAAGACAAAAGCCCCAGATTGTCGACATTCCACCTGAAATACCCAACTTTTTAGCTCGCGCTACTCTTGTCCGGATATTCGCGTCACTTATTTCTTTGCATAACAATTGGCCATGATTTGTGTTGAGGTTTTACGGCCCAGTCAACCCAAAGGGGTCATGTCGAGCGCGGTCAGTTTACCTAACCACACGTTTACTGGGCAGGCTTAGTCCTCTAAGCGGTTAACCAGTATTGTGCACACTCTTTCGCCAGAAAGACCATGAGTGACGAGATTACTGCACGTGATTAAATATGAATATACCAAATTATGATAATAAAGAGTACAAAAGAAAAAATCGAACAGAATATGGCCGACCAATACTTCGGCGCATCAGGAACGGGAAAAACGAATACATTGATTCACTCGTATATTGTTAAAACCATTGATATATTATATAGAGGATCTTACATGAGTGGTCATTTAATATGAAATTTATGAAACGAGTTTGGGTAATTTCTGTATTTTGCGAGCTGTAGCGAGCAAAATACCGAAATTACCCAACGAGTTTCATAAATTTCATATTAAATGACCACGAATGTAAGATTCTGTTTATCACATGGCCCTTCCGATGACAAAAAAAAAAAAAAAAAAAAAAAAAAGGACCAAATATATTTTTAAAGAGAACGGCTTTCCATAGCTAAGCGGAACAACTCACTACCAAGGATTCAATAGTACTACGCAACAAAAATAGTTCGCATATTGTTTGATAAGTACCGAAAATAACTAGAAACAAGATAAGTATGCCATTTATTACTTCGTTCAACTGAAGGAAATAATGATGATTTTTATTTGAGCCAATAAATATTTCATTTGAATAAATCAATTAAAAACTAAATATTCCATTGAACAACGTCATTAAGCAAGTCAATACGTCACTGAGAATGAGTAGGGAAATCCCCCACAGTCAGCTGGTGTATTTAAAGGTCACTGTCGTTGATCAATATAGTTTTATGCCGTGGTTGACACACTCAGGTAAACGACAGATTTCAAAACTATAAAACATTTTAACTGTAATTTGGATTTTAATTTGACACATTTATTAACTATCTGAATCATGTCATCCTCCAATGTTTTTTAGAGGAGGTGATTTTTTTTTTTTTTTTTTTTTTTTTTTTTTTTTTCATTGACGGTTTGGCGATATTGATGTTGAGAGTGCCTCCAAATATGTTGCGGGAAAACATCGAAGTTTTACCACCATGAATATTTCTGGTAGTCTTGTTATTCACATTGTGATTGTTTTGTGTCTACTCCCTCCATCGGTCTTACATTTACCGTTCATCTCAAAATCATCTCAAAACTGAAGGCAGGATCTGTTTCAAAAGTAAAAGTTGTATCGGCGAACGCGGACACCATCTTGGTTGCTATCAATAAGCGGTGTAATACGAATATTAATGAGGGTAATTAGGCTAACCAATGGGAAGCCTTGCAGGTGTTATAACACGTGTGGTTATATGATTTTTATGACATGGGTTATTTTACTGAATAACGTGACGGTCATGTGATAAGACAAAATATATTTATATGAAAGAATCTGGAACAACATAAATTCATAAATGTTTTTGACAGCAGTAAGGCATGAAGTTAGGACATACTATTTTCTTCAAACGACGAGATTATGAAATGATGTTGTTGATGAAATGGGCAGTTCTGGCCAAAAGTACCAATATTGGTGAAAAAGACAAAGAAGTTTCCGCGGGCATTATAAATTTTGGTATTCTTGCTGCGGAGTATGTGAGACAAAAGCCTTCACAAAGGGAAGAATCAAACGGATATTCTTAGGCGTAGCCTTGACATGGGGAATAATAATATAACGGATCTAAAGGATCCGTCAGGCCCAAGGGAGGCCACCGAGATTTCTTTTTAGATGATTGCAAAGGTTTGCAGATGATTATAAACGAGCAGCTTTCAGCAATAGGATCAGAATATAAAGTTGCTATTAAAGCGATTCAGGAAAAATTAAAGGAAAATAGAATGGCGTGCTTAATTCGTTACGGAATGAATTAGAAACAATGAGCGAGAGTCTAAAGACCGAAATTGTTAGTAATGAAAGTGAAATTATGAAGGATCTTAGAGGAGACATACGCCAACGAGTTGAGTCATTGAGAGGAGCATTTGAGAAAATTGCGGAAAAACAAGTAAGTAATGATTAACTGCAACAGAAATTGGATGAGAAATAATAAGTTTCAAGAAGATATTGAAAGAAGTAAAAGAATGATGAGGAGAATGATGAAAATTGATGAAATAAAGATGAGGTGAGAGAGGAAATAATGAGAATGAACAAATGAGATTAGCAGGGGAAAATATAGAAAGCACAAAAAAAAATTGATACTAAAACGAATAATTCAGAAACAAAACAAATAAATAAATAAAAAAAAAAAAATAAAAAAAAAAATAAAAAAAAATAGAAACGTCTCTACGAGTGGCAAGAGGCCGGCTTTGGTGGCTCAGTTGAATACGCCGTCCAACTGAAGACCAGGAGGTCGCGGGTTCAACCCCCGCCGAGGTCGGCAACATTCTTTCGTGGAGATTGATCATGAAATATTTTCTACGGTCATTCTCTCCCTTCCGCTGATACAAGAAGGGCAGTTGTCAGTTTCTGGCGAAAGAATGTGCACAATACTGGTTAACCGCTTAGAGGACTAAGTCTGCCCAGTAAACGTGTTGTTAGGTAAACTCGACATGACCTCACTGGGTTGACTCGGCTATAAAACCTCAACACAAACGAGTGGCAAGAAGAGGGAATAAAAAGTTTAAAAACTGAACTTGTATGTCTTGTTGAGGAGATAATTGGTAAATTAAAACTGATATAGAAAATAAAATAATCTATCGTTAAAATAGAAGATATACTTGAAGGGAAAATGTCAATGGCATCAAATCTTGATATGGGTAACAACAAAGACCCAGAAGCAAGTATAGAAAATTACAATGATCCTGTTACTGTCAAATATTTATATAACCTCTTGAAGGACATCTCGGGAAAGATGTTTGAAAAAAGAAGGCGCCAGCACATATGAGCCAACACAGAATTAGCGGCCTTGCTGATCCTATCGTATATGATGACGCAGTAACTAATCGCTACGTAGCGGCAAGAGTTCAGGGACTAACTGATATCATTCAAGATATGCGGCCTGTCAAGAAGCATATAATGAAAATATTCGAGGTTATTGGTATTATTAAAAGTGCAAAGTGGTGGATGGAAAGAGGTTCACAGAAATTCTACATTAATTTTTTTAACCAAGCACCATTGCTACATTATATGCAGTTAAAATAGCAAGAAGGTTTACTGTGGATTATAATGTTCACTACGAGGTCAAGCACCTCCTGGCAATTATTTATTTGGATTTGTCCAGGGGTTCCACCCGGGCATGGGCACCTTTAAGACTGCAACAGAATATTTTTGAGTATCATATTAAAAATTATTTTGACCTTGAGGAGGAGGGCAATATGTTTCATTTTTGGTAGTTTTGCCAATGGATTTTTACCCATGGATGATTTATATCCATCAACAATATCTTTATATTATAATTTATGAAAAAAAAAATATATATATTATAAATATTATTTTTTTTTATATAAATTATAATATAGACGCTTTCATCTCAAGTAGCAAGAGTAACTATAATACACGGGTGGTAAACCTAGGAACTACCGCGAAATTGTGTTCCCACGCCAAATCCGGGACATAGCGGGGTAGTGCCAACGTCATAAAATAGACAAAGGTTGGTGTCATTTTTATTTTTATCTTATTTTAACACGACGAACGAATTATGGGGAAATCGGGCAATGTGGTTCCATGTGAATATGTCTCAGCTTCCTCTATGGACCAAAATATGATCGGAAAAGTCATTTGCTTTCTTCAAATTTTTCTACCCGCATTGATCATCGGACCACTTTTCCCCCCGAGACATATTTACATGGAACCACATTGCCCGATTTCCCCATAATTCGTTCGTCGTGGTAAAATAAAATAAAAATAAAAATGACACCAACCTTTGTTTGTCTATTTAATGACGTTGGCACTACCCCGCTATGTCCCGGATGTGGCGTGGGAACGAAATTACGTTAACACAATTTCGTGGTAGTTCCTAGGTTTACCACCTGTGTAATAACACATCGAGTGACTTCACAACAGTATTTGATCGGCCAATGGATAGAAATATGGGCATGGTGGGCGAAGCTTGCTTACCAAGTAATGCTTACTATCCGCGGACGCCCGATTATACCCTTTATTCTGGGGTCCATGTCTGTTGAACATTCTGATTCATCATTCGTTATGGATTTATGAGTTTGGATTACGGCTTAGGTACCATGACCACAACTACTTATAGGCCTCAAGGAAATAAACACAATGACATATTCAATGTTAGCAAAGAAAATAAAAATACTAATGATATAAATAATAATGATATAATCACAATGGCACAGAATATAAAATAATTGCTTTTGCAAATGAATGCTAATTCTTATTCCGAACTCTCTGACTATATACGGGAGCTTCTTATTGAAAAACGGCGATATGGAACCAGATGGAGATAGCCCAATTAAAATTGAATTTTAATTGAAAAATGCTTAGTAACAATCTTGACCTAAGAGATAGTAATTTTAAGTAACATCGGTTTTGAACGGGAATCAGGAAATCAAGTTTTGGAACCAAGGCCCCGAACATAACGAATGGCATCAACACTCTTTACATTCACTGTGATCTAATCAGTAATTCAACTGTTGATGGAAGTTATAATGACACAATATGAGTACATCAGCTCTTTAAAGAAGTTACCCATTTTCAAAAGCACCAATAAGGATTTCATATTGCGAAGTGAACAAGACAAACATTAATAATATTAGAATATATATTACAGATGTATTTGGCAGAATAATAAACCTAAACGGTGTTGATACAAGTTTTAGTTTTATCATTAATGTGATTAAGAGTGGTCATTGTCAGTAATAACAGACGAAATATTATTATTAGTTTTATCATTAAAGAAGAATAAAATATATATAAATAATATAATGGGAGTACATAATCAAACTTTGGTATTATGATGCTATGACAGAAACGCTGATTGAATATAACCCATTGACAGAAGGATCAGGAATTTTTGATATTTTTTCAAATGTCGCTTAGCGACAGAGGGTGTTAAAATGGAACATCTAAAGCAGCATAGGCAGCATTAGAGTCGGGAATGAAAAAAAGTTGGAGAAAAAGCCGGAGAAAATGCATCAGACAAGATTTTTCCCAAAAAACCAATTTGGGAGATAATAACTAAAGAAATAATGAAAGAAGAAACCCCAAAAGATCCGTATTTGGAGACGATTACTCGGGTAATCCAACTTATTAACAGGGAAAAAATATTCGATAATAATATAGTAATGTTTAGAAGCACAAAATACTGCAATCGTTTTGAATAGTTCAACTTAGCACACCTGTGACAGAACCGGGAGGCAATGCGAATCAAAGGAAGGATGGTTATACTTTTTTAATAAACGAGTCTTTGATTGGTATAATGCCTACCCGGATATAACTTTTAAAAGAAACAGCGGATGGGGCAGGTTACGCAGACGCTAATGCTATTGCCATGATTAATGACGCTGCCTCATTAATATCTGATTTACGCGTAAAATAAAATGGTAAAACGATAGGACTAATCGATTTTTGAGTGACAAATATCACGGATTTTCTCGAAATGTCACAAAATTACGCAAAACCAACAGGAACGAGTGAATACTTTCACTTACAAATTGGAAGGGCCACAACGAGGGATTCCTTGGGCGTCATAGACTTATTGTTGGCGCAGAAGAAGTAAAATCAATAATCCCATTAAGTAAGTTTACATTTTTTGATCGGTTGAGAACAAATATTTTACCTCTAAGTCAAACTCAAATAGAATTTGGATTGACACATGATAATAATTTGATGCTGGGAGGGTTGTTGTAACCAGATTCACATTGTAGATTTCGAGAATGATTTTCAGTTCAGAGGGTCATATGCAATGGAAAAATCACACAAAGACGATGTGGACATACCACCGAGAAATGGTGCTGGAATCAATATCGTGTGAACAGCAGGAATGAACAGTCACAGCCGAGGTAAAAAGAAAACCCAAACACATCTTTGTTTGTTACAGAGGGCAAATAAGATTAATAATCAAGGGCAAAATCCTCAGTTCAAGATTGCCAATCAGCGAAATTTGGAAATGGTATATATTATCCAGAGTTAGAATACTCAATAATATGGTGAGATTATAAAGAGATGTAATCAAATATTCTAGAAAACAGAATGACAAAAATACAAGACACAACTTTCAATCATTATTTGGTCTTATTCATGTTATAGATAAACCATGGTTATTGTCGAGGTTTTGGGTATACTGTAAATTATACCATAGTTTGGTGACCTTTTACTGTCTGACCCCAAACGAGGCGGAGCCGAGTTTAGGTCAGACAGTGAAAGGTCACCAAATTATGATATAATTTACAGTATTCCCAAAACCGAGACAATAACATGGTTTATCTGTTTTAACCAATGTATGGGACTGTTTTTGTTTTTTTTTTTCTTACAAAAACTATACTTTTATTTATTTAGTATATCTTTTTCTACTTTTTTACTTTTATTTCTCTTTTTTATATTTTTATGGTAAAGTGGTAACAGGCAGTCTGATGAAATGCTGTACCAATTGACCTTGTGTACAAAAAAGGATGAAACACCCCACCTTTTTTGAATTAAACTAACTGAGGCACTACTGCTAAAATCTGATTGGTTGCAATCTTGTCAATCACATCAGCATCTTAATTTGGTCAATGTTGTAATCTGGTTGGTCAGCTGTAGCTTTGGTCATTATAATATACTCCAGACAGACTGTCTGGTTTCATGTGTTTTATTCAACAAAAAATGTCATTTTTAAATAGAAAGTTGTTCAGTGCAGAAGTAAATTTGAAGTTCCTCTAACCTTTACCACTCTCTGGATAATATCAGCAGACAATATATTGGATGATACTTTCTTAGTTTTTCCAGCCAACAGAATTTGACATTTCATGCAAACTGTCTCTAGTTGAGACAATGTACATGGTATGTCAAATCCAGTTACCTGAGAAAACAATAAGAAAACTATTTAAAAAATGTCATCTGCTGAAAATGGATGGTTAGCACTCTGGACATTTTCAGCAGACAACGTATTGGTGATAGTTTATTTTTTCCAATAAACATTTGACATTTGGAGACAATTTGCATGAAATGTCAAATTCTGTTTTCTAGGAAAAAAATACGAAAATGTTCAAATTGTCTGCTGAAACAAAATTCAACATACAACATTTTGAAATAGTTTTCTTATTTTTCCCAGAAAACAAAAATCTGTTTTTTTTGGGGGACAAAATCAACTTGTCATTGCCTGCGGAATTAGCCCAGAGAGTGAAAAAGGTTAAGGTGCACTGATGAGTTGACAGTCATTCTAAAGTACACCTGTGAGATCTATAAATAAAACCATGCGTTAATTTTCAAATCTGAAAATTATCCCATGGTCCAGCTATGGTTTAATTTTCGGTTATTGAGTTTTATGTACATAAAGCCAATGGAACATCCATTGGTTAAGTCTTAGTTATACCATGGTTCGTGCGCATGTACGATGCGATAATGCACGAGCGTGAGCGAGTGCATTATCGCACGTACATGCGCACAACCATGGTATAACTGATTTATCACATTTGCATGCATGTAGACCATCTACATCGCGAGATATTTCATGCTGAATGTTGGGAATTTAGGCCACTATGTGATAATTTAATTTAACATATAGCGATGATTCGCTCCAAAGTTATAAAAGATTTTTAAGATCATTGATGAGCGTGTGTTGTTTTAGAGAGAGCTAATTCTTAGTGCTTTTCCTACGTTTGTTCCATTTGTGCTTGTTTGGTTTTGTCGGTTTCCTCTTCCTCTTGGTGTCTGGGAAAGGCTGCGGTTTGTGATTGTGGCATTCCCTGGACTTTTTTTTTTACCCTTTTGATATTCTCCTTCCTAAGCCTAAATTATCTTTTCGATATTTGAAACAATGTATCAAGAATTTCATATGAAGTATGTTTTGGCTCCAGCTGATGCAGTGGCTAATAATGTTGTTGTTGTGTGACGACCATTATATCAATACTGTAATAAAAGAATTTGGTAGATTTCTGCTGACGAGAGATCTATTGATAATACCTATTCTATCGAATTACTGCTAAGTTTGCAGGAGTATTAAAGAAAAACAAGACAGACTTCCTACGTTATATCGGTTACCGAAACTTCATAAACGACCTTATAAAGCACGTTTCATGCTAGTTCTAGTTCATGTGCGACTACCGTTTTGTCCAAACTGTTAACCATGCTATATTGCTGTTAAAAACATTGGATTAGATACTATGATACTGTTTCCTAAAGGGACGGAATTAACTATTTTTGGTCAATTAAAAATTCAAATGTTCTCAAATTTAAATCTAAGAAAGGCTTCTAAATTGTCTACATATGATTTTTCTACACTGTATACTACGTTACCTCACCACCTTATAAAAGATAAACTTATTGATTTATTTAACAGTACGTTTATTCGGGAGAATACCCAATATTTGGCTTGCAACGAAGACTGTGCTTTTTCCACTTCTGATTACAACTTATGGTCTTGAAAAAAGTCTGTGATGCCCTTATTTATCTTTTGGATAATATTTTTATTAGACTTGGAACTTAACTTTGTAGGCAAACAATTGGTATTCCGATGGGAACTAATTGTGCTCCTCTTGTTGCAGAGATTTCATGGTCTCTCTTACGGGAAAATCAGGCTGGCATTATTCAGGCTTTCAATTCAACTTCAACCTGATGATTTATTAAATATTGACAATATTTACCTTGACCAAATGGTGGACAGAACTCCAATTGAATAGAGCCAATTCTTCTGAAACCGAGGCACCTTTTTCTGGATTTGAATCTATGTATATCTAATGGTACAGTTTCCACCAAAATTTTAGATGAGGCGATTTTGATTTTGATATAGTCAATTTCCCTTTTCTGGATGGCGATGTCCCCCGGCGTACCTCATATGGGGTATACATATCTCAACATTAGATTCGCCAGATCTTCTTCAAAATCTTAGTGACTTCAACTGCCGTATTAAAGCCCTTACTGACAAGGCTATCGTTATTTTAAACTTCGTAAGGCGTTTTCGAAATTTTTATCGCAGACACAGCCTTGGTAGAAAAATATAGCGTCAGTCTGAAAATACTTCTGCAACAAGGTATATCGGAACCAGACTTTTACGGTGACTTAGTGTACAGATTTAGAAAAATTGTGGGAAATCTAACTTTTCGGAGCAATTCAAAAAAACTTAACTGTTATAAAAGAATTGGCTATAGCCTGGATATTATGCGGCAGACTGCATGCCTAGTTGTCAACCAAATCATTGTTGATGGCTATGCTTCACTCTTGAATTGCACGACGGCAGTTCGGGCCTCAGACTCAATGACGGCCTCTTCGTAAAACTTTAAACCAGTGGGTTGGGGCTTGACGATATGTCTTTGGCTTGGCCCGCCGTGGTTCAACTATTGGTTTTCATTTACTCTGGCATACAGTACAATTAGGCCATGAGTACTCGTCTTTGTTTATTATAGTGATTAATTTGATTTTTATGTTTCCGCTTTGATGCATTGACCGTTGGGAGCCTTATTTTTATGTATTTCTGTATCGGGAGCATCGGGACCCAGGGTGAAGTTGACTAGCTGTAATAGTTCTTTAACCCCTACCCCCACCCACCCCCGGTGGTGATCCCGTCGCTCTTTGTCGCTTTGTGGTTTATTCTACGAGGCGATTTGTTTTATGTCTTACCTTGTGTTATTTTGTTCTTGTGTTTTTTGGTCATTGCGATTACCTCGCTTGGAGAAGAGAGAGATAATCTTAGTGCTTTTCGTACGTTTGTTCGATTTATCGTTTGTTTTGTCGGTTTCCTCTTCTGGGAAGGGCTGAGGTTTGTGATTGTGGCATTCCCTGGACTTCTCTCTTACCTTTTTTGTCTAATGGGGACCTCGTTGGTGTTAGCACCAAGAGAAGAGGCAATGCCTCCTCTTGAGCACCCCCGCCCCCCCCCCCACCCACACCCCGAGGAGCTCCGAGACCCCGAATTGCAGCAAGATCAAAAGAGAAAGTGCTTAAGTATGTAATCGCTAGTATAAATAAAGAACATGACTTTGGTTTTGAACTAAAAATGCCTTCTGAATAATCAGCAGACAGTTAACTTAGAAAAAAATAGCAAAGAGCATAAAACTCAGGAGGTATGAAGGGTGGCTAGACACAGGAAAAAGCACAAAAAAAAGCAAAATAAAAAAAAAAAATAAATAAAGATTTCAAATCCAAACAAGAAAATATTAAACGGCTCAGAGCGGCAGCAAAACAAATAGTTGAGGGGCAATACATGATTAAAAACGGTACAGGTCTTTCCGATCTAATCTGTAGTGTGTTCTTCGTTTCCAAAGGCGTTTTTGACGTTTTTTTTTGTTTTACTACACTACGGCTGGTGTTAGTGCTGCCGTGTGGCGGCGTTAGAACCTCACCATAGTGCAGATTATATTTCATTTCCTTCGGGATCATTGGGCCCATTGTGGTATGTTTGAAAATGGTGTTCTGCTCATGTATACGCCAAAGTTTAAACTTTTTCTAATCTGTAGTGTGTTCTTCGTTTCCAAAGGCAATCTTTTTGACGTTTATTTTACTACACTGCAGCTGGTGTTAGTGCCGTGTGGCGGCAGTAAAACGTCTCCCCGTACATCACTATAGTGCAGATTATATTTAATTTCCTTCGGGATCATTGGGCCCATTGTGGTATGTTTGAAAATGGAGTTGCGCTCATGTATACGCTAGAGGTAACTTCATTACTGCTTATGAAGAGTCTCAATAACACCGAGACTCCCATTTTCTAATCTGCAGTATATTCTTTGTTTCCAAAGGCAATCTGACGTTTATGTCCAGACACCCCATATAAAATGGAGAAAGATGGAAAATATAGAACTTTAGAAATTGGTGTACCTCAACTTGTTGAAAATAAAAGACTTGTGGCGACAGGGAGAGGCTGTATGGATGAAAATGTTTTCTGATCTTATTGACCTATTGACAAAAAAATGGAAACAAAAAGAAAATATTCTCATGATATTTTTAGAAAATTAACCAGTCTCTCTGGCTTACAACCAAGGAAAAGAAGCAAAAAGTATACTATTATAAAAGGAGGATGCATCCCAACATTTTATAATAGCCCTGATGATCTAATTGATTTTCTTGTTTATTATTGGGTCAATTGAGGCAGGAAATGACAACAATAATATGAAAAATAAGGGGGTGGCAATAATTGATGAGCTGCTAAAACTAGGGGTCATTTCCAAAGATGAATTCGAAATTTTATATAATCAAAATTTCATTTAATGGTATTATATGAGCAGTTATTTTTTAAACGAAAAGAGAATTACTGAAGATGTAAATCCTACATATGCCTTAACAAAAAATGGGAGAATGATCTATGCATCATGTGGGCAAAGACTAAATTCGTCAAAAAAGATGGCGGAACTATTGATATTCACAAGGCAACTCCCATGCTGCCTACATCGGATAGATATCGGTAACTGGTCGGGATGTAGGCAGATCGGTCCGACAACGGCCTGATGAAACACATATATATGTCCTTCGAAAATGTAGTTTTAAATGCGTGTTGAAATGCTTTTGAGTGCCCGATTTCTATCTGGTCATTTTATATCAGTTTGTAGCCAAATATCGGGCCGATATCTATCAGTTATTGTTCAAAATGCAGTGAACGAAGAAAAATCTTCGCTATTACAAACATGTACTTAAGTGAAAAAGAAATATAACATAAAATATTTGTGACCTAGAAAGTTAAATATTTATTGAAAACACAATTTCTAACCAAACTAATTATTGAATTTATATAATATTCATTGCGGACTCGTCATTTATTTGAAAAATAACGCGCCGCCATTTTTGTTAAAGATGGGGGACATTTAGTAAGTTAAACAGCTTAGTCATAGTTGAAATTAAAACATTGAGTTTTATAATAGACTAAAGCAGTCGTACTATAATATTTTCAAATAACTTACAAATAACTGTTCTAAGTGAGTTTACCCAAGTACACAGAAATGTGTAAGTGTCAATAGTTTTCGTGACGTAAATATTTGCTTTCTTCTTTCCTACTTTCCCTAATCTCAACTTCTTCTAGATGATATTGCATGGATATGGAAAACTTTTGCACCAATGACGGATAGATAATTAGTGATAACTACACGATGAATAACTTCCTTAGTGATAGTCTTATATCGGACCGATGCGGAAAAAAGGTCGGTCCGATGGCATGTAGCTGACTAAAGCGATATATGTCCGATATACATATGTGTATCCGACAATATATCGGTCCGATTTAATGCGGATAGGCAAAATGATTTCGATCCAATATCATTTACGATATCTAGCCGATATACAAAAGATATCGGTCCGATGACGGTTAGATATAGGTTTGCTGACTGGGCTGTTGCCTAAAAAAAGGATTGACCAGGATATAAATATTGCGGGCTTCTTGATTTAGGAAAAACAACTTAATAAACTTGATGAAATTTGCATGAAACATGATTATTGTTATTCAAATGGCGTACCAAAAACTGAATGTGATAAAGAAATGTTAAAAGATTTGGGAAAAAGCAAGAGTAAAACATTCGGCGAAAAGGTTACAAAGAACTAGTGAAACCCGTTATCGGAACAAAATATAAACTTGGTTTGGGGAAGAAAAAGAATAACACAAATGACCGCCTTAGCCGATGAATTGCATAATCCAATAAAAAGACAGTTTCATAAAAGGCCAGCCATTGTTGTTGGGATTGATGATACATGGTCGGATTTGGTCGATATGACCTCTTTTGCTTAATTTAGTAAAGAAATAAAATATCTTTTAACAATCATTGATATTTTCAGTAAATATGCATGGACAGTGACAGTGAGAGATAAAACTGGGGCTTTAGTCACAAAAGCATTTGAAAAGGTAATGATTAACAGTACAAGAAAGCCAGAAAAACTTTGGGTTGATGAGGGTGTGTTTAAGAAGCTCCTTGAGAAAAATGGAATTATAATGTAATACACATTTAATGAGGGTAAAGATGTTGTTGTAGAGCGGTTTAATAGAACAAGAAAAAATATAATATGGAAGTATTTTACCGCAAACAATACAAATAAATATCAAGATGTTCTTCCTTCAATCCTAGAAAAATAGGACATTTCACAGGACTATCAAAATGACCCCAAAGAAGCAAGTCAAAAGACAAACAAGCCGCGGGTTTATTTCAATTCATTAAAAGATAAAAGTCAAGTATAGCTCCAAAGTTTAAACCAAATGATCAAGATCTTCAAAATGAAAAGATATTAGGTTCTTTTTACTAGCAAGAAATACTTAGTATAGAAAAAGTATAGAAAAAAGGATAGAAAATGTGACAATAAAAAGAAGAGGGCTCTTGCAAAATGGGTAGGATATTCTGATAAACATAATTCATGGGTTCCTTTTGGAGATCTTATTAATTTATTCATATATTATGGAAAAAAATGAAAATACTAAATGTCTTTTTGCACATCTAAATAAATATGTGAAAGAGTTATAAACTTTGCGGAGGAGTTCACCTTTCAATGCAAATTGCTTCTGGCCTAACTGGTTGCGGGGCAGTCGCGGCTCATCTCCCTGCTGTTACAATAGCAGTTGCAATTAAAGTTATTTAAAGATTTACAAAACTAGAAGAAAAAAAGGCTAGTTACAAAGCACAATTCCGAATTTTTAAACACTTTATGGAATTATGAGTGCAGGAAAAGATGTTGATGAACAAGAAATAAGAAAAAAAATATTCTCCAGAATATTAGTAACTGAGGAAGAACCTAGCTATGTTGCCCCCTCGAGAGATATATGAAGCATTACAAACTCACCGTGCCTGTCTCGGTGGCTCAGTTGGATGCGCCATCCGACTGGAGACCAGGAGGTCGCGGGTTCAACCCCAGCCGAGGTCGGCAACATTTTTTTGTGGAGATAATCATGAATTATTTTCTACGGTCATTCTCTCCCTTCCGCTGATTCAAGAAGGGCAGTTGTCAGTTTCTGGCGAAAGAATGTGCACAATACTGGTTAGGACTACGCCTGCCCAGTGAATGTGTGGTGGACCGCGCTCGACATGATCCTATTGGGTTGACTGGACCGTAAAACCTCAACACACACAAAAAAAAAAAAAAAAAAAAAAAAAAAACACAAAAAAAAAAAAAAACAACAAAAAAACAAAAAACAAAAAAAAAAACAAAAAAAACAAACAAACAAAAAAAAACAAACTACAAACTATTCGGCAAATGATAAATACAAATAACCCCTGACGAGAGATATATGATTAGGTTTAAAGAAATAACTGTATATTATTTTATAAATGATTTATTTTATATATTATTTTATAAATGAAAGGAAAATCGGTTATTGCAATTGAAATAGATAATTACAAAACTGTAATCGATAGAAAAGAATATAAAAGTATGTACGCAGCCGGCAAAGACCTTAATATTAATCCTGGGTTAATTAAATATTGTTGTGAAGGAAAAAATAACATAAAAAGCGGGTTCTCTAAAAATGATGGAAGGAGATATAGATTTATTTATACGAGTATATAAAATAATATGGAAATAAATAAAAATATGAAAGGGCTTAAAGACATGAGCATATATAATAATATGAAAAGGCCTAAAGACATGAGCATATATAATAATATGAAAAAGGTTAAAGACATGAGTATATATAAAAAATGAAAGGGCTTAAAGACATGAGCATATATAATAATATGAAAGGGCTTAAAGACGAGTGTATATAATATGCCTGATGAGCTCTCAACCGTCTCTGAAACAGTGAATGCAATAAACATCCTGTCATCTGGCAAGGCTCCAGGATCAGATGCAATACCTGCAGAGATCTAAAAAGCAGGAGGTTCCACAGTTGCAGAGAAACTGACAGTTATTTCACATTATGTGGATAAAAAAGAAGCCATCCTCAAGAATTCAAGGATGCAGCAATTATCCACCTATTCAAAAGGAAAGGGAATCCTCGTCTGTGACAATCATCGAGGCTTTATTGTCAATTGCTGGGAAGGTCCTTGCTAGGGTCCTACTGAATTGATTGAATGAATACCTTGAACAGTCAGCGCTTCTACCAGACAGCCAGTGTGGATTCAGGGAAGACAGAGGAACAATAAACATGATCTTTACAGCACGACAGCTTCAAGAAGAATGCCAGGAACAGAATGTGAACCTCTACATGACATTTGTCGACCTTATCAAAGCATTTGACACAGTCAGTCGTGTGGGACTTTGGAAAATCAAGGCAAAGTTTGCCTGTCCAGCCAAATTCATAGCAATGGTGAGGCAGTTCCATGATGGTTTGCTTGCAAGGGACCAAAATAATGGAGAGTTTTTCTGATCCATTCCCTGTGACAAATGGTGTTAAGCAAGGCTAACAACACTGTTACTAGGTACTAACAAGTACTAGCTTTCAACACTGTTCAGCATGATGTTTTCTGCCATGCTTGCAGATGCTTTCCAGAATGGTGAAAATGGTATACCTATTAGGTATCGCTTTGATGGGAAACTTTTCAACCTAATAAGGTTGCAAGCTAAATCCAAGGTGCAGACAGAGGTGCTCCTCTTTGCTGATGACATGGCAAAGGGTGCTCCAACTGAAGAGAAAATGCAAAAAGGTGTGAATCAAGTATCTCTAATTCATGTGACAGCTATGATCTCACAATCAGCATCAAAGACAGAGGTAGTGCCTGGAAAGCCTTACAAGGAGCCTACCATCACAGTGAAAGATCAACGACTGCAAAGACAAGTTCACCTACCTTGGAAGCACATTGTTTAGAGTTGTGCACATTGATGATGAAGTCAATGCTAGGATTGCCAAAGTTAGTGCAGCATTTGGCCGGCTACGTGGAAGCATTTTGGGACCCGAAGTGGGATCAGACTTAAAATTTATGATAAACGGGACGATTTTGATTTTGATATAGTCAATTTCCCTTTTCTGGATGGCGATGTCCCCCGGCGTACCTCATATGGGGTATACATATCTCAACTTATTAGATTCGCCAGAGCTTCTTCAAATCTTAATGACTTTAACTACCGTAAAAAAGCCCTTACTGCCAAACTTCTTAGGCAGGGCTATCGTTATTTTAAACTTCGTAAGGCGTTTTCGAAATTTTATCGCAGACACAGTGCCTTGTTAGAAAAATATAGCGTCAGTCTGAAAACACTTCTGCAACAAGGTATATCGGAACTAGAATTTTACGGTGACTTAGTGTACAGATTTAGAAAAATTGTAGGTGAATCTAATTTTTTGGAGCAATTCAGAAAACTTATTAACCGTTATAAAAGAATTGGATATAGCCTGGATATTATGCGGCAGACTGCATGCCTAGTTGTCAACCCAATGATGATGTCTATGCTTCACTCTTTAGTTGCACGACGGCGGTTCGAGCCTCAGACCCAATGACGGCCTCTTCGTAAAACTTTACCCAGTGGGTTGGGGCTTGACGATATGTCTTTGGCTTGGCCCGCCGTGGTTCAACTATTGGTTTTCATTTACTCTGGCAGACTTAGCCATGAGTACTCATCTTTGTTTTATTATAGTGATTAATTTGATTTTTGTGTTTTCGCTTTGATGCATTGACTGAGTTGGGAGCCTTTATGCGAACCGAATTTTTATGTGTTTCTGTATTAAGAGTAGCATCGGGACCCAGGGTGAAGTTTGCTAGCTGTAAAAGTGCTTTAAATCCCCCGGTGGTTTACTCTACTGGCCGTTCTAAGGCGGTGGTTCCGGTGTTAGTCTTACTCTTTGTTGCTTTGTGGTTTATTCTACGAGGCGATTTGTTGTATGTCTTTCTGTGTGTCATTTTGTTCTTGTGTTTTTCAGTCCTTTTAGTATTGCGATTACTTCGCTTGGGGAAGAGAGTGCTTTAGTGCTTTTCATACATTTGTTCGATTTGTGCTTGTTTGGATTTGTCGGTTTCCTGTTCCTTTTGGAGTCTGAGAAGGGCTGCGATTTGCGATTGTGGCACTCCCTGGACTTTTTTCACCTTTTTTTGACACAAAGCTGAACGTATACAGATCGGTGATGATACGCATGCAAAACTTGGACAGTTTACCAAAGGCATGCCAAAAGACTGAACCACTTCTAGACAAGCTGTCTTAGAAAACTTCTAAAGATCAAGTGGCAAGACAGGATTCCAGACACCAGAAGTCCTGAAAAGGGCAGGGATGCAGAGTGTACATACTCTACAGAAATTGGCACAGTGCCATGTTACCGGAATGCCTGATGAACGTTTGCCAAAGAAAATCCTCTATGGAGAACTACAAGTTGGAAAACGCTCGCATGGTGGTCAGAAGAAGCGATACAAAGACACCTTCAAGGACTTCAACATACCAACAGAGTCGTGGGAACAGATTGCACAGGATCGAACAAAGTGGCGAGGCCTCATAAGAAGGGGAGCTGGTGAATAGCAAAACGAATCCGCGAAGCCGAGCAGAAACGTGCACAGCGGAAAGCCAGAGCTAAGACATCACCAACAGAGCTTTCTTCCCCAGACCTCTCTTGTTCTATCTGCAGTTTAGAGCTAAGATTAGTCTCATCAGCCATCTTAAAACATACAAATAATAACACATCGCACAGTTGATTAGGATTGGTCATTGTCAGTAATGACATACGAACGAACAAAAAAAAAAATATATATAATATGAAAAGAAATAAAAATATTAACGGGCTTACAGCCGTGAGTGTTTATAAAAATATGGGAAAAATGAAAAGGCTTAAAGGCCTGAGTGCATATAAAACCTGAAAAAAAAAAAATTTTTCGACAACATAAAATCTCTCAATCTCAGCTATGAAACATTAGCCTATCATAGAAAAAGAACAACAAATACAGAAAAGGTTAGAAGAACAACAACAATTAAAGACCCTCAGTAACACTAAAACACTAAAACTAAAACGATTAAAAAGACAATTAAGCGGTTTGAAAAGGCGAAACAAACAAATAAAGGGCATATTAGAAAATAACTGAAATTGAGTCTTCAAGGAAGAAATGGATACATGAACTTTGCAACTGAAAAATACAGAATCATCAATATTGAATTTTCTTCTCGATAAACTAAAACAAATTCATGAAATGAAAATTAATATTTTATTAAAAACAATTTTTGTGAGGAAAGAAGCAGATGCCCACTTCAAAACGATGGCTAGGAAAATAACTAATGAGCATGATATAAGCGATTTATAAGTGATAGTAATAACGAAATTCTTAATAGAATAAGCGAATGGCAATCTGGAGGCAGCGGATGAACCATTCAAAGCGTTGATTCGTATGAACCAGCCGCCACGCTCTTCATACATACCGCTGCCCGATAAATTAAAAAAATAAGAAAGCATTAATCAATATCAAGAATTAAGATAATGAATGTTTCAGGTGGTGTCATTTGGCATACCTATTTCCTGTTAAGAAAAAAAGCAGAACGAATTTCAAAATATAAAGAAAATGTAAAGTAAACTATACTAGCGGAAAAAATAAACTGTGCATGAGACAAATGTTCAGGTATCGCGCCATTTTATAAATTAAAGCTTGAAACTTTACACAAGCAAGTTGTGTATCCATACCGATCATTTACATGGGTAGTTTGTCTGTTTGGCCAACGTCTTCGTTTCCACGTTGTTTTTTTTCGGGCAGAAGTCAAATCGCAAACTCGTTTGTCGACTAAACATGTGTACAAGCATAGTGTTGATGCATGTAAAACATAAAAAAAACGATAATTTTAAAAAATAAACGTCTTTGATACGCCATGCCAAGGTTGAATGAAACTGACAGATGGCGCGCCGTAAGCATGATTGAAGCTATCATACTGATGTGTGCACCGAAATACTGCCTTGTTGAGACGGTACCAACAGTTTGGGACCACCAGAGACCGGCCTCGGTCAGGACGTCCACGCGTAACGTCAGATCGTCAAGCTACGTACATCCGGGTGGTTCATCTCCGTGATTGACCTAGAACTGCTACTTTGACAGCTAGAAGTATTCCTGGTCTTAGGAGGATTAGTCCCCGAACGGTATGTAATCGATTGCGTGAACGAGGCATACGGCCAAGCCGTTCAGCTATCCGTCCTGTTCTCCGGCAACGTCATCGTGTAGCACGTTTCGCCTGGTGTAGAAGATACATACACTTCACGCAACAGGACTGGGCACGTGTTCTTTTCACGGATGAATCCAGGTTTCATCTCGACAGCAGCGACGGTCGTTCTAGAGTTTCCATGACAGTTGCGTGATTCAGCGGCGTCCTTTCAACGGAGGTAGTGTCATGGTGTGGGGTGGAATCTCAGCTCTTGTGGTTGTGGACGGCACACTTACAGGCATCAGATACCGTGACGAAATCATACAGCCCCATGTTCTCCCATTTGTACAACAACATAACGCCACGCTGCAACAGGATAAAGCTCGCCCACATGTCGCGCTGGTCGTCACCGACTTCTTGATCCAGAACAATGTTAATGTGCTGCCATGGCCTGCAATGTCACCGGATTTGTCTCCTATAGAGCAGGTTTGAGTTGAGATGCAGCGTCGCTTACATGGCCTCAAAAATCAGCCGTTGACGTTACCTGACCTGTCACGTGCGCTTGTGAGAATTTGGAATGGTATTCCCCAGGCATTTTTCGGAACACTTGTTGCATCAATGAGGCGTCGTTGCCAAGCATGCATCGATTCCAATGGTGGACATACACGGTATTGATGAGCTGTGTTTAGAAAACGTCTCTGAAAACCGTCTCTGAAAACCAATCTCTATCCAAGACGCTGCTGATGCAATTACCATGTCAATTAGACTAAATGTTTCAGATAAAACCCTGAAACATTTTGTGTAGCAATTTCTTGTATACCTCCTAAGTCAGGGTGGCCAATCACGCGATACGCATTTGGTAATCTCACACGTTTTAACGGTGTTTTGCTTTCGATTCAGGGTATGTTTTCATTTATTTCTCTTGATTGTGACATCTTTCAGATGTAAAACCTAGTGCAGAGTACTGGGACTGGAACTATCTTCTCCGCCCTGATTATTTTTTTGCTAGAAAGGTCCCGTTTTCCTGATTTTCTTTGCACAACGAATCGTTGTCTCTTGGTAGCAAACAATGCCGTTTTGTTGAGGTTTTTAGCCAGATTATGCATTCTGTGCTGTTTTGTGGAAGTAAACAACTATTGTTAATTAGTAGAAGGCTTGGGAAAATTGTTCTGCTAAAATGCAATAATTGTTTTGGAGAATACAACAGAGACAGGAGTAGCTCCATATGATAAGAATCACACTGAAAATATCGACAGCCGTAAGATAGGAATCACACGTTGTTTCTTTGTTTTAAATATGAGCGGCTACATCACTAACTGTAGGATAGAGTTTTATTCAATATTTCTTTTCTGTCGGGTAGAAAATGGCGACCGATTTCAACAACGACGGCTTCAAAATCGGATCGTGTGAGTTTTGGTTTCCATTTTTTTCAACCCCACGTAATCCAGTCAATCAGAAAATGTTTTACGTGTTGAAAAATTTGCACCAGTAGTACAGTACTCATATATACTATTCAAAGTTTGCTAAGGATCACATTTTATAATGTCTACTACTTTTAAGAGATTGAAACGACATGAGAAATTAGATCATTTTGGAAGCGTTATTCATTTAAGAATTCATTTTTAATAAAGTAATGGCCAAGTAAGTGTTCATTGATGCGTGAATATGGCGGATGGAACGAAAGGGTCGAAAATCAACATTTTTAGGATTTCTGGCGGAAATCTGAAAATCAGGAAAATCACTAGTCGGTGAGTTTTAGCTTAGTTAATAGCGTGTATGGTGCCCGTGGGCATTGATTACGGCCTGACATCGCCGTCGCATGCTATCGATATGTCTACGGAGCTTATGCTGAAGAAGCTGGGCCCTCTCTGAGCTCCCGAACAGTTGCTGGTTGGACCTAGCGAGAAGAAATGGCTTTCTGCAGCATATCCCATGCACGTTCTATGGGATTTAAATCAGGGGATCTCGCTGGCCAAGCCAATCGCACAATTGCAGCTTGCTCAAGGTACCGGTTGGTGATGCGGGCCCTATGTGCACGGGCTTCAGAATGAAATCAGGACCTATAGCACCTGCATATGGGCGAACATGAACATCCAAAATTTCATTGACGTACCTCTCTGCCGTCAGTGTGCCGTTATCGATGACGTGCAGGTCCGCTTTCCTCTCAGCGCTAATTCCCGCCCACACCATAACTGAACCCCCGCCATAGCGATACAAACCAGCAAAACGTTCCTTTTTCATCCTCCAGATCCTAGCCCGTCTGTCAGTGAAGTCCACACAAAACCTGGACTCATCAGTGAAAAGAATGGGGGTCCAGTCGTTAAGG
This sequence comes from Anodontia alba, assembly GCA_964016985.1. Taxonomy (NCBI): domain Eukaryota; kingdom Metazoa; phylum Mollusca; class Bivalvia; order Lucinida; family Lucinidae; genus Anodontia; species Anodontia alba. Next base: position 67,171,202 of record OZ024826.1, on the reverse strand, counting down.
GCCCACGTAACATGATCTCGTGCCCATTCTAAACGCTCCTGAACATGGTGTCGTGTCAATGGGATGCGTATTGCAGGTCGTCGTGACCTCATGCAATCGATTTCTAATTGTCTGCGTACTTAAACGAACACCGGTAGCGTTCTGCAATTCGCTACGTAACGTTGTTGCGTTGTTGAACCGGTGACGTCGGGCTTGTAGAGCGATAAATCTGTCTTGAGCTCGAGTTGTTGATGCATTACGTTTCCAGTCAAATGGAATCGAGTCCACATTCTTGAGACAACGCTCTGGGACACCACAAGAACACGAGCAACCTCCCTCTGTGACAACCCAGCCTCAAGCATTCCAGTGCCCCTATTCATTTCTTCTTCGCTAAGACGACGCCTAACTTGTCGGTCTGCCATACCTTACATTAAATTCGATCAAAATTTGACGATAACACAAGCAAAACCTTGTTTCAGGTACACATGTACATGAAGGAAGGCAAATGGCCATAAATCAACGATTTTCACGGGTAGGCCTCTTCCCATGCTTCTCGTGCAAAATGTACATGTCAAATTACACGTTTATGAGGCCCGAACATCGATTTGCCTTTAGTAGCAATTTGATTATATATGGTGATAATATGAACAAAATATCTGACGTCAAAAAAAAAAGTGATCCTTAGCAAACTTTGAGTAGTATATATAGGTGATTTTTCATCATTCGAATACTTGCACACGACTACGTTACTGCTTCAGATTTGTTTCTAAAGGCGGCTCGATAGGGAGATTTTTTTTTCTGTTTCAGGCCATTTACATATAGAACATCCAGATATTATTTATAAGCCTGTTACAGCGGAAAAATGGATGAAACCCGGTTACAGGATTCACAGTCTTTATCAGCAGAGGAGATGTGTTGCAAAGAAATCAAAGAAATCACACCGAGGTAAAAAGAAATAATTATAAAGGCTTACAGATTTTTTTTTTTTGTGACAATTTGATGTAGCCTGGGGAAATATGATATTCGGATGCAGTGTCACCTACGTAATTCCTTCGATTCAGTGGAGTTGAAAACCGAAATGGAAACCCCAAGCCCCAACGGTCCAATTTTGAATTAAAGGAGTAAAGATACCCCAGGAAGTGACCGAACCAGAACCCAAACATTATCCCCAACATCAAAGCGCCGTCGTTGTTGAAATCGCATAGTATCACGTCTCGTGGATGTTCCAAGATCCTGAGCACTTTCAGATGGAAGCATGCACTCGACGTGATATAATGCGTCAGATCAAGTTATTATAGTAATAATGTGCATATCGGTCACAGTGGGAATGGAAATACAAATATCTCATATCTCATCTTTGATTAAAATAAAGGACCTACCTATCTGAGTATTTTGTGTTATTTTAAGGCAAGGTAGGATCACTTTGCCTTAAAATATTTTAACAGAAAATCCAGGTCTCAATTTAGTCATTTTAATATTCATTATTTAGCAAAGATCAAAAGCTAGTCGGTTGGGGGCGTGGGGGGTAGGGGGCGGCATTATTAATGGAGAAGCGTCCTCTAGTAAGCTCGGAGAATTACGATATTCGCATGCAATGTCACCTATGTAATTCCTTCGTGGGGTTGAAAAAATAGAAACCAAATCTACGATCCGATTTTGAAGCTGTCGTTGTTGAAATCGGTCGCCATTTTCTACCCGACAGAAAAGTAATATTGAATAAAACTCTATCATACAGTTAGTGATGTAGCCGCTCATATATAAAACAAAGAAACAACGTGTGATTCCTATCTTACGGCTGTCAATATTTTCAGTGTGATTCTTATCATATGGAGCTACTCCTATCACTTTCCCTGTTGTATTCTCCAAAACAATTATTGCATTTTAGCAGAACAATTTTCCCAAGCCTTCTACTAATTAACAATAGTTGTCTACTTCCACAAAAACGGCACAGAATGCATAATCTGGCTAAAAACCTCAACAAAACGGCATTGTTTGACAGAAGTGTGATTCCTACCAAGAGGCAACGATTCGTTGTGCAAAGAAAATCAGGAAAACCGGACCTTCCTAGCAAAAAATAATCACGGCGGAGAGAAGCTATTTCCAGTCCGAGTACCCTGCACTAGGTTTTACATCTGAAAGCTGTCACAATCAAGAGAAATAAATGAAAACATACCCTGAATCGAAAGAAAAACACCGTTAAAACGTGTGAGATTACCACTTGTGTATCACGTGATTGGCCACCCTGTAAGTTATAGCATATTATACCCATGCACAGTTTATTTTTTATTTTTATAATGGAATACAATTCCCAGTTAAATTAAAAGACACCCCCCCCCCCCCCCCCAAAAAAAAAATAGACTGAAAATCTGCTAAAAGAAGAAAAAGGTCTCCGCAAAATAATATAAAACGATTTAAAAAAGAAATGATTAATAAAAGATAAAAAACAAGATTTAAAAAAAAGTATGCCATATATGCAATAAAAAGTATACAAAAGAAGATGTTCCTGTTAGAGATCACTGCCACGTGACAGGAAAGTACAGAGGATCTGCATGTAATAGATCATTTAGATTATCTAATATATTTCATAATTTGAGAGGATATAATGGCCACATTACTATGCAAGAGATAGGAAAATACAATAAGACTATTAATGTTATTTCAAATAATACGGAACGATACATGGCCTTTAATGATTAGTGATTTACTTTTCATAGACTCCTTTCAATTTATGAGCAGTAGTTTGTCTAACCTTGCTAATAATTTATCAAAAGAAAGCTTCCATCATGCTAAGAATGATTTTGATTCTGATGCCCTTAAGTTAATTATATAAAGGAGTCTATCCCTATGATAACGCGGATGGTTTTGACGTATTCGAAGAGAAGGAGTTATCACCGAAAAATAAATTCTATTTTTAAAAAAATAATTCTATTCTAAATGAAAATATTAGTAACTCTGATTATGAACATACTGTGTGGAAAACCTTTAAAAGCAAAACGACGATCTTTATCTAAAGACTGATGTTCTAATACTCGCAGATGTCTTTGGAAATTTTAGAAATACGAGCATGCAATATTATAACAGATCCATCTCATTATTTTTAGCAGCCCAGGATTCGCTTGGGATGCTATGTTAAAGTTGACGGGTGCCAGCTTGGAATTAAGAACTGATATTGATATGTACCTAATGGTAGAAAAAGGTCTGTGCGGGGGTGCAAGCTAACAGATATTCAAAGCCCAATAATAAGTACCTGATTATGATAAAGATAGAGTTCTTATTTAATGTATTTAGACGCTAATAATATGCCAATTTCCTATCTATGTTTAATAAAAACTTACTTGCAATTAATCGAATAAAAGAACAATTAGTTTTAAATAGACGTATTTATGTTGTTGGAATGGCCATACTCGATTTGTCCAAACTATTAATGTATGATTTCCATTACAATTACATATTAGATAAGTACGAAAGAAAGAATATACGATTAATGTTTACAGACAGCTTGTTTTATGAAACAAAAACTGAAGATGCTTACAAAGATTTGTATGAGAAAAAAAGATCTAAAATAATTTGATACTTCCGATTATCCGAAAAATAGCAAATATTATTATGAAGAAAATAAAAAGGTAATTGGAAAAATGAAAGACGAGGCCGCTGGGGCACCAACCAAAGAGTTTGTCGGCCTAAGAAGATGATAAAATGTATTAAAAATGTAAAGGCGTTGTTTAAGCTTGTCAAAAAAATAATGTTATTTAATGATTACCGAGATATCTTGTTTGACTCAACTCAAAAGATACATTCCATGAAATCAATTAGATCGCATAATCACAAAATAAAGTTATGAAAAACCAAAAAGCAGCCTTTCTTGTTATGACAATAAAATTGGAGACGGTAGGACATTATTAGCATATGGGCATAAAAATATTTCCAGGTGTCTTGTTACCTTCTAAATTTTTATGGTGAATATATAAAATCACTTCTGAAAAGGACTTGGGATCGGGTATTTACTAGAAATCTTAAATCATTCCTGAAAGGGATCCCGCTACACTTCTTTTTAAATCATTTCAGATTTTCATGGAAAACCCAACCGATCCAGAACCCCAAGCATGGCTAGGCCTAACCCTATTCGGTGATGCACCTGCCAACCGGATCGCCTTTTTTTTTTAGCTCTATGAAATTTCAGATGATTTGTTCTAAAGTGTTTAAACAGCTATTAGACACCTATTTTGTGGACATTGACGCAAGAGAAGTATTTTAAAATCATTTTTGAAAAAGACTGGGGATCGGGTTCCTGAAAGGCTACACTTCTTATAAAATCATTTCAGATTTCATGTAAAATCATTTCAGATCCATCCTCCGTACCTCCAAGCCATCTGCTCTGCGATGGCTTGGCCGGCCCTATATCCTATATATGCATCTTCGATGCACTTGCCCTACGGTCGGATTTGTTTAGCTCTATGAAATTTCAAATGATATTTTCTAAAGTGTAAACACTTTAGACGCGAAACACTTCCCTAATAATATTTTCAAGTATTATAAAAAATAAGAAGACAGGATGAGTAGTAGTAGAGGAAAACCCGGGGGTCTAGCTCTCCCAAAATTTCAAGCAAAGCTATACTATTCTACTATCATTCTGATTGGAAATCCAAGGTGGCCGCCATGGCTGCCATCTTAAAAATATATTTTTTGCTTCTTCTCCTGAACCGAAAGACCAACTGACTCCAAGCTTGGCCGGAAGCATGAGGGTGACTTGCAGATAAAAAAGAGCTAAAATCATTCGGATCAGAAATCCAAGATGGCGCCATGACCGCTATCATTAAAATCTATTTTGCACTTCTTCTACTGAACCGAAAGGCCAATTTATCTGGTAAATCAGGTGAGCGATACAGGGCCATCTTGGTCCTCTTGTTTACATATAGAATTTATGAAATGTCCTATATGATTGATTCCAAGAGTAACTCACCATAGTGCAGATTATATTTTCATTTCTTTTGGGATCACTGGGCCCATTGTGGTATCTTTGAAAATGGATTTTGTATTTTCCCATTTTCTATCTGTAATGTGTTCTTTGTTCCCAAAGACAATTTTTTTACTTTTATTTTACTACACTGCAGCTGGTGTTAGTGCCATGAGGCGGCCGTAAAAAGTCTCCCCGTGCAACACCATAGTGCAGATTTATTTTACTACACTGCAGCTGGTGTTAGTGCCATGAGGCGGCCGTAAAACGTCTCCCCGTGCAACATCATAGTGCAGATTATATTTTCATTTCCTTTAGGATCACTGGGCCCATTGTGGTATCTTTGAAAATGGACTTCTGCTCATGTATTTTCCCATTTTCTACCTGTAATGTGTTCTTTGTTCCAAAAAGACAATTTTTTTTTTACTTTTATTTTACTACACTGCAGCTGGTGTTAGTGACATGAGGCGGCCGTAAAACGTCTGCCCGTACAACATCATAGTGCAGATTATATTTTCATTTCCTTTAGGATCACTGCGCCCATTGTGGTATCTTTGAAAATGGACTTCTGCTCACGTATACGCTATAGCAGTGTTGCAAACCTCATGAAAAGTCTCAATAAAACCGAGGCTCCCATTTTTTATCTGTAATTCGTTCTTTGTTTCCAAAGGCAATCTTTTTTTTTATTTTTATTTGTATGAGAAAGAACCACTACAAAGAATTTATCAAGTTTATTCACAGAATTGTATCAAGAAATAGATGTTTTTGAGCTTTTTTAATTTCAGAAAGCGTTACATTAATATAAAGGTGTCTCCCTTGTAAAAACTGGCGGAAAATCTAGAAAAACAATCCCCTAAAGTTTCACTGGGTCAACACTTTTAAATAATACCAAGCATATTCATTTCTTTCGAAAGTCACTGAAAGCCCGCAGAAAAGCTTCTTATGGCGACGTCCACCTAACATACAGACTAGCAGTAATCTAACCCCAATAAACAAGCCTTTGAACATTATCAGAACTAAAGGCGAACTGCATTTGGAACTGCATCAGAATTAAGGGCGAGGTTTCGCGCTAGTTTAAGCCCCCAGTTGTTTTCGTACTGACCGTTCCTAGGCGGTTCCTCTGTTGTAGTTCTTCTTTGTGTTTCTGTGACGTACGTGGCATTTGTGCTGCTCATGCCTTGGCAGACTGTGCTTCGTGATTGTGGTATTTTCTGGGTATCTTCACTTATATTTTTGATTTTGCCAAAATGTTGCGACATTGCAGCGAAACTGAAACAAGACTGTGCTTACTAGGTACAGTATAGAGAAATAGATTCCAAACGGAACGACCCTCAAGAGCAAATAATACACACAGACAAATGAAAACCAGCTGCGGTGTCAAAGTTTCTTGGTCAAATCAGATAGGCCCGGCCAACAAGGCTTCATCAGTGACACAGTGACATATATTTTGTCTTCGAAACTCCCGGAATGGCACATGGATCAGAATATATACGCCGCCACACCGCACCAGCAGCAGCTGTAATAAAAGTTAATAGATTCCAAATGGCATGACCCTTGAGAGCACTAAATACATTCTCAGAAATGAACAAGAGGCCCATGGGTCACAATTCGCTCACCTGATAAAAACAGCCATTGGATCTTTGCAAATGCCATGCAACATTCATTCCACAGCAACTAGGACATAATTTTGACCATACCGTAATAAGGTCTCACCATTCGAACAAACTTGGTAGAGATTCAGCGTCATAGCTTTCTAAGTTCTGGAGAGGAAGATTTTTAAGTATTTGTACCATATATGGGCGGGCATGGCAGCCGTCTTGTTCAATAGTGCAGAACCATTTGAACAAATTGTCAGTATCCCTTCAATAAAAACCGCATGTGAAATCTGATGAAAATTGGTCGAGTCGATCCAGAAAAGATGTCTAAAAATTTCATGATTTCATGATTTTATGCATATATATAGCCAAGGGCAAGGACAGATAACCCCCAAAATTTTTATAGTAACTAAATAGTTTTTACTACTTTTATCATACATTGTAAGTTTCAGCCATAAGTCTTTAATATATTTTAAAAAATAATTTTTTAACTTTTTCCCCAGACAAATGTAGTAGTATACATCATGGGTTTTCTGGACCACTTTTTGTGGAAGCCTCCATTTCCAGATTCAAGCCTCCCAGCCCCTATTCAGGGTTTGACTCCCCTCAAGCGAAATGGTCTCCGTCTACACAATCTTTTGAACCAATTCTTCATGTAGGCCGGGACGTCTCCATGTACACAACTTTTTGCCTCAATTATTGATGTAGGCCGGGACATCTCCACGTATATACACATGGAGGGGGGGGGGGGGAGGGAGAGGGGGTAATTTTGCAACTAGTTACGGCAAGCACAGTGAGAGCAAGACGTGCCCCTGGGACGGCCTTCACCCTCCGGCCCGGACTCTCAGAGCAAGCGTTCGCGCACAAGCGCTGGAACACTATCATACCCAAGGTAAACAACACTCAGACACAAGCGTTCCTGTATGAGCGCCGTATCCAAGGTAAACCAATACTATGCCCAAGGTAAACAACACAATAGCAACGGCGTTCCTGTATGAGCGCCGTATCCAAGGTTAACAAATACCATGCCCAAGGTAAACAACCCCATAGCAACGGCGCTCATATAGGAACGCCAGAAGTTGTAAGCTACTGACGCAGGCTGGCTTGACTAATCAAAGCGCCAAAGGCACTGAAATGACTGATTCTATCAGATGCATAAAAAAAAGTATCTTAATTTGTATAAAACTTTTACAAGAAGAACGCCTAACGGCATTATGGACGGGTTTATCAGAAAGGTTAACCAAAGGTAAACCTGCCGGGGTTCGTTATTTTAAAGGACCGATTTTTGAAAACCCGTCCAATAAAAAGGTTTCAAATTTGTTTAAAAATGTAGTACTACAAATTCAGTTATCAACTGCTTGCAGATGTATATATATACTAGCGGAAAAAAGAAACGCAAGTATTAATTCTGGGGTTGTATTTTTAAAGAAAATTGTGGATTTTATGTTGTTTAATTTTTTTATTTTTTATTTCATTTTCTGTTAAATACTAGTGGTTTAGTGTCGTAGAGCAGACGACGTTTGCAATAAATAGCGTTAAACACAGACACCCAACGTTATTGAATAATGGGTATCAATAGCGCGTGTGTCCACCACGGGCTGCTGTCGCGGCTCTCACTCTTCTAACCATAGACCCGATTAAGTTGTCAATGGTCCTTTGAGGGATATTATTCCACTCTTGAATAAGAGCTAGCTGGAGCTGTGCGACGTTGTTCGGTACAGTGACGCGCTTTCTGACCCTCCTTGTCCAACGCATCCCAAAGGTACTCGATTGGGTTTAAATCTGGACTGTATGGGGGCCAATCGAGCACTTGGACAATATTCTGGTTGAGGAAGTTATGGGGGCCAATCGAGCACTTGGACAATATTCTGGTTGAGGAAGTCGCGACAAACCCTGGCAACATGCGGTCTCGCGTTGTCATGCTGAAACGTGATGAGCATTGACGAGCGGGAGGACGTGAGGCATAAGCACCTGATCCCGATAGCGTACGGCTGTAAGATTGTCCTGAATAACCACTAGGGGCGCTTTCACCCCATGAGAAATCCCACCCCAAACCATTACGGACCCCACTCCCCCAAATCTGTCGACTTCTCGTACGCAAGCGTCAGAATATCGCTCACCAAGACGTCGATACACTCGTTGTCGCCTATCTGATCGCTGAAGCGAAAATCGCGACTCATCGCTGAACATTACACGCCGCCAGTCAGCCAGTCGAAACCGATTTGGTGCATGGGCACGCAGCCATTGCATGCGGCATTGACGTCACCTGGGCGTAAGGTTCGGGCCCACGTAAGGACGGCGTGGACGTCAATCGAACTCTCGCAAGCGATTTCTGACTGTCCTTGGACACACACGACGGCCATGTGTTCCGATAACTTCTCTTGCGGTCTCTGTCGCCGTCCTTAACCCGTTACGAAGATGTACAAGACGTATACGTCTATCTTGACGTTGCGTCGTAACGCGCGGACGTCCGCTCCTAGGACGGTCAGTTAACCTACCGGTAGTTCTAAGACGCTGAACTAAGCGCGATATCGTCCTCGTGCACCCCAAATTGCTGCGCGACGTCACGTTGCGACCGACCCTGCAAAATTAGAGCAATATAGAGCACCCCTATCCAGTTGCGATAAGCGTACCATTTCTCTCAACAAACTCAAACAACAAACGTTTTGTGCAACCGATACGAATGGAACGAAAGCTCGATTTGGTAATGTGTTAAAGTCTCTTACAACGATATTGTGTAGCCTGTGTTCACGCTTCAGTGATTTTGTGTGATCCATACACGGGGAAGTACACTAATGTCACCAACTACAGAAAACTAGATCAGTTTGTTCACAAACAAACTTTCAGTATTTAAAAATTTGAACTTGCGTTTCTTTTTTCCCCAAGTAGTGCTATGAAGTTCCACTTGATGTTTTGAAGTTTCAAAAGAAATATTTTGTCTCAAAATGTTGCAAAAAGCTAGTTATCACATGCAATATAGAGCTAAAATTGTGATAAATTTTCTTCAATAACTTAATACCTGTACTTAAAAATTGGTTGCAAATGACGTCATTAAATTTGCTGTGCAAATCTGCAAATTTAAAACAAGATGCATCCTAACCATAGACCCAAGCATCCTTTTTATTAAAATGCCGCAGATAAAATACTTTAATGTTAAGCAAATCAACAACAGCGAGAATACATCTTGTAATGTTTGCCCTGTCCCTTTAATCCGACAGTATTGAATTTTTTACACACGTCAAACAAATGGGCAAATAAGGTCAAATCAAGTCTGTAAGGTATAGGGATGAGATCTTGCGTCCTGTTGCAGTCCCGCTTGTGCAACAACGTAATCTGATTCTGCAGCAGGACAATGCCCGACCACATGTTGCCCGAGTGTCAAGATTTCCTGGCAAACAATAACATCGCACCACTAGCATGGCCACTATACAGTCCAGATTTGACCCCAATAGAGCACATGTGGGATGAGCTGGACAGAAGGGTTAGGAAGCGCCGAAATCCCCTCGCAACTCTTGCATAACTAAGGAATGCGTTGATCGATGAATGGAATAACATCCCGATGCGAACTGTGAATGCTTTGGTTAACTCTATCCAAAGGAGAATTAGGGCAGCAACGGCAGCAAGAGGGGGGCACACCCGATGTTGATTTTCAGTTTTATTTTGATTTCAAGATTTGAGGGGTAGCTACCAATGAACTTCAATAACTCGAGACTTGTTGATCACAAACCAATGAAATTTTGAACTTTTGTTCCATACATGTACCGTTTTGTAATCATAGTAAAATATTTAACAAACTTTTTCAAACTTGAATGAAATTTAGGAATAAAATTTACCCGTCGTTTCTTTTTCCTTTCAGTATATATTAAATTTGGACAGCAATAGCTGATTAGACAGCAATATAAATTGCTGGTAACAGTGGCTTACGGTCTAGTTTCTCGCGCAACGTCTTTAGTCCAGCGCAGGCGTATTGATACACAAGTATTTTGATATGTTAACCCTTAGACTGCATACTACGACTGCAGCTGATGTCAATTTCATTTTTTCTCTTATTTTATCAGAGAATTTTATGCGATTCATCCGCTGGCAAATAATTCATATGAAATGCTTAGTCTGGTTTTCTCTGCAAAATAAGGGAGAATTCTGAATGTCGTCTGCTTTAAAAATTGCACGGCGCTATAAAATTAATAGCATCGGACTACATTTTGAGCGGACACATATTTCAGTGGTAGTGAAAGCCGGATGCAACTTGAGAACGCTTCTGCCAGCTAGGAATGACAAATAGAAATCTGTCATTACAAATTTTGTACGTGCAATGTTACGACCAGGAAGAGCCTTTTCGAGTTGAACCTCGAAAAAGATTAAGGGGTTTGCGATGGGACCAGCTCATTGGGTCTTGACCAGCCTCCACGGAATATTTATTGAGAGGTGTTTCCAGCTTGGTGGAGCTCTTCTAACAGCTTAGTACGGGCTGTCATCATCGCTTCGTCTCTCGCATGCCGAAATTCCTTTTTTTTCTCCCTCGGACAAGCCCCGTTTCTGACGCTTACGAATCTCAGCTTTCATCTGATTGTAATCAGCTTGGTGTTGAACGCCTTCTAGTGTAAACCTCCACTATTACATGAACCCCGAGTTCTTTGTTGGCGTGCGCCTGGCCCCACTTGAGCTTGAAGCCAGGTAACACATCAACAAAATCGTCAGGTCTGTCTCCGAGTACTATCTCGAGGAGGAACGTTGATGTTAGAAACCCGACCTTTGATTCCCGCTGGGGAGAACTCGGAGACCATTTTTAGAATCACCCGCCGGCTATTGTTCGCTTTTAGCGTATACCCTTCGGTGATGACGATGTTCTTCGTCTTAGGGAAATAAGAGCACAGCCGGATGCCACTATTTACTATCTTCCGAACCCTGTGCCGGTTTCCGGTCATGACGTATGGGGACACGATTTTTATGTCGACGAGCCATCCTGATCATTGGACGGGGTCCGCGAAGGGAAACCATTTTTCCCCAGTAAACACTAGCGTATGAAGCCGTTTTGGAACCACATGTGAAGTATCTACATCGCTGAGCTCTTCGAATTTCAGTGACCCCTCTTGGGTAACCTTTTTTCTTTTGTACACCCCATCAGACAGCTGTAACCCATACAGCTGATTTTCTTCTCCATCCTTATCAAACCCTTCCGTGTCACCAAGGTCAGCCAAAGCCACCCCAGGGCATTTTCTGACGCTCCCAGGACCCGCGTCAGCCATTTCTTATGTGTAGTACTGCGCTCAAGTGGCCGAAATTTAACCTCTTGCCGTTTACGTCTAATACTGTAAGAGTCAGCTGTGGATTGGCACCTGATGCCAGCCTCTTGTACTGTAAGATAGGGAATGTCTCTGTACGGCCGCCCCCGCATCTTTCGTTCTCGACGGGGATGGATCTAAGCAATGTAGAGGGGCGACCGTTGTGGAGATTTTCTGAAGTGCTTATCTCGACAAGATGCACGTAGATCTCCCGATGGACAGTAAGCCTGTGTGGCTCGTTTGCAAGGTATGTCTTACCGGGTTCGAACGTCCTTCGAGTAAACCCAAGGAGTTTGGCCAGCTGGCTGTTTAAGGCCAGGTGCTTCTTCGCAGACAGGTGGTTGGCACATGGAAACGGAGTTCGGTACCCAAAGGCTCGAACACCTCGTCGTTTAGCTCGCAGACGTTCGGGTATCGTGTGTTCGTTTGAGGCCTGGTTATTCTCTAACGCGGCGCTGATGTGGGACCACTTATGGTAGTATGTTAGCTCACACAGAGCAACCTCCAGCTCCGGTCAGAAACAGGAAGGTTCCGATCGAGATAGACCGGTTCACCATTTTGAATATCGGTGAGCATTGCTCAATGCTTGTTCATACGTACGGTTATTCCTTCAAAAGGCATGGACACGAAGGCGTTTAAGTTCAACTCGGCAGCAAATTACCGCCCGGGCGGGGTTTACAAGGGGAAGAAGGACCTTGTCCTGTCCAACCAGGATATCCAGGTTGACGACGAGGGAGGTCACTTCAAGGCGATGTTTCCCGACGTCTTCAACGGTTACACCAACCCCCACACCCCCGCGCTCACGGGGGACGTCGCGATGGCCAATGAGGCGTGGCGGCGTTGGAAGGAGAGTCCAGTGGACTGGTACCAAAATCAGGTCAACCTGGCCGTTTGGTGCTCATCGGCCGGATGCGGAGTGTCATACCAAAACCACTTACAATCCGGGACAAGCTCGTTCGGAGCGTTTACCGCTTCCACGTCTATTTCCAAACGAGGCGCATCCTGGAGGAGATGAAGGCCGCCTTTCCCAATGACGATTCGTTTTCAAGGTACTCCAATGCATACGACGCCCGCGCTTACAAGCGAATCTGCTCCGATTTCGGCCTCTCACCACGCGCGGATATGTGGCAGCGCGTTGACCACGGATGCCAGGGGCTTGGTAGCTGGTCGACGTTCTGGAAGCCCCCAATGTCGTACAGGCACGCCCACACCTCCCAGGGCACATTCTTTCATCCCATGGACGCCATAAGGCATAACGTTGACATAAGCCACGCCTGGTCGACGTTTGTCCTTGACAAATCGGAGGGCCTCTCTCGTGCGGGAGTGGAACGGCTTAATGATTCGATAAGGACCTACATGTGGGCTGTTCTGGGGGCCCAGGGACAGACGAGAGCCAATATCCTGACCCCTGGAATGGGATTCGACAATCAACGACAGCTCATTTCGAACGTCGAGGATGCGGTAAACTCTCCCGTCGACCTCCCTGGCTCCATCGACCGCTATCAAAAGGCATTAATGTAAGCTGGCTCCTCCTTGAACTTCGTTGTTGAGGCCGGGCTGTACATCATGCCGTCGGTCGTGCAGCTCCACCCCGGGAACGTGGTCGGCTGGAACAACAATCTCTTAATAGCTCATTCCGACACCACCATCGGTCTCAACCCCGGGATAAACACATTAGAACCGGTTAGTTCCGGCTCCGGAGGCGATCTTTTTTTCCAAGGAAAGGTCACCCCACCCGCCGGGGCCGCCATTGCTGATGATGCAGCTTTGGCTCGCCAAAAGCAACCGCCCGTCAGTTCCAAGGATAGCAACAAGTTGCCTGCCGGACCCGCGGAACTAGTGAAGGATGTAGCCGAGAAAAAGCAGGCGGAGGCCCACGATGAAGAAAAAACGGCGCTTATCATGGCCGGAGTGGGGATTGGGTTAGCGTCGGTGTGATTTGCGAGTCGCCGGCGGTGAGATCGCTTCCCTGGCAACAGCCAGGAGCAGGGCCCCGACAGCAAGTCACTACCCAAACGTGCTCCACTGCCCACGAGGCCATTTTCCCCAAGGATTGCGCTGACTACCGCCCCAATGATGCCGGGGAAGGCCTCGGCGGCCTTTTCCGCCCATCTGGCCCTTGTCTGATGGCGTGGGAGCAGGAGCTGGCGCGCCGCCAGCGCCTCCCCCGATGATCGCAAGCACTAGTGTCGAGATTGCCATCCCGATTGCCGTGAGAAGCGACGCGACGGTTACCCCCTGTTCTCGAAAGAGGCTGCGTATGCGTTCGGCTAACGTTCAATCTTCGTGGAGGAGGCGCTAAATCGTCTCACGAATTCTGTTGCACTGCGATCGGAGAGCTGCTTTGTTCGCAGAGAGGGCTTCGAGCCTCGCATCTCGCACGCCATCGGAGAGCCTGCCATCAAGCTTGTTCATTCGCTCATGGACTTCTGGCTTCTCCCAGTCGTTCTCCGCTTCCGAGAGTTTGCGCAGCTGCCGTGCTATGCCCTCGCCGACCTCGGTTATATCAGTTTCGACCTCCGAGAGCTTCACGAGGCTGTTCGCCAGCTCATCTCTCACTCCCGTCATTGTCTTTTCCAGCCCAGCAAGCTATCTGGGCGGCCCACTCGGGGTCAATTTGTTGATCATTACTAATTATTGTCTCGGCTTTTTCCGTGATATGGATCGTGTCATCGGCTGTGCCGGAGAGGTCCTCGAGTTGGGATGGACTCGACGTTGATCTGGATATTTTCAGCAACTTGTCCGAGCTTCTCCGCAGCTGCTTTGCTCAGACGGGGTGGCCCCGATTTATATTTGGAAAACCCTAGTGATTTTCGAACGGCATCCGTGCAACCATCACCGTACGCTTCGGCTAATGTTCCAAGAGCCAGAAATTGGTACTGTCCACTCCTTTCGTTGTCATACGGATCATTCTAGAGTCGTCAGGCACCCAGTAAAGCATTTTGGTTTCGACCCTAAACTGGTCATAGTCGATAGACGTGTGTGTGTGTGTGGGGGGGGGGGGAGGGGGGGGGGTCATAGCCAAAGTAGCGCTTTATTTCCTTATTTCCTTGTAAAACGCATTAATTCGCCTCGCTGCTCGGACGTGTCAAGATGTTGCTGGACATCCTGCTGTATGTCAATGGGGGCGTTGGGGAGGAGATCGTCGATGGAGGGTGCCTCCGCACTCATCGCCTGGTGGTTCGGCCCTGGCATTATCGGCGTCGATCGGGTCGAGTTCGGTCAATTACGTGTCACCCTATTTGAAGGTTCTCCCTCACATCTCGTATGCTTCAAATCACAATGTCTTCAATATTCGGAAAACAACGACCCGTATCGCCGCCTCCGCGAGCCCCTGGGTGTCAAAGGTGTGCGGCAGAGCATAGTCTTGACCCACAACCCTAGCACCATCGTCCCTGGACAGCAGCTACCCGTGAGGTTCCCTAACCTCGGTAAGCATGACGTTATTGTCCCCGGTACCGCGAGGGCCTTTACGATCACTTTGGACCTGATGCCAACAGGACACAAGTCCAGAATATTGGCCGCAGCGCAATACGAAGGAGCGTCATTAAGGTTTCGGGAAACGAAATAATGTCCACCGACGATAGCGACGTTTTCCATTGCTACCTCGACCTCTGGCGGACGGCCTCGGAGAGAGAAAATGGCCACTACATGGGAATCGATACGTCCGAAAACAGAAACACGACGAGGATTCGAGTTGGCGCTGAAAACAAAGATGAGGCTGTTGTGGTCG
The DNA here is from genome assembly GCA_964016985.1 of Anodontia alba. NCBI lineage: Eukaryota > Metazoa > Mollusca > Bivalvia > Lucinida > Lucinidae > Anodontia > Anodontia alba. The sequence goes on along the minus strand of OZ024826.1, from coordinate 67,155,659 downwards.
ACAAAGCCGTCGCCGATACGTTCGGCAACCGCTTCTTCATTCCGTTGGATTTCGAGCTACTCGAGACTCTATGTCATTCTATCAGAGCGCCCTTGGCGACCGTCTCGAGTACGAGTTGACCAACGACTACAACCGTGTGATCTTGGCCACAGGAGCAGCAGGGGCTGCTGCCGACGCCTCATACATTGTTGATAACATCAGTCTAGAGTTCGACGTGGTCACTGGATCTGGCCCGAATGATCGCCAACCAGTACGGTGGGCGGCTCGCGATACTGTATGACAAGGTGCTGCGTTATCGCAGGGTGACCAAGGATAAAAGCGACACCCTCTGGAACTTCGACATCAACGTGCCCGCCCGGAGTATGAGGAGGTCCTCATGCTCTTTGAGGCCGCGCAACAACCCTTTGTTCGCGATACCGAAGCCTTCCACTACCCGAGACTGACAAAGATAGATGTAACCATCGAGTGGGTCCCGAACCAACTCTTCTCTCAGGGCATGCGTGCCTACCAGATGTGGGACAAGGCGAGGAAGTTCTTCGCCGCCGGCAAGAAGCGTCACCCCGAGGTGGCAGAGATGGCGAAGGATCTTGGCCTGGCAGACGTCTCCCTGTGGGAGTATCTGACCTCCAAGTACTGTCTCTGGTTGGACCTCCGGACCTCCGACGACGAGCGGCTCCATGGTGACGGCCGGCGATTAGACCATCGCAGTCCGAAATAGGCCTTTGAACGTTTACATATACATCGTCATGGACGCCGAGCTCGATATCCAGGATGACCGATTCGTCCAAGCAGCCTATTAACGACCTCCTGCCTAATCCTATCCATAATGACAAATTTCAGTAGATTTTTACAAACCAGCTGACTGGAGCTCCATCCTGTTAAAACTAATAAATTTTGACAGCTAATGGTTACATTATTATTTAAGCAAACATAAACCAACACAGTTTCCAAACTAGCTGAGATGTTTGATAATACATGCTTAAGAGTTTATTACCAACTGATTTTGTATAAAGATGTCTGGCCAGATTTGTTCATTGTGGATGCTGACATAATGTGCAGAATTAGCATGGTGAATATTATGCTAGATCCTTGTTTAAAAAAAAAAACAAAAAAAAAAAAAAAAACTGAAGTAACCTTAGCAAACAGTGAAGACCCAGATAAGCATCATTTGTGATACATTGTCACACTGTAGTGGCGGGATATCATGTTTCCACGTTGGAAATCAATGTGTACACCCGCCTGTTCGTCATAGTATGCTGTTCGTTCATCCGACTGTATTTCATTATTTCATTGCGATAACCTAAATCAAAGCGCCAATGCAGCAGATGATTTTTTAAATTTCTAAGAGAAATTAAGGCTTGGCATTAAGCACGCAATTCTTTTGGAATTAATCAAGTCTTATTTTCCTGAAAAACAAAAGGATCATGATGGTCCTATATCACTCACCCGAGCTAACTTATTTGCATACTTAATATTAGCATTTCACAGAAGTAGATTGCTTTAAGACTTTTGTCAGTGACATGATGGTCCTACAAAATGGAGTATCAGTTCCATATATGGCAAGCAGTGCCCCATTTTTTATCCGCTTTTGTTGTTATTATTTGGCTCAGGTGTTGAAGACCAGATTACAGGAATAACAATATTCATTTGTTTTTGCATATTCAGGTGGCCCGATGTTTGAATCATAGCAGTAAGGAAAATATATGCTTTATGGGGAGATCGTTCAGTCCTGTTTACCCCACCCCAAAAACTTCTAAATTAATACCTTGTTCAAAATGATGGAAATTACATTTTGTTACCTTTCCCGTCGGGATATGTTTCTTGCATCAGATTGACGAGAACACAACACTGATTGGAAATTATGGTTAAATGAATACAGTGAATACGCGTGTCTGGTATATCTGACTTGAATTATCCTTCTCAAAATTGAATGCATAATGTAAAAGTTGTTATAAAGATATGTCCCCAACACCCACTACCCCCAGTCCCAAGTTCCCATTCATATATATTACGTATGTATGTAGGGTCTATGTCTTTTGAAGTATGTACTATCGCCGTATATTAGGCAAAAATACTCTACCCATTAGCAGCAATGTTTCTAGACCAATCAACACGGATCGAGACCAATTCGTAGTGTTGACGATAGAACTTAGATAAGAAAGTTTTCCGAAGTTTATGATACCGATTCACCTGTTGAAGAAATTTGGCGGTCAAAATTTAGTTACAAGCATTGAAGTCAGACAAATGACTAGACACTCTTGCAAATCGAATAAGTTGACAAAAAACGTAAACACCATAAGAAGGGGCACGAGGAACGTCGCCATCCAAAAACGGGAAATTACCAATGTCAAAATCAAAATCAAAGCGTTTGTAATACATTTTCGATTAAACAAAACTGTTAGAAATTTATAAATCTGAAAATGGGGTTTCGGTATCAATAGTTTTTTTTAACTGCAGTTCAGTACGATAAATTTGAGTGACCATTCCTTCGAAGTAAGAATTGTCGATATTCAAAAGGTCGTCTGAGTATCTGGAAGTTGAGTGAAAAGCTTCAATAATATCAGCGTGTATGATCATCTGGAAGAGACATAATTAACTCTCTTTCATAAAACAAAAACAAATCTGCTATAAGAGGAGCGCAATTGATACCCATCGGAATTCCCACAATTTGTCTGTGTAACTTAGTGCTAAATCTAATGAAACGTTGTCTAAACGGTATGATAATGCGTCACAAAGACTTTGACAAGACCAAAGCTTAAACCATTTTTGGTCATCAGAAGAAAATACTCTCAATTAATTCTGTAACTTTCTTTGATTAAATTATGGGGCAAAGTTGTATAAAATGAAGAAAAAACATATGCTAAAAAACTGAACGCACAACGAGTTTAGATAGCAGTGACGCAAGAAATTTATAGTTTAAAAAGTTCAGCAGAGGTACAAGAACTTGAATTAGCGTTAAACTTTGCTTTAATGTTTTTATACACTTAGGTTACCAATATATCAACGTTAACAGAAAACTTCAGGGCTAAACGGTTGCAGTGGCCAAAGACAACTGACTTCTCTTCTTCTGAAGTCTCTTTTTAGCTCACCTGAGCTATGCTCAGGATGAGCTATAGTGATCACTTTTGGTCCGTCGTCCGTCCGTGCGTCCGTCCGTTAACATTTTCAAATGATTTCTCCTCTGAAGCCGCTGAGCCAATATATGCTTAAATTTCATATGGAGCCTTCTTAGGTTAGGGGGAACGAAATATTGCTAAAATGGTCGCGGTCCATTGACCAAGATGGCCGCCACGCACATACATGGTAAAAACCTTTAAAAATATTTTTCTCCAAAACCAAGAAAACATTATGGATGAACCTTTGCATAAATCATCGGGGACAAAAGGTCTACCAAAGGTTTTAAAATATTGGTTGTACGTTGACATTTGACCTTTTTACGGCAAGGTCAAATTTGCTTCCCTATGTATTTGTATGGGAAAAATGTTGAGAATTTCAAATGATCTCCTCTGGAGCCTCTGGGCCAATGTTGCTCAAATTTCATTTGAAGCCTCCCTGGGGCAGGAGAATGAAAGATTGCTAAAATGGTTGCCGTCCATTTACCAAGATTGCCGCCATGTCCATATATGGTAAAAACCTTTCAAAATCTTCTTCTCCAGAACAGAGGACGTCTTCATGCTGAATATTTGCACAAATCATCGGGGACAGGAGGTCTACCAAATTGCTAAAATGATAGTCATACATTGACGTTTGATCTTTTTACGGTGAGATCAAGTTTGCGTCCGTACGTATGAGCCCCGTACATTTGTATGGAAAAAATGTTGATTATTTCAGATGACTTCACCTCTGAAGCTTCTAAGTCAGTGCTGCTCAAATTTCATTTGGAGCCTCCTTGGGGCAGGAGAACGAAAGATTGCTAAAATGGTCGTGGTCCATTGATCAAAATGGCTGCCATGTCCATATATGGTAAAAACCTTTAAAATCTTCTTCTCCAGAACCAAATAAGCCCTGGAACCTTATCTTTGCACAAATTATGGGGGACAGGCGATCTACCAAAATTGCTAAAACTGATGTTAAATTTGCTTCTTCATGCATTTGTATGGGCCATATACATGTTTATGGGGAAAAATATTGAGAATTCAATGTTTGGACATCTCCTCTATAATCCAGTTGAATTGAATCTTGATGATGAGCATTAGGGTACCTAGTAGACTCAAATTAGCTTAATGAGCCGATAGAAAATCCACGATGACCGCCACAGCCACCATCTTGAAAATCAATTTTCGACATCATATCCCAAACATTTGGTCGCTTTGAGCCAAAACTTGCTCTGTAGCAACAGGATCGAAACAAGCTAAATGTTTTTTGATCGGAATTCCAAGATGGCCTCAGTGGTTCCACTCAATTGAACAAGATGGTCGCCAGAGCTACAAGTAGAAAATCTTCAAACGACATCCCGTCCTTGACCAATGGCCCAATATCAAAATATTTGCAGAGATCCTTGGCTGAACAAAATGGCGACCAGAGCTAAAAATAGAAAAAAAAACCTTTAAAAGACATCTGCGCGGCCAGTGGCTTGATTTCAAAGTGATTTCAGAGAAGAGTTTCTCTTATGGCCCTTTACCAAAATTGTTAAAATAGTTCCACTCGGCTGAACAAAATGGCCACCAGAGCTAAAAATAGAAAAAAAAAAAAAAAAAAAAAAAAAAAAAAACACCATTAAACGACATTTCCTCCTTGGCCAGTGGCCTGATTTCAAAATGGTTTCATAGAAATGATCATCTTATCCCGCTTTTTTGACTAAATATGGCCCTTTGAAAGTTTAAGCATTTTAACCTTGTAAGCAAGATATCTCAAAAAAAAAAAAAAAAACTTGAAACTTGACAGGCTGACAGGGAATCATGAGTAAATGACCTGTTGTGGCCCATAGGCCTCTTCTTATGCCTTAGTGCCGCTCAGTTCCTATTTAAGTGTTCATGTATCAGTATAATGTAACTGTAAAACAATGACAACGTTGTTTGTGGCCTTGTTAGCTGGACTCAAAGCAAGCTTTCTATTAAAATTCTTGAATGCCCTGCGTCAGATGTCGGAAAGTAGATTTAGGTTTAGGTGATAATAAATTATTATTTTTGGAATAAAATTTGATCCGTTTATGGATAACATTTCTATTCCTTCAAAGCATATGCACAACATGTTCTTGTTTACACCATCGATTACCAAAACCGTTCAATGCAGAAGCTATTTCTACCCTACATTTAATAAAATCTATACGAATAGGACATATTTTGGGCCCTTAGAAACTATTTAATGAATTCTTGAATCTGAAATGATTTTAAGATTTCCTGTAGTGACATGTCCAGCTGCAGGATAATTAAACATGGAGTCTTTCTAATTTCATTTGTCAGGGATGTTATTATGAAGTTTATCGAAATTAAAAAATATGTATTGATTATGGCTTGTTATATATAAGAAATCGTTGGAAATTCCCTCTTTTCGAAATAATAAGGCACTGATGAAGCTGTGTATATGTCATTAAATATACTAGGTAAATTAATATATTTGATTCCTTTATTTATCAGCTTTAGGCGATCCCAATCTTCGTCCTCAGCTTCCATAGTGGTAAAAAATGTTTATTTGTCGCCCAAACAACATCCCTGTAAAATGTCATTGAAATCTTTTTAGACGATTTTGAGGAGAAGATTGTTGAGAGAATGCGTTCAGTGAAGTTTTAGCAAAATTGGCCCAACAGTTTCAGAGGAGAAGATGTTTAAGTGAATCGTGAACGTCCCCTCCTATAACTTTGCATGGCACATTAAGGATTACAAATATGCACTATTCTCCAGCTAGGACAGATCCGCCTACACATCCAATAAACGAAACTAAACAATGTGCCTGCTATACAAGATAGTACTGCATAGCGTTTTGGACCAAATATATATCTTCATACCAGGTATAAACCAAATCCATTACAGGGTTTGTAAATACTGATAAAAGTTCTAAGTTCATGACCTTGACCTTGAGGTTATAAAAAGGAGTGCAGATGGTACTGTGTAAAATTCTGGACTAATATCAATCGTCATATTATATATGAATGAAATCCATCCAATGGTTTGGAAATAATATGGTCCATAAAACTTAAAAGTAAAACAAACATAAACGTTCTAAGTCTATGACCCTGACCTTGGGGTCAGGTAGGTTGATGTGCATGGCACTGCATAAAATTTAGGGCCGATATCTTTCATTATATTTATACGAACAAAATACACCCAAAGGACTGGAAATAATGTGGTCCTAAGAATTTTAATGCAAAACTTAAACATAAAAATTCTAGGTTTGGGACGTTAATAAATTGACCTTGAGGGCAGGTAGGTGGATTGTGATGACTGCGTAAAATTTTGGACCATTATCTATCATCTTACCATATATGAACAAAATCCATCTGATCGATTGGAAATACTGTGGTCCTAAAAGTTTAATGCAAAACTTAAACATAAAAATCCTAAGTCTCTGACCTTGACCTTGAGGTCACGTAGGGAGTGGGGATGGCACTGCGTAAAAGTTTGGACAAGTATCTATCATTGAACTTTACATAACAAAACCCAGCCAATGGTTTGGAAATAATGTGGTCATAAAAGCTTTAACGCAAAAGATAAAACATAAAAATCTAAGTCTGACCTTGACCTTGAAGTTACGTGGTGGGATGGGGATGAAACTGCATAAAAGTTTGGATTAATATCTTTCATCATACTATAAATGAACAACATACATCCAACTAACTGGAAATAATGTGGACCTAAAAACGTTAATGGAAAATTTAATCATGAAAGTTCTAAGTCTGTGACCTTGACCTTGAGGTCAGGTAGGTTGGTGGGGATTGTACTGTGTAAAAGTTTGGACCAATATCTGTAATCATATTGTATATAAACAAAATCCATCCAAAGGATTGCAAATATTGAGGTCCTAAATGTTTAATACAAATTTAAACAAAACATTCTAAGTCTATAAACTTGACCTTCAGGTCATGTAAAGAGGTGGGATGGTACTGCATAAAATATTGGATCAATTTCAATCATCATACTATATATGAACAAAATCCAGCCAATGGTTTGGAAATAGTGTGGTCCTAAAAGCTTTAATGCAAAACTTAAACATACAAATTCTAAGTCCGTGATAAGTCAAGGTCAGGTAGGGGGTGGTGGAGGCTGGGGATAAAACTGCATAAAATTTTGGACTAATGTCTATCATACCGAATATGAACTTAATCCATCATAAGATGTGGAAGTTATGAGCTCTTAAAAACTTTGAACCACGCCACCGACGAACTAGCATACGATAGGTTTAATAGAAGGACAGAAAAACAACAATTGTATGTCCCTCCGTATAATCACAACATTCATTTGAGCCTTCGGTTGGATTGTAGGCAGCACAGTTAGCAGACTATGATCAGACAATGGTAATGCACAGGCTTACATGAGTTTCGATAATCGCATATTATAAATGGGTTTCCTGTGAACGGTTCTTCACATAATAATTATGAAAAATTTATAAAATCCAAGTGGTGTTCAAGGCCCATCTTATTTTTATTATATGTAATTGACTAGACTGCATGCACACATGCATTGCAAACTGATAATTTTTGTTATTTCAGGAATCCAAATGAAAGATAATAAAATATAACTCAGATCATCAAGACATTTTTCCCTGTGAATAAACAAACTGATAAACATTTTTAACCCTTAAACTGCCAGTCACCACAATTGTCATCTGCTTTGTCGTCTGCTTGTGATTTTAAAAGTCATTTTTGCAAACAGTGTGGATCCAGATCAGACTGCTCTGATCAGGGTCCACACCGTTTGTTTGTATGCAAAAATAGGTGGGAACATTTTGCAAGAATATTCAGCAGACGACATTTTCAGATGCAGGTTTTCTTGGCATTTTAAGGGAACCTATTAAAGTCTGAATAAACTCTCCCACACCATATATTGGAAGAATCCATTTTCGATTTTAGGTATGTCAGCCTATCTGATATAGATATTCCTTAAGACAAATAGTTGAACTATTAGCAAACAGTGGAGACTGATCAGACACCGCATTCTGAGATGTCTGATCTGGGTCTGCTCTGTTTGCCAGTTACTCTTTTAGGGGTCTCCAATCTTCAATGGGTTAACCTACGTACGCATATGGCGGCAGCTAAGCTGCATGTAAATATGTTATGCATTATGATACACTTCACTTTATTAACTTGTGGATATTTGTTTTGTTTGGAGGTCATAATGTCATGAAGCTGTCAGATCCCATTCTTGATCTCAGAAAGATTGGAGCTGCTACAAAGTAGCAGATTTTTTGTCATTACGGATAGGATTATGCCGCGGACGCCCCATTTCAGCGATCATATGTGGCTAGACGGGACGCGTGAAGACGGTTTTCGTCCTGGATCTCCTTGAAGGCCCCTACAGGGGGATATTCGATCATATTGTGGTCCTGTGTCCCACAATACGGTACAATAAGACCTATAGTGGATGCAGCTGGATCTGGACGGATCCCGAGGTCTACGTTTTAGATCCCGGTGAGCGCCTTCACGATTACTTGCGAGCCTTTTACTGTGTGTTTGCGGGCGAGCCGACCTTGTTTATCGTCGATGACTGTAGCGCCACCAGGGCCTTAACCGAAAAAAGGAACACGCTCTCTGAACTAGCTCTCTCGGACCGGCACGCCGAGCAAAGTGTGTGGCCAGAGGTACCTTTCCGTCTTCAAGGACGTTCGTAAGCAAACTCGCTGGGTTGCTCTCTTCCACTGCAGACCGATTGTCCTTCGAAGAGTGAGTGCGAACGATGTGATTCCGCCAGAACAGCGGGCGTTAGTGCGGCGGCAGCTCGCCGTGACAAAACACGCTAAGCTCCTGTTGAAAACTGATCAGCCTGCTGCTTATATGGTGTGTTAAGTTGTTACGCAACTATGTTTAGCGTAACTGAAGGACTGCTGATCGCCGTGCTTAGCGCGCATTTGGTACTGCTGTTTTTCATTGCTTGGCGAATCGCACTCTATATTAGACGGGCCCGCCGACTCGTAATAGCTATAACTGGCAAAATGGACTGTGACGAACTGATCGATGAGCTACTGTCAGAGCAACGGCAGGGCGCTGGTGGCAGTCAAGCACCCCCACAGGCGGGAGAAACGGCGGCGACGCAGGGCCAGGAAGAGCCCGTGTTGGGCCCGACACAGGAGCAAAAGCACCGTGAAAGGCTTGCTGCATTGGCAGTGGGGGCCAAGCCAGGCAATATGGACGTGGGAAAATCACTCACCGCTGACCAAATTGACACTTTGGACGACAGCGAAGTCGAGAGGCTCTACGCCCGCTACGAAGCAAGACCAGGGGCGATGATGACGAAGACGCTGGGGTCTGCAGCGCTCCAGCTTTATGCGGGGGTGGAATCCATGTTCCTTCCTATCCCGGTCGAAAATCAGTCTGGACCTATACGGGACCTTGAGAGCGATCCATTTGTTGGGTACGCACTTAGCACGGCTGTCTGCGAGTTATACCATCGTTTTGGCATGTTCTTGGCACCGGTGACTGCGGTGTTGACCACTATGAAGCACGCACAATTTGGATATGTGTCCTCGTAACATCGATATCATTGAAGATGTCGGCGCTGAATCCGGAGGCTTCGAGCAGCAAACAGGAGTTGCCGGCGGTCGCACCAGCGACTAACGCCCCAGTAGAACGAGGTATTGTCGCTTCGCGACCATCGAAGAATCCGAAGAAAGTGGCAGCCGGGCGAGCCGGCGCTGCCGCCCGAAAAGTAAAGCACCAACAGCTCCTCGAGTAGCTTCGGGCAGCTAAGGAATCATTTCGTGCTCCTGTCGATGTGACACGCGAACGATGCCGCTGTTCCTGTTGCTTCAGGAACGGCAACAACGGGAACAACAGGAACACGCGGATAAACGGCAACACAACAACCAAAATGTAACGAACTGGACACCATGGATCATCGGTCTAACGGGCGGTGCCGCGCTTGCCGTTGCTGCGCTGCGTGTGCTTCGGTACTTTTTCAAAATCCAAAGCCGTCCGTTCTCTATGGAGTGACGGTACGAAGCAGTAACTTACAACCATGACGACCCCGGCAACCGACGGAAAAATGCTTGTGAATGCGCTCTATCATAGCGCAGTCGTCTCTGGCATCGCTATGGGTTACGCCCGACAAGATATCGATGGGGGTAGCACCTCGAAGCTTGACTTTACTCCTCGTGACGTGGGAATGGTCGTTGCAGACATCGCTCTCGCCATGGCGACCAAGGACGCGTTAATTAAACAAGGGATCATATCCGCTGATATCTTGAAATAATGGCTAGCATCGCTATGCTCGTTAGTGGTGCCCTGGTGCCCTGGCGTTCTCGAGATCGAACTACTTGTTCTCTATGTTGAGGAGCTCTGGCGCCGATGAGGAGCGAAAGCGCCACATGGTTTGAAGAAAATTGGCCCAGGTGTTCAAAGAAGAAGTTGTTCTAAGGTGTGGACGATGGATGGACGGACGGCGGACGACGATGTGATGCCTTTGGCTCAGGTGAGCTGAAAAAAAGATGTAGTATGATCGAGTTATTGTGAAGCGCGAATGCCTGGTTCTCCCAGTGAATATCAGAAATGAATAATAAACATTAGTTAAACTCATAAAAGTAGCATTTTGTGACAGGAAAGATGTTTAGAATGTTATATTGATCGTTGTTGTTGCTGAGGCTGCCACAAATCACTCAGTTATTGAGAACTGTTTAACCGTTTGAAACCAGTTCAAATTTGCAGCAAGTTTTGCCATAAACTAAACCTCAAACAGCTGAATAAATACTAATAGTATCAAATTAACAGCAACATGATGAAAAATATCTCTGCTCGAATTAAAAAAAAATACGTGACGATTACATTATATCTTGCAGTGTAGGTACGACTGATCATTGTGATTTCATTATCTCTTGCAGTGTCGTTACGATTGACCATGACGATTACATAATCTTTTGCAGTGTTTGCACATTTGTGTGTCTGTAGATAGCTAACCAACATTTTACTTTGATGTTTATATCACAGCATAAAGCTAATAATGACAGCTGAATAACAGTATTAAATTAACAGCAACTTATGATGAAAAATATCTCTGCTCGAAATAAAATAAATATATATTTTTTATATACAAAGTAATGAAATATAGAGAATTATTAATGAAATAAAATGCATATTTCGAAAAAGTTATATTTCACTAGTGAAAATATAAAACATATTTTCACTCCTTTGAGCAGTGAAAAATATAAGATCTGGAACTATTCGGACGGCACAAAGAACTAAAATTTGCATTTTTTTATTACACGAGATGAAATTTTTTTATGGTATTCACAGAAAAAGAGTAAATTTTCTTTTTATTTTATTGTTTACAGGCCAATGCGCGTTTCTGACGTCATAGCTAACGTCACCAAACAAAACATGAACGTCATGGCAAAATTTGCATCTCTTCTGTCGAAATATGTATGTAATAAAAAGAAAATACAAATGTTTGTCGTGAATATGACTTTTATTTCATCTCGTGAAGTGAAAAAAAATGTATATTTCATTCGTGCCTTCGGCACTCATGAAATATACATTTTTTCACTTCACGAGATGAAATAAAAGTCATATTCACGAGAAACATTTGAATATCCTCTATATATATATGGCACACTTGGAAACAAATACCATAAATACCATAAATAATAAGCAATACAAGAATTATTAAATTTGATTTTAATAATCATTATTCGTCAGTTTTTTACACCTTACATCCTTACATTATGGAGATTTCATAAAAAAAAAAAAAAAAAAAAAAAAAAAAAAATAAATGGTATCTTTGACAACAGTCCATTCTGAAAACACTTCTTTCCCATTTTTTTTTTTTTTTTTTTTTTTTTTTTTTCATTTTGGCGATAACGCACTCTAATGCAAACTGTTATTGTTTTGTCATTGGGAAATTTGTTACAAAAAGTAATTTTAATTTAAAGCCAAAATGTTTTTGTATGTCGCTTGATTCAATGACTTAAAACTCGGAATTCAAAACAAAGTACCTGTCTTACGTATGTATTACCATTTCTAAAACCACCGGGTGATTTTGGACGGCTTTCAGCTCATTGTAGTTTTACTAGTGTTTTTCTTTCTTTTGGATTTCAGCTTGTGGTCGAGTCCTTATGTTTGCTTAGTATTGAAAAAATAATGTTTATGTTGTTTTCTTGTGTGTTGATCTCCTGATGAGTTTAGAGTCCCGCTACGCGGACCGAACAATTTTGAATAACTCAAACTGTATCAGGACTAAAGGCGATGATTTTGTGCCTGTTTAATCTCCCTCAGCAACTGTGCAATTTGACCACTCCAAAGCGGTCATCTCGTTTGTTTCATTTGAAGCCATTCCATTTGTTCCAGATGAAGCGCAGTTTTAGTAACATCGTATCTATGTCAGTCAATCCTTACAGAAATAAGATCATATGTATTCAAGATGGCATCCAAGAGGGCTGCCAGGAATGCAAAACATAAAAGTACTATCTTCAGAAAAAAAAACAAAAAAAAACAACAACAACAAAACAACAACAACAAAAAAAAAAAAACAAAAACGTTAACGTGCACACATTAAATTGCTTTCTCATTTCATCACTAAAGGATGGGGAAACGTAAAATGCACACTGTGTGTGTTTTATGACGAAGTAAAATACAGATGAACCATGCAGAATCGTCCCCAGGCTGTTTTTGTTCTTCATCTCTCATTTATTTATTCCTTGGAAAGTCATTGTGGCATTTCCTGGGTACTTCACATATTTCTCCATATGGCATAGGGCTGCAATTCCAAGATTTCAGAATATACTCAATGAGCCCAAGGAAAATAAATGTATGGCCGTCATTCAGCACTTAACAAATAAAATTTATAAAAGTTTCCCTTATACACAGAGAACATTTAAAAGAACGAAAATCAGAGTCTCAGCTTCATTAGAACTCTTCGTATGGCAGCAGTTTAGTTTGCATATATATATATTTTTTTTTCGGTGATTTAATTCATTTAGTCATTTATTAGCCAAATGTTTGTTGTTTATGTTTTTTTTTGTATTCATTCAAAATTGAATATGTAGTGCTTTCAAGGCTCATATAGTGTTTCACTGATGAACTAGGGACCCGTATGAAGACCGACACATATTCTTATTTCTGTATGAGAATTAAGGCCCGCTCATTCTGTTGTTTTTGTTCTTCTCTAGCAGTTCGTTCGTCATAATTTTGTTTGGTCAATGTTTATTCATTTTCTATCGGTGCATCGGGAATGGTGTGACATTGCCCGGCTAATTTCCTTGTTAACGTCCGCTTTGGTTTTTTACTCTGATCGACAAAATGACCAAGGCGTAGGATTGACAGTTGTTAAATGTAGTTGTTAGCCACACATCATTCCACCTGTGAAATTTCATGGCTTTATTGAAACAAAAGATCTCGTCGGTTTCGACAAACCGACCAGGAACCTGAAAGTCACACATCTGAGAAGTACATACCAAAGAGAGCCTAAATTGTCATTCTTGTAATCGCAACCTGTCATCTGTATAAGACAAGCCTCTGAAATTTCATGAGCAGCCGAAGAGCTGGCTGCCATGGAAATGTCAAGAGCAGATAACTCGTAAGTCTAGAATACGCTGCATAAGCTCGATAAGATAAATCCATCGATATAGCCAATGCGGATCGAGCGAACAGCGTAGCAGATAATTCGAAAATCAAGACAGCAAAACTTGTTGTTCTTGTTTACAACACGTCTCGACAATATATCCATCTGTCAAGTTTCATGAGATTATTTCGTGTGTGTTCAAGATATTTCGTGGGCCAGGATTGGCATACCAACTAGAGATAACAAATACAGCTACGGTTAAAGAGTACGGGATTCACAAACAGATCACGGATTTCCACAAATTGATCACGGACGGACAGGGCCAGAGACAGCTATTCTTTTTCACGCCAAGTTTCCTCGATAAGGTAAACCCTTTGTCTAGTTTCATGAACCTATTTGGAAAGATACCCAAGAACGATTGATCATTGATGTGCGTTGACCACTTTCTCAATAAAACGATGTTATTTCGCGACTCGTTTTGTAGAAACAACACAATCGAAGGGAAAAACGGCTCTGCTTTTCGAGAACATAACATAGGAAAAATATCAACACCACACAACACTCATTAACAATTACCAAAGTGGACTGAACCTATCTAATAATTTCTTACAGCTTTCTATTTCCACTGTGCAGTTTTGAACATCCAAAGGGTAGTTATGGAGGTCCATCATACAGGCTAACGTCGTTGTAAATCTGAAGAAAAAAAAACAAAACATAAATTAACGTGTTTAAAAGAGCGCGTCATAAACCAGCTTGCAAGACTAGTTGGTATTACCATAACAGTTTTGGTGCGTAAACCTTTTTATCAGAAGGTTGATGTCTTTGTTCGGTCCCTCCGTGGTTCAACTAGTATCTTTAGTTCTGACCTATAGTGACTTTTTCTTACCAGAACAGTTTTGGTACGTAAACCTTTTCATTAGAAGGTTGGTGTCTTTGTTCGGTCCTTCCGTGGTTCAACTAGTATCTTTAGTTCTGACTTTTTGTGTGAGGCATCCTTAAAGTAAACAATTTGATTTACATGTTTTCGTTTTCTGTGATGTTTCTCTGATTGAGTTTGGGAGCATCTATGAGAGCCGAACAATCATTTGGTATATTATTTACAAAATTTGGCGCCAGTAAAAAATTATTACCCCCACCGCATGTTATAGGGAGGCAAGTGAAAATTTAAGTTCCAGTTTTATGAAGATGGGTTTTATCAAGCTGGGTTCAAATGAAACAAAACAAATAGTATAGAAGATATCCAGGAAGAGCCACAATCACAGAACATAGCCTACCTACAAAACGAGGAAGAGCGAACAATCCATGACAGGCATGCCACAAACCAAAGATAAGCAAAGTAACCAGGATTCGTCAAGAACAGCAATAACAACGTCGGAAAGAAAGACTTTATTAATGGGTGACTCGATCCTTATGAATGTCAACACAAGAGTATACCCAAAAACACTCCAAATGTGGGGCGAGGATCAGCAGCCTACTGGATGAAATACTCATATATGACATGACGGTGTTCAGTGACGTAATCATCTATGAAATGGTGGAAATGATGCGGCTGGAAAAGTAGACGACAAATTTTAAGAGACATATAGCAGTTTAACTGGCTCGTAATCGTAAGATTTTCCTGTGTAAAATAGCCCCGCGCGGCGACACAGGGGTAGCAAAATACAGGTAAACTGCACTAGGTCAATCCCAAGGACAACGACACAATACAAAACAGGGGCGGTTTAACGGGACACGAATTAGAGCAGATGGATTTAAGAGGAACGACAGTGCTATGCTTGAATTGCGTCAGAATGCAGGAATGCAGCATTTACTGCCAATATAGTTTCTGTCAAAATTCAGTATACTGAAAACATGAATCGATTTCAGTTGTTGGACAGTATATGTGGCAATTATAATTTACAAACATGCACGTGTGGTACATGTAGCTCTGAAACACAATGTGACAACATAATTAAAGCTCTTTGCTTAAGTTGTGGGTCAAGGTCATTGTGATAATGACGAACACTTCACTGTTTCATCTTCATATATTTCAGTAATACGTGGTACAGAAAATATGCCGTTCAATGAATGTAATGAAAATATTTGTGTCGATGTTCTGAGTGATGTGCGGCAAAATCAGGCGCCAGTGAATTCTGAAGTTGCAAGACCTCTTTCGTCTGATTTGAAAAAAAAAAGGTCATTTAAGTATGTCTAAATCCTCAGAATTGAAGTAAATGTTAACAGCTTAAAAGAAAATCGAAAAACATATCTTTGGCCTTAGTGAAACGAAACTAAAAGGCTACAAAGGTACGAATGCATTCCTAGTTGATGGCTTTCAAAAGGCTTATCGGAAAGATAACAATTCTAATGGTGGTGGGCGTTTGCTGGTTTACGTAAGAAAAGAAGAAAAGATCTTGAAACCCAGGATATATCCTGTCTTTGGATTGAAGTTACACCTGAAAACGGCAAGTCATTTTTAATAGGGAATATATATATGTATATATATATATAGACAACCCGATTAAAAAATTGAGTATAATGATCGATTTGAGGAATTCATAATTATTTCCAAACAATGTGAAAATTTGAGAAATTTCGTGAAAATTTGAGAAATTTCGTTAATTGAAACTTCCAGATACATATTTTGACATTCCTGTTATAAATGTTGGTTTTGTTAAAAAGTATTTGTCAAGTCTTGATACGACAAAATCCACTGGACTGAACTGCATAGGACCTAAATTTCTCAAGTTAGCCCCAGATATTCTTGCGTCGAGTATCACTTTTCTTATAAATGAAAGTATAACCACTGGTAAGTTCCCAAATATGTGGAAACATGCTCGAGTTAGTCCTGTTTTTAAGACAGGGTCTTAGTGAATAATTATCGCCCTATATCCGTTCTTTCCAAATTGATTGAAAAAGATCTGCCTTTTGAACTTCTTCACAACACACAAAGTGGTTTCCGGGAAGGGAATTCTACTGAATAAGCTCTAATTTTAATGTTAGATACGTGGCTGAAAGCTGTAAATAAAGGGCGTTTTGTTGGTAGCGTTGTGTTGGTCGACTTCCAAAAAGCGTTTGATATGGTTGACCTTGAGATATTGTTGAAGAAATTAAGTCTTTATAGATGTAGTAGCCTAACATTATTTTGGTTTCCATGTTACTTATCCAACAGAAGTCAAACTGTTTCCATAAATGTAGTATATTCTGAAAATGACACAGTCTTATGCGGTGTCCCACAAGGGTCCATTTTAGGACCCCTTTTATTTCTACTTTTCATAAATTATCTCCCTTTGACTTTGAAAAATGTTGTTTCCGCAACATATCTGTATGCGGATGATACGACTGTATATGATGTTCAGACAGATAAAGCGGCTCTCAGTGCAAATCTGCAGACTGCGTTATTGAAAACTTAGTGTCGAGAAAACGGTATGCTACTTAATACTGCTAAAACTTATGTTATTAACCAATAGGCAAAACAGAACAACTTTTACAGGACAACTTTTATCGTTAAACTTTAACAACGTTGATTTGCAACTTAGTAACAATGAAAAGGTTTTGGGGGTCTTTATAGATGAGAATTTTATTTGGAATACCCTTTTTACGTATGTTTCAAAGAAGATATCTTCAAATTTGTGGCTTTTGTCTCAAATTAAGCATTACCTGTCTTCAGAACACAGGCTTTTATTTTATAATGCATATATTAAAGTGCATTTTGATTACTGTAGCATTGTCTGGGAAAATTCTTCAAACAATAATATTTACAAAATAAATAAGCTGCAAAGGGGTGCTTGCAAACTTATACTGGGCAAATAATATACGAGTTTAGAAGAAGCTTAAAATACTACCCCAACCCCCACCCCCACCCCACAAGTATCTGAATGATTTGTTTCAAATATTAAACACTAATGCAATTTACGATCTGTATCCAACAGAAACTTTATTATACCAAAACTTAACATTAATTTATTTAAAAATAGTATTGTACTCTGGTACAATAATACGGAACAGTGTACCACTAGAAATTAAAAAAAGCTGACTCTATAAATTCATTCGTAAATAGATGTGTAGATAAAAATTGAAATTACTATTTTATCGCCCCCACCGCCATCAGTATAACAATATATTGATTATAAAATTACTGTTAAAACCCTAATATTGGGACAGACAGATCTGAGCAAACGGTGTGGACCCAGATCAGACGCCGCAGAATGTGATGTCTGATTGGGGTCTACTCTGTTTGCCACTCGTCCAGAAATATTTTAAGCGCATCAGGCCTTTACAAATTATAGGACAAGTATGGTAATGAGTTAAAGGGTCACAATATTGCATATTCTGTAATGAGTCTCGCTTTCAATTTTCTGTATAAAAAGTCCATATTTTGTACTTTAGAAATTGCTATGGAATAACTGAAATGTAATAAAATTAAGTTAAACATAATGATGCTAAAGTTAAAAATGAGTAATCAATCAGTATCACACTTATCATCCTCTCATTTTCATTCTTGTATATATTGCATTGTATTGTTGTTTTATTAATTTGTATTGTATGTATTTTAGAGGGCCTCATGGAAGATTGACATTGCCAAATGAGTCACCACCCTCTTTAAATAACCAACCTACCTACCCAATAAGACAACGAACAGGACAAAACATGAAAAAAAAAAAACAAAAACAAAAACGCAGCGAGCAAACAACATTAGAATCACTCCCCTGGTACTGTAAAAGCTACCAAGATACATGAGATACATTAATATGCGTGTGACAAAACAGTAAAGCACAAGAGCTATCGCACGTAGCTCATATGTTATGTTCGTCAATGCTTGTTCGTCAATGCGATAATAATAATTTACCAACAAATATATTTCGTAGTCTGACAGTGACCTGAAAATCACTAAACAGATGGAAATTTGTACAAGTATCGAAAATAATCCAAGTAAGAACTTAAAATCTATAAATCTGTCGCCTAGACATAATGTCTCAGGGTGTTACTGGACCTTTATCTATAGCATCAGTCCTATTATCAGTTTAATACGATGTTTTGTAGTGATATGCGCATATAAAGCTTATTATGCTACGCCCGCTCACTAGACCTCAGCGGCTCTAAAGAGTAAAATATCAATAAAGATATAAAAAGATACCCAGGAAATGCCACAATCGCGAAGCACAGTCTTTCCGAGCAACCCAAAGATTTAGAACGCACTTTATATTAAAAAAAAAAAAAAAAAAAAAAAAAAAAAAATTGGCAAAAAAAACAACAACAAAAAAAAAAAAAAAAAAAAAAAAACCGCAATAGATGAAACCATCAACGCGCGAACAGCAACAGAGGAAATGGTCCCCTAAATCTCGCACTTAATTTCGATGCAGCTCCAAATTACAAATAAACGTTCAGTCTGCAGGTACTTGTGCCTGATGTGATGTTAATGCCATCAATGTTATTAACAGGTGTGGGCGTTTTAACAGCATTTAGCATCAGTCCAATCATCAGCTTTATACACCCGGGCTTTCTATTTCACACATGAATGTAAATTGATATACTGACCTCAGCGCCTCTATGGAGTAAACTTGTCGTAAAGCCTATACCCGTATTTCACTGCGGTGCTGTTTATATTTTCTGTTTTTTTTTTTTTGATCGTTTCGTGACATATATATATATGAGATTTTCTGATGATGCTTGAGTGACCGAAACAAGCTAGTCTGCATAGAAAACTATAAATATAATTAAAAAAAAAAAAAAAAAAAAAACAGAGAAAAGTCTTTACAATGCTTCTGAAGTCTGAGATGAACTAACTATACTAGCAAACATAGAACTAGAAAATAGGGACATAATTATAGGGAAAAAAATAATGATAAATTAAAATATATTCAAGTAAGGAAAATGGTTAAAATGGTTAAAATGATATAGACTTAAAACATTTACATGTGCAATTGATATACCAAAGGTAAGTGAAGAAGGCGGTTGAAACAGAAGGTTGTGTAACATTAAGTGAAGCAGATCAAACACTGAAAATTATGAAAAAAAAAAAAAAAAAAAAAAAAAAAAATGGTATGTGTTTTTTTCTTTCGTAGATTTTTATTTTATTTTATATATTTATTTTTTTATTTTTTATTTAAAAAAAAAAAATAGATAAATATCTATTTTTTTTTCATGACAAGTTTTTCTCTTAGAAAAAAAGTGGCAAAAAAAATCATGCTCAACTGATAATTCAACCAGATGTTTTATGGCTACTGCCCTCAACTCTCCTACACTAATGAGTCTGTTCACAACCAGATTTACCTGGGGAACTCTTTTCTCTGATAACACTGGTTCCCTGCACTGCAAAATATAGTCTTAAAATCTTTATTTTTTAACATAGGAAACCATTTCAATTTGTAATTTGATTAATTTTTGATGCAGATGTAGTATCGGTTTTGAGCGTCTTCATTGTGTTTTATATTTAAGAATTGTGTGAGCAGGTTTCTAGTCTTATCAGTATTACTTAACTAATTGCATAACAGAGCAGCATTTTATTGGCAACTGGGCAGAGTTTTATGGTCTCAGTCATCAGAAACATTGGAGAAAGCAATACCCCACTAACCCGACTTTGATATAGTAATAGTCGGGTTAGTGGGGGTCAAATTCTCTAAGAGAAAAACATGGCAGTTTTTTTTATTTTGAAACAGATAGTGGGGAGAGCCTTAGGTTTTCGAAGTTTGCTTTCTGTTACTAAACAGCAGGAAGAACAGAAGGAAAACAAAAGCAGGAAATATCTCAAATAAAAAAAGGATAGCAACATATTAACTGCAGTCTATAATGCAATATTTTTATAACAGGCTTTGACCGTCCCAACGCGCTACTTTCATTGTGGTACTTTTTGTTTAATGTTCTGTAGTGTGCATTTCTTTAAATAAAGATATTCAGTTAGGTTTTGGTAACAGAGTTGCCACCTTTTTTCGTATCTGGTTGCTATCTGTTCTTTTTGTTTAAAGACGCAATTTGGATTGCATAACACCCTAATGATTCTAGAAATTCTTGCTGACAGGCCACCCTTACAGCTAGGGGCCTGATAAGGAGTAATTAGATTAGGTATCAGCAAAGTTTATGATGAAGACAGATAAGGTGGTGATAATAAGATACCAATAAAATATATCTGGCTGTTATTCATTAGATTTGCCTCGCCAAGACAGTTCTAATAAATGCTCAAAACATGTTTTATAGAGAAATACATATATTTATGCTTTTATGCTAATTTATCGTCCTCTTTATCTGCTTCTTTGGATCAAATACAGAAAATTGGTAAGATAGATAGTATTTATGTATTTATTTACATTTATTGAAAATGAAATCCTTTTTGGCATAAAATGCACATTCTAAATTGTCTAAGAACTTTCTGAAATATTCCATAATGTGTTGGTTTACTGAAGTTAAAATATTTAGTTTTGAGGCAGCAATGGTGAAGTGTACTTATTTACTTTAATTGTGAAGTGGGCTTCTTTACTTTAGAAAAATAAAAAAAAAAATAAATAAATAAAATTAAACAAAAATCTTTCAATTTCACATTTCTATTTCAGTTTATTTGTATCTTTTCACAGTGCAAAACCACACTTTTGTAGTTTGAAAAAAAAAAAAAAAAAACTATCAAAAATGAATAAATAAATAAAGTGACATTATAGAAATAAACAAATTAAATGCAACATTTGCAAATGAATATATTTGGTTCACCATTCGGTGATGCTGACATACTGAATACTTCTCAATGATATGAATGTCCACTTATAGGGCCCCACCTAGGGAGACTCAACATCCTTATAATCCCCCTCATCATCGCTTATATAAGACAAGCCTTTGATGTGCGCTCTGTTATCTGGACTGCATTTTGGGCTAATCATGAGTGAGGGGGCGGGGGGGGGGGGGGGAGGAGGCGTCTAGCCAAAGAAGGAAAACAATATGTCTTTAATTGTATGTGTCTGTCTATCCCTTTGTTGTTGAAACTGTGGATCTGATCTCATCATTTCTTGAACAAAAAAAAATGATAAGTACAGTCTTTTTTTGATGGTTGGTTTGTTGGAAAGTTTTATTATTTACATCTTACTGAAGGACAAAACATCACAGGATTAATTTTGAAAACAAAAAACAAAAACAAAAAAACAAAAAACAAAAAAAAAAAAAAAAAAAAAAAAAAACTGACACACACACGCACACACACACGCACACACACACAAACGCTTTAAAGTTAGTTATAAAATTCTTCAATTTTGGGCCTTCAAACAATAAAATGAAGTGTTTTTTATAGTAATACATATTTAAAAAAGTAATACTTAACTACTTAACCTATGGATAATTTACTATTCTCTTCTATACTAAACCCTTCCACAGAACGGCTCGAGTTAATCCTGAAGGTCCCTTTAAGGCGTGTGACGTTGCCTTGCCGCTGTTTTGATCACTTTGTAGCATTAAACAATATAACTGAGCAAAGCGGGGAGGGAGGATGGCAATTTAAGTATTACCTGTTGAAATATGGATGTTGGTTCGGAGAATTAGGTACTGCAGCACCATATGGTTGCAATGACAAAATAGATTCTGTAGGCAATCTTACCAGCCCAAGATGCAGTTCGGTCAATGTGATGAGGCTCTTTGGCAGCTCTCAAAGACGTAAGAGGTCATGGACATCGGCACTACAATCGTCCTAATTTTCATGCTGATGTCGCATTTGACACTCTCCTTCCATTAGGACTTCATCATATTCGTACCAAGCTGTATCAGCTGCCGGTAACTAAACTTCGCTCTTTGCAGAAGGAAGTGGTGGATACAAAAACATATGTTCAAAATTCTCCTGAATATAAGCTGGTTGCTATCATTTTGGATGTTGCTAAGTTTAGGTGGTACAAGCCTGTTCAAACAGTTTCTCCAGAAGAGACTCCCACTCGTGATTTTCTGAAACTTGACTTCAGAAACAAGGGTCTTGACGCCGTTAACATTAGCAATATCCTAAACCATAAGAAAGTGACTTCAACCATACCAGCTTACTTCAAAAACCAGAGCCCAACTATCATCTCGTCTCCCATTGCATCTAAAATTTTCAATTACAAAAACGTGCTGCAAGGGCTAAATACCGAGAACATTACTCGAAAACCCTCAGCGTGTTCCTGTAAAGCATCGGAGTTCTGCTCCAGCCGGTCACGTCATAACAGGTGACCTCAATATAGTCAGGATTAGCAAACTCAGGGACATTTCCTAAATATAGGGAAACAGAATTCCAAATACTGTTGAAAAGTATGTACGACGCTGGGCCAAAAAAGAGGACGTGGAGGTTGACACCCTGTCTGAATGGGTTAAATCGGTAATGTCCTTGGTAAACAGACATGTCTCAGTACTCGGCAGAACCATGTCTCGCCGACATGAATCGGTGTTTGATGTTGCTGCTGAGTTAGCTGAAATCTATGAGAAGTTTGTCGTTGTTCCAGCCGACAAGGCATCTAACAACATTGTGTTTGTTTGAAAAACACACTATATAAACTGCTTAATGGAAGAGCTTGGTATGAGTACCATGACCGGAAATCTTACTCCTATGTCCAAGGAAGAAATTCTACAAAACGGTGATGCTGACATTTGGAATTTCCCTCCCAGAGGAAGATATTGACCTTCCCAAACTGTACTGGATTCCTAAACTTCATAAGAATCCGTACAAGCAGAGATATATTGCGGGTTCAACCAAGCCTCTTTCTCAGATTCTAACACGAATACTAACCGCAGTTAAAGAAGGCCTTCAGAAGAATTGTGACACTGCATATGCCAGAAGTGGTGTTAATCAGATGTGGATCCTGAAAAACTCCAAAGAGCTCTTAGAAAACCTAAAGGCACAATCTCTTCATTCCGTCAACAGTATAAAATCTTTTGATTTCTCTACTCTTTACACTACTATTTCACATGATAAATTGAAATCTAAATTAAAGGCAATTATCAACCAGTGTTTCTTCCACAAGAATGGTAACCGTCGATTTCAGTATGTTGTCATTGGCTACAAAGACACATACTTCGTTCGGGATCACTCTGATGCGCCACAAAAATACTCAGATGCAGATGTCATAAAGATGCTGGAATATCTAATCTACAATATTTTTGTGGAGTTCGGCGGTCGGATATTTCAGCAAACAATCGGCATACCGATGGTACTAACTGTGCACCGTTACTTGCCGACTTGTTTTTATACTCGTATGAGGCGGAGTTTGTACAAAGTCTCCTCCAAGCAGGCAAGAAACACCTCGCACAACAATTCAATTTCACCTACAGATGTATAGATGATGAAAAACACAAAATTTGCAGAGTATTTAGAATATCCACGTGAACTTGAAATAAAGGAAACAACGGAGACTGCAGCCTCCTCCTCATACTTGGATTGTTATCTCTACATTGACAATGGAAAGCTTACTACTAGGCTTTACGACAAACGGGATGACTTCAATTTTCCCATTGTTAACTTTCCATTCCTGAGCAGTAATATCCCTTCTGCACCAGCATACGGCGTTTACGTTTCACAGTTAATCTGTTCAAATTATCAGGACTTCATGGAGCGTGGGAAAGTGCTAACTACAAAGTAGTGAAGCCAGGGGTATCAAAAAACCAAACTGGTAGCAACACTTAAGAAGTTCTATGGGAGACATCATGATCTAGTCAATCCCTACAATGTGACAGTTTTCAGAATTGTTTCTGATGTTTTTGCCAGTGACGCGCCAAAAGTAGACTTCCATTTCCTTCGTTCAGGGCATGGGCATGGTGGGCGAAGCGAAGCTTGCTTACCAAGTATTGCTTACTATCCGCGGAGACCTGATTACACCCTTTGTTCTAGGGTCCATGTCTGTTGGTCTGAACATTCTGATTCGTCATTCGTTTATGGATTTATGAGTTTGGATTACGGCTTTGGTACCATGACCGCAACTACTTTCTATAAAAACTTCATTTTAACTTGGATAATGTGCTAGAATTTGTAGATTAGGAGGGAGGTACTCCCTTAATTCTAACACTAGTATATATATTATATTCCCTTAACTTCTGGTTTAAAGACTCAGGAAACTCTTTAGGAATCAGATACATTCTATAATGTATTCTTAAGGATGATCTATATTCACTAATTACCTTAATGGACTGGGGGCTGTCAGTTTTCTGAAGCATTTTTGGGCAACAACGATTGGGCCCAAATGAGATATATACCTTCAAGTAAGAGTTTGCGCAGTTTTGAAAATGTCGATAGCAGACTTATCAAAGAATGTCAATGTGAAAATAGCACCCAATTTTCGTGAGTCTTAATTATTTAAAAAGGAAATGTCTCCTCGGTTGAGTTTCCTATAGGTAAACTACACATCTCGAGACTTAAATCCTAGTCATGATTGCCTTTAATTGGTGGTAAAATAGTCTATTTTACGATAAGCACTAGTCATTCTAAGCCATTGTTTAATGTTCTAATTGATCATAAAAGTTTATTTTCATTTCGAGCTAAATTAGGAATGATTAAAGATCTGATTCTTTGTCAAAAACCCGTTTTTAAAATCAATGAGACTGAAACATCTGATTGATTAAATCTTATATGATTTGAATCTGTTGCCAGGCGTGCATTTCACAGCGTTTCCACCAAAATTTATGATAAACGGGACGATTTTGATTTTGATATAGTCAATTTCCCTCTTCTGGATGGCGATGTCCCCCGGCGTACCTCATATGGGGTATACATATCTCAACTTATTAGATTCGCCAGAGCTTCAAATCTTAATGATTTTAACTACCGTAATAAAGCCCTTACTGCCAAACTTCTTAGGCAGGGCTATCGTTATTTTAAACTTCGCAAGGCGTTTTCGAAATTTTATCGCAGACACAGTGCCTTGTTAGAAAAATATAGCGTCAGTCTGAAAACACTTCTGCAACAAGGTATATCGGAACCAGAATTTTACGGTGACAGGGTACAGATTTAGAAAAATTGTAGGTGAATCTAACTTTTCGGAGCAATTCAGAAAACTTATTAACCGTTATAAAAGAATTGGCTATAGCCTGGATATTATGCGGCAGACTGCATGCCTAGTTGTCAACCCAATCATTGTTGATGGCTATGCTTCACTCTTTAATTGCACGACGGCGGTTCGGGCCTCAGACTCAATGACGGTCTCGTCGTAAACCAGTGGGTTGGGGCTTGACGATATGTCTTTGGCTTGGCCCGCCGTGGTTCAACTATTGGTTTTCATTTACTCTGGCATACAGTAGAATTAGCCATGAGTACTCGCCTTTGTTTATTATAGTGATTAATTTTTATGTTTTCGCTTTGATGCATTGACTGAGTTGTACCGAGGTTCACTAATTATCTGATATTCAGGAACCACGGCCCCCGCCCATTGCGGCCCGCGAAGTAGATGGGCTGCCTGTAGCCTCCAAGGCAGACCTGCTTAAGCAGGGCCTGAGTTCATCATGTGATCAGGTTGGGCGAAAGTCCCACAAATCTGGAGGCAAATATGGTTAATGACTGAAATATTGTTGACCCACATTCTGATTCTCAGTTATCAGGAAATATTTATGAGCTTTAAAAGTACACTTTAAAAGTACAAAACAAAATTTGGGACACTCAAAATCTAATGGATACCGCCCATGAAAAATCAGGGAAATGGCATTTTATATGAAATGTTTGGAGAGTTGTTATCTTTATATATACCCCGAAGATTTTTTTGTGTTTATAAGGGGATTTTATTTTATCACTCATCTTTTGCTAAATTTATATGACAAGAGTTATTGTAACTGTCTGTAAATCTGTGAAAGTTCTATGAACTTCAGTGAATCCGTAAAAACTCCATGAATCCATGAAAGTTCCGTGGTCAAGGTCTGTCAGTCATTTAAATTTTGTATCAGTGATATAATAAAGTTCCATGGAAGCTCCGTAGTGTATCCAAGATACACATATGCATGAAAAGTATAAAGTGCAAGGCCGGGAAAAAGAAGCAAAATCAGTCGCTAGAAAAGACATTCAGTAGTAGTATTAACAGAGAATTTGAAAGGAAATAGATTCATTAGAATAAATTGATAACATTTACTCAGTTGGTACATGCAGTTTTCATTTTAGTCAACATTCAAAACATCCAACAGTTCTTGAATGTTTCAACTGGCGCACTTTCAGTTTGATATCTTGGCACTCTGGATGGAACCAATGCTGACATTTTGTGCACTGGAACATCAGATTGTAGTGGGGTGGGCCTGTATATAAAGACTTTTTTTTTCTCGATTCTGGCTTGCTTGGAAATTCAGTGAAAGCACTGCTGTTAATATCAGGATTCCCACTGCATTTTGAAACTGGGGGTAAATCTGCTCTGTTCTCTTATTTTTGTTGTAAAGCAGTATACTACTCTTTTCAAATTTAGGGTATGACAAATTTTGAGGGGATAAAACCCCT
Organism: Anodontia alba; assembly: GCA_964016985.1. Classification (NCBI taxonomy): domain Eukaryota; kingdom Metazoa; phylum Mollusca; class Bivalvia; order Lucinida; family Lucinidae; genus Anodontia; species Anodontia alba. The sequence continues at coordinate 67,128,641 of OZ024826.1, read as the reverse complement.
CTGCAGAGGGTAAATGGGATTGCTGAATACAATTTGGAAGATGCAACAGTGCCAATGTTTTCGTGTTTTGTTAACTCCATGTACAAGGCTTGGGACCATTTGGGTGACTATAGTCCAATACTACGGACATTTCAGTACTTTTTTTTGGAACTTTCCGTTATTCCATGAATCATGGCAGTTCCATGTTTTGTCAACCTCTAGGCCCCAACACTGCACACACATATGCATACAAAATAATATAAACTGATACTAAAATTTCATCATTTCTCACCGCTGTGGTTCAAGTCTCGCTCGGATCACATGTGGGAAATCCGTGTTCTGCTTACGGATGGTCAGGTGGTTTTTTTTTCCCGGGTACTCCGGTTTTCGCCCACCTTTGATGAACGATAGGCTCGATATAAGTGAAATATTCTTGAAAGGGACATAAAACCCAAATCAAAAAGAAAAAAAAATCATCAAAACACACACACACACACACACACACACACACACACACACACACACACACACACACACACACACACACACACACACACACACACACACACACACACACACACATACACACACACACACACATTTATTCAGGCATAAAAAGATTCTGGTGTGGTGATTGGCGGTACAGCCATCTGGTTAGCTCAGTTGGGTAGAGCACTTGCAAGCTAGAGGTCACAGGTTTCAGTCATGCATCCAACACACTTTCCCTCCTTAGTTTCCTTTAATGGTGCCCAATGTGAATAACCCACTGCAGCCGACGTTGGATTTATGGGGCCTAGGGTGGGGTAGCCCATACATGGTCGATGGTTTTCCCTGTGCAATCTGGGTTCCTCTATCACACATTCACGAAACACCAACATCCGTGTCTTATAGAACAAGTGCATAAGATTGCTGAGCTTTCTGTGCAATCGAAGTAAAAATAAATAATGTGTTAACTTTAAAATAGATAACTTATAAGTGATTATGCCTCAATTTGTAATATTTTGTCCAGATATATCAGTATAAGTGACCTTGTCCACTTGTTTGAGCTATATTAAGTGTACATTTTTAAGAGTAAGGCTATATTTTGATTTTTATTTCTTCATATTTATACAGAGTTTAACTCTCCAAATTGAAATGAACACAAGAAATCCTCAAATTGATTGTTTGTCTTGTGGAAATATACTAGAATATGCATAAAGCAATACAGCTGTATTTTGTCATCAGATTTTAGCACATTTATTACGAATCACATGTTGTAACTTTTTAAAGCAAACAAGTATTTTGTTCTTATTTCTTGCCAGTTATATAAGAGTTACATTATTAAATGAATATGGTTTTGAATTAGGCCCAGTTTCTCTTGCCGGTCAGATAATTTGTACCTTTTGAAATGGATAAAAAAAAATCTTAAAATGTATTAACATCAAGAGAAGCAGATTAGAAATTTCAGAGCTCCAAATTAAAGGAGTGCTTAGGTACATTTTTTCTTATTTCCCCTAGTAAACATATGTTGTGGGTACTAACTAGGACTTCTAGAAACGTCTTGGTAGCATGCTTTCATTGAGTTCCCAGAACATATCTTTTGAAAGAATTGAGAAGGTGTGGCACATACAAGAACTACAACTCTAGGTCCCACAGTTATTTAGTCATCTGCCCTGACAGTATTTAGTAAAAGAAACCTTGTGCATTTGATAACTCCAACACCCTTTCAGATATATTGATTGAACTCAGAAGGATTGTACATGAGGTTGAGAAGATGTGTTGCATAAACTACAACTCCAGGTGCTGTGGTTTAGAATTATCTCCCCTAATAGAAACTTTGTGATCTTGGTAACTCCAACATCTTTTCAGATACATTGATGATACTTGGTAGGATTGTACATAAGATTGAGAAAGCATGTCACACAAAAGAATCACAACTCTAGATGCCACAGTTTTTAGTTATCTCCCCTGACAGTATTTGGTAATGGAAACCTTATGATTGCCATAACTTCAACATCATTTCAGATATATTGATGATATTAAGGAGAATTGTACAAGACGTTGAGGAGACGCGTCTTGTACAAGATCTACAACTCTAGGTACTGCAATTTTTTAGGTATCTCCCCTGTTAGTATTTGGTAATAGAGACCTTGTAAGTCCAACACCCGTTGAAATATATTGATAGTACTTGATAGGAATGAACAAGAGGTAAGAAGGTTAGTCGTATACAAAAACTGTAACTTAGAATACTGCAGATTTTTTTAGTTCACTCCCCTGACAGTATTTGTCAGTGGAAATCATGTGATTGTCATAACTTAAGCACCATGGAAGATACATTGATGATACTTGGTAGAATTGTACATGAGGTTAAAAAGGTGTGTTGCATATAAGGACCACAACTCTGGATGCTGTGTTGTTTTTTGGTTTTTTTTTGTTATCTCCCCTGACAGTATTTGATAATAGAAACTTGTTTGCTTCATAGCTTCATCAGTTAAAATTGGATCTTCCTTAAACTTGCAGAAGTGGAGGACATGGATATTTTGGAGTTATATCCTCCAGATTAATGAATATTGTAGACACTGAGTGACCTTTTAGGCACAGGTGAGCCTTAATGACCACCATGGTCCTCTTGTTTATATATGAAGAGTGCAGAGAGCTGAGACAAACAAAAATCACAGTTGAAATCGAAGCTTGATTTTGGATTTTGTGTAACCGCATTTTAACCACAAATATTTTTCATAGATTAAAGCAGACGCATCCTCTTATTTCACTTTTGGTTGTATATACGCTAAAAAGAAAGACATGTGACTGGCGAGTCCAATGGTGAAAACTTTACTGAAATATTCCAAATACTTACTACATCATTGGTTCTTGTGAAAAATTAAAAAAAAAAATGTTTTAAAAACTTTTAATTTGAAAATATTCCAAATACATGTACTTACAACAGTGGTTCATATGAATTTTTTTAAAAAATGTTTTAAAAAAATTTAATTTAAAAATATTCAAAGAATGTATACAGAGAGAAAAGGTCTCTTCCCTATTTATATGTTAGGGTGCAGTGCTTATACATTTTCATATTTAGTTTGATACAAGTTAATTTTGAGAAAATCAAATTTATGTCAAACTAAAATTTAAATTCCATTGTCTGAAGTTATTTTACTGAAGTTTTATGTGTATTTTGTAATGATCTTTGGAATGTAATTATCAAAACTAAATTTGTTCTTGGTAATTTTTTTTCCAACATAGTAACCTGTATCTTGCATTTTTTCATATTTAAAAAAAAAATGTTTTTGGAATTTAACTATATTAGTTTTCATAATTTAAAAAAAAATATTCTAGCTTGAAATTTTAAGTCTTAATATCAATAGTAATAGAATACTTATTTTTTTTTAATCAAAATTAGCAGCCTGGAATAAAATGATGAGGATTTAAAATCTAAAAGAATCAATGACATCATAGGATAGTGTATTGTTAGCTTTTTTTACAGAGTATAAATAGCAATACCAGTTACTAAGACTTTGAATGCATGTAATCTTTGAACATTTAAGAATTTCCAAATGGGATTTTCAACATAATTTTCATTTTACCAATATCTTTACCGTAATTTGAAATATTCTGAAATTAGGGGATGCAGCTGAACATCTTTAAGCTCACTACTGTTTTTATTATACCCGTTTTTCAAACTGGGCATATTAGGTTACGGGGTCTGAAGCCATAAACTTTTTTGTTTCCAGCTAACTCCTCCTACAGTTTACATCCCATCAGGCTGAATCTTGGTTTATAAATAGACCATGATGTGGAGCAGCACATAATGTTTCGGGGTTACAGTCCACCAAATACTCACAGGGTTATGCCCCTTTGAAAATTCCTGTAAGCTTTTTGTTTCCAGCTAACTCCTCCTGCAGTTTACATCCACTCAAGCTGAAACTTGATTTTTACTCAGACCATGATGTGGAACAGTGTATATTATTTCAAGGTTACAGTCCACCTAATATTAGCAGAGATATGTCCCTTTGAAAATTTCAGTAAATTTTTCGATTCTGACTAAATCCTCCTACAGTTTACATCGGATCAAGCTGAAACTTGATTTATAGTTAGACCATGATGTGGAACAGTGCATATTTCTTCGAGGTTATAGTCCATCAAATATTAGCAGAATAATGACCCTTTGAAAATTTCGGTAATTTTTTTCGTTTCTTGCTAGCTTCTCCTACAGTTTACATCCGATCAAGCTGAAGTTTGATTTATAGGTAGACCATGATGTGATGCAGCGCATATTGTTTTGAGGCCACACTCCACCAAATATTAACAGAGTTATGTCCCTTGGGATATTTTGGTAAACTTTTTGTTTCTGGCCAACTCCTCCTACAGTTTACATCGGATCAAGCTGAAACTTGATTTATAGTTAGACCATGATATCGAGCAGCTCATATTTATTCGAGGTTACAGTCCACCAAATATCAGCAGAGTTATGTTCCTTTGAAATTTTCAGTAAATTTTCCACTTCCCCTGCTAACTCCTCCTACAGTTTACATTTGATCGCGCTTAAACTTGATTTATAGTAAGAACATGATGTGGAGCAGCGCAAATTATTTCAAGGTTACAGTCAACCAAATATTGGCAGTTATGCCCCTTTGAAAATTTCTGTAAATTTTTTGTTTCCGGCTTATTCCTACAACAGTTTACATTGGATCAAGCTGAAACTTGATTTATAGTTACACCATGAAGTGGAGCAGGGCATATTATTTTGAGGTTACAGTCCACCATATATTAGCAGAGCTATGCCCCTTTGACAATTCTGTAATCTTTTCGTTTCTGGCTAACTCCTATAGTTCACACCCGATCAAACTAAAACTTTGTAAATACTTACACTGAGCTTAAACTCGATTTATAATAAGAACATAATGTGGAGCAGCACATATTATTTTGAGATTACAGAACATCAAATATTACCAGAGTTATGCCCCATTAAAAATTTCCATAAACTTTGCGTTTCTGGCTAACTCCTTCTATAGTTTACATCCAATCATGCTGAAAATCGATTAATTGTTAGACCGTGGTGTGGAGCAGCGCATATTATTAGGAGGTTACAGTACACCAAATATTAGCAGAGTTATGCCCCTTTAAAGTTCTGTTAATGTTTTGTTCCCGGCTAACTCCTCATATATATAGTTTACATCCAGTCAAGCTGAAACTTGATTTGTAGTTTGACTATGATGTGGAGCAGCACATATTATTTCAAAATTACAGTCCAACAAATAGTAGCAGCATTATGTCCCTTTGAAATTTTTGGTAATTTTTTGGTTTCCAGCTAACTCCACTTACAATTTACACAGGTCTGGAGCACAGAACTGCACAGTAGTCCGTATATGTGCTACATCTTATTACTTGCCAAGGGCGTTTGATGCCTCTGCTTGTAGAGCTCTTGTTTGTTTCTAGACACAATATATATATATATATATATATATATATATATATATATATATATATATATATATATATATATATATATATATATATATATATATATATATATATATATATATATATATATACATATATATATATATATATATATATATATATATACACACACACACAATGTATATATATAAATAGAATGGACATAATGACTCCTCAAATGGACGGAATAACAGACGGTAAATGGTAAAAGGCCAGAACTATGTACATTTAAGCACTCCAGATGATTATTCAGATTATCTTTTTAATTATAATTTCTACACCAAACATATGTTGTTGGTACTTATTTGAAGGTTATTGATAGGGTAGTTGTAATGAATACCCACAACTTACAATCCTTTCAGTCCTTTAAGAAATAAGAAACATGTAAGTATTTCATACTTGAAAAATAAAAACAAAATAAACAAAACAAAAAAAAAAAACAGTGTGTTATCTGATTATAAATAATGTTACTGTACACAGTACAGGGAAATTAAATAAAAATGTGGGTAAAAGGGGTTCAGAACCACAGTGATGTGAATCAAATATTCATGATACTGAAACTAGTTACTCTGAATTGTGTAGAATGCACACGTGATGTAGCGAAAATGGCATTGCTTTAGTTACATATCAAGAAATATTGAACAAAATGAAAGTACAGATGATATGTATTCTAGAGGCTTATAGAAATTAAGGAAACCGCCACCATCAGCACTCTCAGTGCTTTGATTTTATTAGGGTCTTGTTATTTCGTGTTTGTGTTTCTTTTCCTTTGATGTCTCTGATGGGAGGTATCGATTCCTGATCATTGCCTTCCCTTCTATTTTTTAAAATAAATATATCAGGCATAATGGATCTGTAGCCCTTGATTGTTGAACATTTTTTTTTCTCAGAAAACAAAATGTATACAAGGAAAATCGGCTATGACAGTTCGAGAAGTCGTGACCTAGTTAACCTTTCTATGACACCAATGGTATAGACTTTCTGAGCAGATGTTTTTTATGGTATTGAGACAAATCTGCGACGTTCTGCGAAATTTTGTTTGGTAACTTCCCAAAGAAAAATGGCAAGATTTGTGTGTGTGTGTGTGTGGGGGGGGGGGGGGGAGGGGGTAGGGGAGGGGGCGTGTTTGCTGTTAAAACTTTTACACTGTTTGTTAATAAGTTTGTAAGGTAAAGCTATCGTCGGAGCTCAAACTATTAGTTGTAATACCTGACGTTGACGTCAAAAAGGGGCTATATAACGGATTTAGTGAGAATAGATGATATCATAATTGCTGGTGGAAAGTAGAAACAATATAGTTCCAGTTTATGGATGAAGCGTCTTATCTCAAAGGCTTGATTATCCGAAACTTGACGTATGTGCATAAAAATGTATATTAAAAAAACTGTTATTTTAAAATTTTTAAGTTTTGCACTTGTGAAGTTTCATAGTGACAGATTGTATCATTGATCCAGTCTAATGTATACATTATTTTGTGCATTTCATTAATCGTCGCAAGGAAATGTCATATATATTTGGCGTTCTTGACGTCAAATTATTCGGCATTTTGACGTCACATAGTAACGTCATAATCAATTCCTAGTAACGTTCAGCCATTTTGTGCACTGAAGAAGGATTAAAGTCCGAAACTAGTTTGCAGTAAAATTTCTTGAGCTGATTTTTTCTTCAAACATTATTTCTACCAAAGTATTATGATTGCCAAGGTCAGAGGCGAGTCAATATATTTTGGTATATTTTGATCTACCCCCCCCCCCCCCCTACACACACACACACACACCCTACCAACTCAACCTCCTACCCCTCAAAAAGTCAAATAGGATGTCATTTTTTATCAAAATGCTTTTTTGTAGGTTTTCATGATATTTTGGTATAATATTTTGACCTCCCCCCCCCCCACCCTCCAATCCCTCAAAAAGTGAAATAGGACCTCATTTTATACTGTCTTAAGTGCATCAAAGAACTCCATATCCTTTCTGTCTGCAAAGGACTGGATTTCAACAGCCTTTTTGCTCAACTAGGAGTCTTGCATGAGTCTGAGCTTATTCTGGACTCTTACATATGTTTGAATAGACAGTCTCGCTAGCTAGTGAGCCTTGTGTTTTTATTTTATGTTTCTCTTCAAGGAGTAGCGTCATTCTCATCAAAGCAGTCTTGGTGTTTGCGAGATACTGGTCCTAGGGAACCCATTGCTGTCGAGTGAACGGTTAAGGCGGTCATCCTCTGAATTGTGTTCCAGTGCATCTAAACGGCTGCAGATATCATTGATCTTTGTCTTGTGTCAGTTTGGAGACATCCAATCTCTTTGGCACTTTCTTGCCTTGTGATCGTCGTACAGGCTGTGAATGTGCAGGTTGAGTTTGCTGACAAATGCCTGTGATCTGTTCAACAAGTCACTCTCTCGTTCTGACCTAGCTGGATCCAGAGGCAAGACGGTGTCAGCTATGCCCGGGTGCAGTGGATGACCATGACTTCGTGCCTTGTCATGCTCTCCATGCTCCACAACATGCTGCTGCATCGCCGTTTGGGCAGTTGAATGATTTCCTCTGCCCCAGCTGCCGAAGCAGAATTTACATAACTGGAACAGGCAAATCCAGATATGCAGGGTTTTGTTTGGAGTTGCCACTTCCTGAATGGATTGCCGATCAGGGCTTGAGAGCTCCATCTACAATAGATATTGCTACACGGATTCAGTTTACAGAAGCAATAACTTAAGTGCCTTGTGTCTTAAGTGTCTTAGCAAAGACAAAGAGAAGGAAGATGAAGAAGAGGAGGAAGATGAAGAAGAACTGTATCTCGTCGTCTTTATGTTTGGACGTATCTCTTCTACTAGATCTTTAATGAGAAGTGGATCTTTAGATTATCACGTAGTTATAGAAAAAAAGGTAAGAGAAAAGTCTAGGGAGTGCCACAATCACAAACCGCAGCCCTTCCCAGACCCCAAGAGGAAGAGGAAACCGACAAATCCAAACAAGCACAAACCGAACAAACGTACGAAAGGCACTAAGATTAGCTCTCTCTTCCCCAAGCGAGGTAATCGCAATACTAAAAGGATTGAAAAACACAAGAACAAAATGACACACGGAAAGACATACAACAAATCGCCTCGTAGAATAAACCACAAAGCAACAAAGAGTAAGACTAACACCGGAACCACCGCCTTAGAACGGTCAGTAGAGTAAACCACCGGGGGGTTTAAAGCACTTTTACAGCTAGCTAACCTGGGTCCCGATGCTACTCTTAATACAGAAACACATAAAAATTCGGTTCGCATAAAGGCTCCCAACTCAGTCAATGCATCAAAGCGAAAACACAAAAATCAAATTAATCACTATAATAAACAAAGACTCATGGCTAATTCTACTGTATGCCAGAGTAAATGAAAACCAATAGTTGAACCGCGGCGGGCCAAGCCAAAGACATATCGTCAAGCCCCAACCCACTGGTTAAAGTTTTACGAAGAGACCGTCATTGAGTCTGAGGCCCGAACCGCCGTCGTGCAATTAAAGAGTGAAGCATAGCCATCAACAATGATTGGGTTGACAACTAGGCATGCAGTCTGCCGCATAATATCCAGGCTATAGCCAATTCTTTTATAACGGTTAATAAGTTTTCTGAATTGCTTCGAAAAGTTAGATTTACCTACAATTTTTCTAAATCTGTACACTAAGTCACCGTAAAATTCTGGTTCCGATATACCTTATTGCAGAAGTGTTTTCAGACTGACGCTATATTTTTCTAACAAGGCACTGTGTCTGCGATAAAATTTCCAAAACGCCTTACGAAGTTTAAAATAACGATTGCCCTGCCTAAGAAGTTTGGCAGTAAGGGCTTTATTACGGTAGTTATTCATTAAGATTTGAAGAAGCTCTGACGAATCATTAATGTATACCACGTATGCCGGGGGACATCGCCATCCAAAAAAGGGAAATTGACTATATCAAAATCAAAATCGTCCCGTTTATCATAAATTTTGGTGGAAACTGTACCATTAGATATACATAGATTCAAATCCAAAAAAGGTGCCTCGGTATCGGAAGAATATGCTCTATTTAATTGGAGTTCTGTAGGGTATATCCGGTCCACCATTTGGTCAAAGTAAATATTGTCAATATTTAATAAATCATCAAGGTATCTTGAAGTTGAATTGAAAGCCTCAATAATGTCAGACTGATTTTCACGTGAGAGAGACTTCATGAAATTTTTCTCATAACAAAAAAGAAACAAATCCGCAACAAGAGGAGCACAATTAGTTCCCATCGGAATACCAATAGTTTGCCTATAAAGTTAAGTTCCAAATCTAATAAAAATATTATCCAAAAGATAAACAAGGGCATCACAGACTTTTTGACACGACCATAAATTGTGATTATTATATACATCAGAAGTGAAAATAGCAAATTCTTCGTTGCAAGCCAAATATTGGGTATTCTCCCGAATAAACGTTCGGTTAATTAAATCAATAAGGTTCGATAACTGTACTTGGATCATACATAGTAATGAAACCTGGCTCCATAAGTGATTATTCATGGTGGCGGTTCATTAGTAACTGATTGCTTTTACCATCCGGTACCCAGTGCCAAACGATTGATGTCTGGTAACTGGTGACCGGTGACTGGTGCCCGGTCCATACTTTTACCGGTGCCCGGTGCCAGGTGTATAATTCTCAGTGACCGGTGACTGGTGTTTGGTGACTGGTGACTGGTGACCGGTGACTGGTGACTGGTGCCTGGTGCCTGGTGCCCGGTGACCGGCGACTGGTGCCTGGTCGACTTACGCTGTGAATGATAATGATATGCCCATTCGTAGAACCAGTCAATGCACGTAGAATACCTAGAACGAGACTAAAGAGAATTAGTATGGTTATCTCATAACGTTTAGAGATGACCACAATCAACAGTAATGGTCGGCATAAAAGTCACGGAAATGTATGACATCGGCGGCCAAACACACAAATATCACAAGATCGAAGAGAGAAAAAATGAAAGGATCGAAGAGAGAAAAATGAAAGGAGCATCGCTCGTATCATCTGTGAACATAGAATAGGAAATTTTCGGGAGAAAAGAAATAAAATTAGAATTTTTTCACAAGGTAAACAAATCCTGGATTTATTTCTTTGTTCCACAGAAAAGAAACTGAACACGTGATCATAACACGGGGAAAGGTGACGTCACGTGTCTTAAAGGGACCTTCTGGATTAAGATTTTTTCTGTGGCAGGGTTTAGAAGAGAATAGCACTTTATCCATAGGTATTAGGAAGTTAAAATATAATATTTCTTGTTTTTTTCATCCAGTGTGACTAGTGCTGACTTTAAGTGACCTTATTGCATTCTGGCACCGTCACGCGGAACCTTGTCTTAGGGATTGGTGACCAGGTAAGATTCATACCAATCTGTGCAGCCATAGAAGCTAGATGTAGATAGAATCTTGAAACTTTGAATATAGTAAGTGTACATATCTTAACAACTTACTTGCTAATTATAAAGGCACTGACCTGACTGCAGGCCTACCGTGCTTTTCTTGTTGATGTGTGCCTTTATTGTTCGCATTTATGACATGACATGTTTTCGCATGGCATTGCCCATTTGTAGAAGGATCCAACACTGTTTTGTGTCTTGGACAGGATAAGAAATTTGATTTCATCGGAGTCTGGTCAGTTTTTCTGATTTTTGCAGCAGTACATTGTACATATAGAGAACTATGGGAATTTTAGAGACAAGGTTTCAAAAGCCTTCAATAAAACGCTCAACATACACGAAAAAGGAACATTTTGTGCATTATCATTATCAACAAGACCGTCGCTGTTGTCTGTACTTAGCTGAGCAGATCGATTTGATTGGAAACTTGGTTGGAAATTCCGAAAACGGATTTTCTCATGACGTGGGTATGATGAAATGTCCAAAATATGGATAAAAATATCTAAACTTGGTATATATGTCGCGAATACCCTTTTATTTTATCAACCCACTTTGAAAAAAAAAAAAAAAAAAAAAAAAAAAAAAGAACGTCGATCTCCCACTAGACTTAATCCTTAAAGCCGAGGAACCTGCCTTTTTACATAAAAAGTAATAAGAATCTACTGATACTGTAAATCTCTCTTCTTAATATTGTACAATGTATTGTTTCTAATTTGATAACTGAAGACGGTCATTTGCGACGTTTATATAGCGACCAAGTTATAACGCAAAGCTTAGTTTTTAAAATGTGATGACACAAGTGCGTCCACAACAGCCGCACTTCCTAAACCACATTACATAAACGGAGCCACATCCCCTTTCAGTCGATTTCGTGCATTTTTGTTCAGAATACTGGTAGGAATAAATAAGCAAGGACTTTATCAACCAAACATGCAAAGTCTATTAAATTCTTCATTTATGGGGAAATCTAATGCCCTTTTTCGCAAGCCATTCAATTCGACTCGCCTCGGGACAAATGTTTTCAAAGAAAACATAAAGACCATTTACAAACCCGTCCTTGTTAGGGACGTCGGTCAAATGGCACGGCCATCGAATATTTTTTTTTCTCATTACATAACAAAATAAATGAAAATTACCTCTCTGTGTCTTTTTTGTCGATTATAACTTCGGAACGCACGTGACGCGGAAGTTCCCAGACATTTCATTTGCGGAGTCCCCGGCTCCGAATATGGCGATTACCTCCCGTGCAGAACTTTCTTGCACAAGATGCAAGACAACTAAGTCTAATCAATCACCAAAGAACACATGCACATGCACTGCAGTCACATCTTTATTATATGACAAGAAATAACTGCAGTAATACTGAAACGAGAGACAGTCTTTATTCGATTTTACAACAAAGCTGCAATGGAAACACTTTAATCAAACAGTCCCCGCACGTACAGATGAATGTCTTATCCACTTACGGTAACTTCATATCAAAACCGTTGACGTATCATATTTGTAATAATGTTTCGCGACGCCCCGCTCTCTTCTATATTGAAATTCTCCATCTGCTCTTTCCGTGAATATAACAAATGTCTTCAAAATACGGGCATGTTTTGACAGTCCAATAATCCAAATAAAAGCACAGTTGTTTTCATTAAAATGTAGACATTAACTATAAACCGCACTCGTTCTCGCTCTTATCAGTTAAATTGAAATTATGTTTTCACTATCTGCCAAGAATGAGTTTACATGTAGGTTCCTTTCGTTAGAAAAGGCATTAATGTTTGTTGTTTCACATTAAAATTAGAATATAGGAAATAAATATGTTAAAAGAAAAAAAAATAACGTTTACGAACTTGTTGCGTTTTAGGTAAATGTTGTAACAAATATATAGAATACATTCCACAAGTGAAAGGCAATGTTAAAGGAAGTAAGCCTAGGAGGAGCAGACCGGTACGTGAGGATGATCTCCTTTGGAAGTGTATATATTCACCTTCCGACATAATATGAGATAAGGCATGGCGTCTCAAAATTGTTTTGCATCCATTCTGTAAAGGGGTCTAGCTCTAAAAGACTGTGACTAAGAAGTCAGTCCCTTGCATAAAATGGCGAAAACATTGTACCCATGCAGTAAATTTTCAAACAAAGATAAAGAATTTCGGAAGGGGTTCTTGAATTTCAAGCAAGGGATCCGGAAATGACTTAGAACGTCAGGATTAGGCAAAAGATGTTATGGTAATGTCAAATTAAACTTTTTGTGAAAGCTAGGATACTTAAGAACCGCTATGGGATCAACCTTAATGTGCTTCTTTCTGCCTAATCTGCTCAATTTATTGAAGTGGTGTTAGAAACGTTTCGTCTTGGGATTGTCATTTATACTACAGTTCTGGCCATTTTCCAAAGTAATAAAAATAAGCATTAGTATAATGATGCCAGAAATTTCATTGAATGTGGCTTTAGGAGTATTGGTGGCGTAGACAAATGACATCGGTTTGTCAACCGTTCTGACAATATAATCTAAAGAACACGCCCTGATCACGACAGTGATTTCCCCAGGGAAAATCGCTCATTTAGCCGCGACAAGGAAAACGTATCTTGTTGCTTAGGTAAAATACGCATGTTCCTATTAGTATACACGACAGTAGCCTACACATCCGCTCATATTCTGTGCACAATTTACACACCTGGCTAAATGTATATTCTGACAGATATAGAACCTGGTAAGACTGCATATATACAGGCTTGTCGGCAGTTGTGTCGATTTCATTTACTCGTTAGGACATTATTTATTTATTGTTAGTATTCACTGGTAAATGGTACTTGGACTTCGTATCACTAAACAGACGTGTCAGTTCAATGAAAGGTGTATGAGTCGGTCGGTAAGTAGACACACCACAAATAATTATTTTTCCGCAATGTATTTTTACTCGCGTGGATTTACCAGTTTTGCTATGTTTGCTTTAGAACCGTCAAGATTGCTGTTAAATTTACACCAAATGAAAATGAAAACCACGAACCGTCGAACTTTTACAACAGTTCTATCCAGTGTTCTTGTTTGTTGTCATAATGACAATAATAGAGTAAATGTACAATAAACCCCACACAAACACAAGACTTCATTGAACTGCCTAGTAATTCTAAAACTGATTGCCTAGCAGCAAATAGGTGCCGGTGCTTTCGGTTGCTAAATAGCACAATACAACTGTTTAATTGAATAACTACGAGGGACGTTTGGAAAGTCCTGAAACTTGTGGCGCGTTATGGCCGCTACACTCACCATTCCAAATTCGACTAGTCCAGCCCCTCAAAGTATTCACTTTTGACCTCTACACATTTTTTCAAGCGTTTAATCCAGTTTTTGAGTTCGCTTTTATAGTCACATTTAGGTATACTGTCTGTGCATTGAAATAACGCTCTTCCGACAGCTGTGCGGGTTTCGAATTTGCGTCCACTAAGGCACTTTTTGATAACAGGGTTCAACCAGAAGTCACATGGTGCCAGATCTGGACTGTACGCGGGATGTGGTAAAGTTTTAAACCCTTGTGTTTTCAAATAGTCCTGCACCACGGCTGCGCAGTGGGTAGGGGCGTTGTCGTGGAGAAGCTTCAGTTCGTGGACGCGTCGCCATATAGTGGTTAACAACAACAGGTAGAACTTGTTCAGCGTAGTAGATACCAGTGACAGTCTTGTGTTCAGGAAGTGGAAATCTGGCCACAATTCCTCTAGCGTCAAAGAATAATGCGTAAAAAACACGTTTAACAGACTAGCCCCGTTTTCTCCAATCCAAACTTTGTTATTGTCCTTCCCTTCAGGTTCAAAGAACTATGTTACGATTTCACACAAACGTTTATCATCACATCCATCATATATTTGTAATAATTCCGAAGCGATTTTCGCTCGCCTGTCCTTTTCAGCTTGGCTTAAGAGGTGGGGTACCCAACGCGCACATATCTTGCGTAATCCTAATCGTTGCTTCAAAATCATAAACACCGCCGACGAATTAATGCTCAATGACTCAGAAATCTCATCCACGAGCTTCCTCATCTAACAGACGTTTGACGGCAGTGACGTCTTCACTGAACGCTGACAAGGGACGTCCGGAACGGAGGTCGTCTTCAAGGGACTCCTTACCCTGCTTAAATCGCAAGAACCATCTTGTAATTGTGATATATGACGCAGCTTGACCTATAAACAGTGTCTAGATTGGCTTTAATATCCGTTGGCGTAGCCCCTACGAATTTTGATGTAAGCCCTTTGCTCCTCGAGAGCCATAACTGCTGAATTTATTGAAAATTTGGTCAATAGCGAAATATATATTGAAACTAGCGGTTCTGGAATATACCCAGTCCTGGAAGCCTGCTTTTTTATATATGCTTTGTACAAAGCATATATATAAGTTTGTACAAAATTTGAATATTCCTACCCACAGACTCGCAGGTGCATTGTTAGTTGGAAATTTTGGAATATATTCCTATCTAACAGTAACCCCCATAGTACTATTACGTTGTTATACTATTAATACTATTATGCTGTAATACTATTACTGTAGTATAACTATCTAACACAAAAATCAGACTGCCATTATAAAAATATTTACCATTTTACCATTTTTCTTCTTTACAAATTTCTTCTATAATCTCCATATTTTTCATTATTAATCCAAGGTCAGTTGCACACTTCTGTAAATTTGGATATTTGTCTACAAGTTGTCTACAGTCTCACAAGTATGCCCGTTCACGGCTAGCGGACGATACGAAACATCGTTTGGTTATTCTCTTACGTCTATTTGCCTCAACCTGTTACACTCAACAACAAACATATATCTGTGTTTTAGTCTTATTTTATGAGCACCACATTTTGCACAGACTTGATATCTTGCGTAGGTGCCCTTTCCGCATTTTTTACACGGTAAAACTTTACTCTCTTTTTTTAAGTAATTGTGAACTTTGCAATAATTTGAATTTCTTGTGGGTTTTAATTGACACGGCTTGTGGTTACCAACTTTCATGAATGCACATTCCATTTTGTCTTTTTTACCTATATTTTTTACTCTTTAATTAAATATTTTCATATTAAAGAAAACCTTTTGACCTTTAAGTCAAAACAATGAGTGAACAAATATCATACCTGATAAGCCTTCATAAAGAAGGGAAAATAAGTGATAGTGCTTTAGACAAAGCATTGAATGCTATTCAAGAGCCATCAAAAACAAAGATACAACCTGAACCAAAAATCCAAGATGGCAAACCAATTGCATTAGATAATCTGCATAAGAGGCGTCGCAATAAGAAGCAACGCAAAAGACAGACGTCTAAATACAAGGACGATTATGACAAAGTAATTAATGAACTCAAGCAACGTCACAGCAAAGAGTTGGTTTCTGAAAAACAAGAATTAAATATGGTTGATAAACCAAAATATGGATATTTTAAGTCATATGAAATATCTGCAGATAAATACAAAGATCCAAATAAGTTATTTCGTGACAAGAAATCAGTCATCACCCAACAAATCGATAAAGAGTTAAAAGAGTTGGGTGGATTAAAATTCCATCTGGGTCTTACCATAATTGTCTATAAAGATGACGATGCAGAGAAAAAAATCGTAACAGGTGTGTTACATGGTGATCAAATGGCCATCTTAACACCCGACAAAATAGATGAGTTTTACAATTCGTCTGCTCAGATTCAAACAGGCATTGAAAAATTTACATACACAGCCTCAGGATTAGAAATTGATCACTGTATCAAGATCTACTTGAATATTGCAAAGTATGAAACGTTAAAAAGCTCATCATATATTCCTTTACCAAAAGCATTAGCAAATAAAAAGGCAATAATTAGTGTGAAAAATGATGATAATAAATGCTCGGAATGCATTATATCCCACAAAAACAAATGTGTGTAATAAATACAGTTATACCAAGTATGGTGACCTGAATATGAAAAGTATTGACTTTCCCACACCAATCTCTCAAATACCAAAAGTAGAAAAACGAAACAATCTGGCATTAAATGTTTATGGATACACAATGTCAAAAAAGTTAGAAAAGATAACAATCTTTCCGTATCACATATCAAACCAACCAAACAAAATGTCAAGAATTAATCTGCTTTTAATAAGCGAAGATGTTGAAGTTGAAGAAAAAGAAAGTGATGAGGAAGGCATAATAGACGACAATTATGACCCTGATGCACCTGAAGAACCAAAGACGAAAGAAACCAAATATCACTACTGTTGGATTAAAAATCTTAGCAGATTACTTTGTGGGCAAAACAGCAAATATGAAGGGAAAACACACTTCTGCGACCGCTGACTATACGGTTTCACACGCGAAGACTTACTCATCAAACACAAAGAAGACTGCCTCGGCATCAACAAAAACTCAACACGAATAGAAAGGCAGAGATCACATCAAATTCAAAAACTACCAAATCCAAATGCCTGTTCCATATGTTGTATATGCTGATTTTGAAAGCATAATCAAACCCAAAACAGCAACAGCAGGCGATAAATCAGAAATAACCAGCGAGCACGAAGCCTGCGGATTGGTTATCAGGTTGTACGATACGATGGTCAAGCCGCCAAACCTGTAATCTACAGGGGAGAAGATACTATCGAAGTATTTTTATCTGACTTAGAATGCGAGGTGAGCAATATCAATAATACGTTTGCTCATCCTAAGTCATTGATTATGACAGCGCAAAACAAAATCGACCATGAAAAAGCCACGCACTGTTGGATATGTGGCAAGGGATGGAGTAACGACAAAAACAATCCCAAAGTAAGAGATCACTGCCATTTTACAGGCGAATACAGAGGCGCCGTACACAAATTCTGCAACCTCAAACTCAAAATCAAACCAGGCAAGACAAAAATTCCAGTGATATTTCACAACCTTAAAGGCTACGACAGCCATCTTATAATGCAAAAGATACACACAGCAAACGGGAACATTACCTGCATCCAAACAATGCAGAAAAATATATTTCATTCGGCATTGGACAACTCAAGTTTTTAAGCAGTTTTCAGTTCATGGTTTCTGTTGGAAAAACTGGTGGATGCAACCGACAAAGCCGACTTCAAAATAACGAAAAGTGAGTTTGGTGATAAAACACCTCTTATCCTTCGCAAAGGTGTTTATCCATACGAATACATCGACTGTCAAGAACGATTTGATGAAACACAATTACCACGGGCGGATAAATTTTACTTTAGTCTAACCGACGAAAAAACCAACGACAAAGACTACGAGCACGCACAAAAAGTGTGGAAAGCCTTCGACTGTAAAACCTTAGGAGACTAGCACGACCTATATCTCAAAACTGACATAACCGTACTTGCTGATGTGTTCCAAACTTTCAGAAAAACATGCATGGATGCATACAAACTTGATTCTCTACACTATTACACTGCACCTGGCTTGTCTTGGGATGCGTTACTCAAATCAACGCAGATAGATTTAGAACTTTTAACAGACCTTGACATGCACCTCTTCATAGAAAAGGGCATGCGTGGTGGCATATGGTATCCAAAAGACACGCTAAAGCAAATAATCCATACGTCACCGATTATAATCCCGATGAAAACGACAACTACATAATGCGAATAACCTTTACGTCTGGGCTATGAGCCAACCACTTCCATATTCTGGTTTTAAGTGGTGTGATATGAACGAAAATAGACAGAGGTGCGGGAAATTAAAGAAAAAAAAAAAAAAAAAAAAAAAAAAAAAAAAAAAAGAAAAAGGCTGGATACTCGAAGTGGATTTAGAATATCCTAAATACTCACACAAATTACACAATGACTATCCACTCGCGCCTGAAAAACTATCAGTGAAAAAAGAGTGGCTCTCATCTTATCAAACAGAACTACTAGAAAACACAAGCACGATTAACATAGAGAAACTTGTACCCAATCTAATGGATAAGACAAAGTTACAGAAACCTACAACTCTACCTATCTCTTGGTATGAAACTCAAGAAAGTACACAGAATATTAGAATTCGATGAAAAACTTTGGATGGAACCATACATTCGCCTGAACAAGCAAAACTTTGAAAAAGCAAAGTCTGCATTTGAAAAAGATTTCTACAAACTTATGAATAACTCTGTCTTTGGCAAAACAATGGAGAACCTCCGTAAACGAGTAGACATAAAACTAGTCAGAACAGATGGCACTGAAATGAAAAGATAAGAAAAATCATAGCCAAACCAAACTTCAATAGACGTGAAATTTTCTGATGAACGATCTGCAATATATGTCAACAAAACAAAACTAACGTTAAACAAACCAATCTATGTTGGTTTCTCTGTCCTTGATCTATCAAAACACTTGATGTATGACTGGTATTACAACAAACTGAAAAAGAAGTATGGTGAAAACTGTACCCTGTTGTACACCGATACAGATTCCTTACTAGTAGACATCAAAACTAACGACATATACAAAGACATGTCTGAAACAAAAGAAGACTATGACTTCTCTGATTACCCTATAGACCACCAACTTCATGATGAAACAAACAAAAAAATAATAGGCAAAATGAAAGACGAATGTGCCGGCACTCCCATTGCAGAATACATTGGTCTGCGTCCAAAATTATACTCTATACTAAGAGCCGACGAGCAACTCATCAAGAAAGCAAAAGGTGTAAAAAAATATGTAATAAAAAAACAGATGAATTTTGAGAACTACAAAGATGCGCTGTTCAACTAACAAAAGTACACACACAAAATGAACATGCTGCGTTCCATGCACCACAATATATATGGAACAACTCTCTCACCTCTCGACACAAAAAGATACATAACACCGGATGGAATCACGACATACGCGTATGGGTATCAGCCGAACAATAAGCAGCTCTTCTTTGACAAAGCCTCTGTTTGGTGCTGGTGCTTTCAAATAATAAACCCTTATACCTTGTGTTATGATATGATTATCGATTTTATGGATATCTACGCTCCACACCGGATCAGTTGCACGTCTCTTGCCACCATCTTCTAATTCCCCCGGCTGGTATAAATACCTAACACTTGCATCTGGACAGACAGGCTCATCGACCTTTCTGGTTTCAACAGGGGCAGTTTTTTGTCTCTGCGTTTAGTGCTTTGATAACATCAGGCAATCTCCTAACCCATTCTCTGTTTCTCTTTTGTGTATCAATCTCTTTTGCATACTGATACCCTAACAATCTCGCAGCCAATGTCCTATTGAACCTTTCTACTATTGCCTTGGTCTCTGTGTATCTCTGTTCTACCTCGTCTTATATTTTTTATGTGTTTTCATTAGCTGTGTCACTGCTCCCATAAATTCTCTCCCCGGGTCAACTTGTATTAACTTTGGATATTTCAAATGCCTACCGTACATTTTTTCGAAGGCTTTAGCAACTTGTTTGCTGTCTTTTGAAGTCAGCGGCTCAGCCTCTTTGTATCTACTTGCCACATCAACCACAGTCATGCATATTTATAAGTCTTTCTGCCAACAGTATCATGCGGTAGAAACAACAAATCAGCTTGGTGAACTGCATTCTTAGTACATACATCAAATCCAGGTCTGATTATTTTTTTCGGTGCAGTTAAATAAATCTGCCACACAGCTTGTTTCTTTAAGAATTCAAGTGCCTGCTTTTCAGTGACCTTTGCTTCTTTGGTTAACTTTTTTATTGCTGTACGACCCCTCCAAAATCCTTTGGGGCTGTAGTATATCTTTTCCATGTCCTATTTTTTTTATTTAAGAAAGAAAAAATATTAAGTATAAAAAAAAAGATAAAATCATAAAAAAATGTCAAACCCAGCAAACGATACACAAACCATCACAGCTGCTGAATTCGACAACTTGCTTAAAGAGGAAACATACCAAAAATGGAGTGACCTCGAAATAAACAAAATATACACCGTTACAAATAAAAGGATGGTGGCATGCCCACCAATATGGAATGTCTATGGTTTTGACCCTACTCGATAATGGTGAAGTGTGGGCACCTGAGTCTCTAAAAAATAAAAGAGTGAACAGCGATTCCTATATCAATCCACCTTTTTATGTAACATACCCAATATAACAAATGTAATCTCTCTATTCTGCTGGTCGGGTGAAGGTGCATAAAAAATCACTCAACTTTGGCTCGGGTGGCAATGGAGTTGTTAAATCCGAATGTAACTGTTTACCAGTTATGTAAAAGTATTGTTTCATTGCCTGATCAACGTCGGCAAACGTTTGTTCTGCATGGTGTTCCTTTTGCATTACTTCGTTTATAAAATCTAACCTCTCTGTTCTTTTTTTACTCCATGCAGCTTGTTCCGCTTCTAACTGTTCCACGGCTTTGTCGTGTCTCTCGCTTTCTGCTTCTGCATCGTTACTTTTTCCCATATGAGAAAACAAATAATTACTACCAGAGAATGCCAATGCATTCACAACTGCACCGCCTATCATCATTGCTACTGTACTTGCCATTTTTTTTACATGTATACAAAACAAAATAATTTAAATTTATTTATTTCATAATATCAGCCGGAATAATACCCTTTTAATCAGCATATCTCTGGTAGCCATAGCTAACAATATATCTAAAGACAACATTCCAATATCACCCATGTTGAAATCAACTTTGGGTGGTGATCTTCTTAATAGTTTTCTAGCAATCTCTGCATAGCCAACTGTTAATACAGTTTCAACACCAGCGTGGTATAACATGTTTACAATTTGTTTTCCGTCAATAGTTGCCATTTTTTATTTTTATATGTGAAAAAATATTTTTAAAATTAAAATTAATTCATTTCAAAAGGATCTATATCAGACTTTGTTGTTGATTGTTGTGGAGGCTGTATAACTTGCGTTGCTGGCACTGATTTATTATACAACATGAAAATACCTATACCAAAAATCAGCACAGCACAAAGTGGAATGTAGTTTTTATAAACATTCACTTTAAATGTAGATTCTGTCTCTTGTGTTTTTGTTACTCTTGTGACTGTTTCTTGCTCCTGCGGAACTTCCTGTGGAGCTTGATCCGTAGGAACTTGCTGTGCTTGCATCCGTTTCCATCTTGCTTCACCACCCTTTTTTCCAGCTGCTACTCTTTTTTGGGTTCTTTTCTTTTTTTGGTTTTGGATCCTGATTATTGGTCTGATTTTCCTGATTCTGATTCTCCTGATTCAAATTCTGATTTTCCATTTATATTAACCACGATATTTTTATTAAAATCAATATGCCTTGCAGTTGTTAACATAGCCGTAAAAGGCGCTAGATACATCCCATACTTATAATTACTTATACTTATAACTCACAACAAACACTTGTCAAAGCATGATTAATAAAAGGATCTTCTTCTAAATCTTCTATTAGCTTAGGTGGGTTGGTTACATTGAAATATTTTGACACAGCCATAACATACAAATTTATAAAAGAGTTACCCAATGTCTTAGTCATACTTGCACCAAGTCTGGCTTCATATCTGCAGTAAAGTTTATCAATTTCTTGAGGAGTCATTTTATCCAGATCCGTTAGTTGAACATCACGTCCAAAGTAATGACGACTTCCGCCTCCAACGATAATTGCTTATAATCTTTCTCGTTTTGTGTCTTGTACAGCTTCTTGTGATGTTGCGTCTTGCGGTATAGCTTGTGAAATATCTAATAGTTCTTCAGCATTCATTTTTATTAAGTTGATCATTATTTTTTTAAAATTAAAATAATTTAAAATACCAAACATCCAACTGATATATTCACACACGCAGAGGCAATTGCTATTAGTTCAAGTAGCATTGTTATTTTTTATTACTATCATTTTATAAGCAATGTTATTTTTGCTAATAATAATGCTATTTTTACTATTAGCAATGCTATTTTACTATTAGAAATGCTATTTTTGCTATGAGCAATGCTAATAGCAAAGATATAAACAAAATGAAGAATCAATCAACTAACCAATAACCAGTAGGTTGGTCAGTTTTTAATATTAATTTACGATGCTTAACTTTGGCTAATTCTTTTTTTATTCTTTGTCGTTCTTCTGTTGGGATAACATCATTTTCTCTTAAACAATTGTCAAAACTATCTCTATCTTTAGTATAAAACATGCAAACCCATTTTGTTTGCTCACGTAAATCTTTCAAAACAGAAATATATCTCTATATACCCACACTGATTGGTCTGCATGTCTGCCAGAGAATGCCAACTCTGACAGCATATCTTTTTTCTTGGTTAATTCTTTTGTGGCAGAGCAGTCATCAGTGATGTTTAGTGTTGGTTTACCAGCCAATTTATCAAAAACAACCGTAACAGTTCCTGAAATCTTTCTGTTCCATCTGGCATCACAGGATACACTATTGTTATGTTTTTGTCTTTTGGTTTTCGAACATCGCCGATCCAACATCTGTTTCTGTATGCTTTGTTCCAATTTATTGTTGGGCAAAGTATGACTATATTCTCAAACACCCCAGCATACTCTGATTCAAGCAAATCTAGCACAAATTCTGTTTTTCCACAGCCTGTCTGACCACAGATAATTGCACTATGTGGATATTTTGGTAATTCACTTAAAGAATCAATAGACAACTTCTTTGAATCTTCCATCTGCGAAATTGATTTGGGCATCTTATATTATAAAAAGGTAAATACATGTATTTAAATTTTCATTTGATTCTTGTTCTTTTTCAATTTGTATGGTGACCCCTTCACCGGCATTCTCGAGTTTTCTGCCGCTGCCGTGTAATGTATTGTCATCTGAAGAACGCAAGTCAAGCCACAGAGCAAATCTAGTAGTAAAATACTTTTCGATGTTAGTATCGCTAAAATTCAAGTCTTTTGCAACTTTGTCTGTCTCTTTGTCTCTTTTTGATGTTAGTGCAAAGTATTTATTAATTTCATCCCACTGTTGGTATGCAAGCATACTTTTGCTATACAATTGATTAGGCACACCTTCTATGGTCACTTCTACTTTTGTGATTTTGGGGTGCTTGTCCTGTTTGGGTCTTCAAAAAGCATCAGAATACCCTTCATGCTTCTTGCTGGAACATTCAGGTTGATGTTCCATAGTGTGTCAGATTTGTTTTTTGTTATTTTTCTGTGTCGCAAAATGCGGTCATATAAAATTGCTATTCTACCGTTGTACTGTTGTCTTATCTGCCGCTAAAAAGGCATGTGAGTTAGTAGTATGCAAAATCTGTTACTATATGCCTTCGAAACAGCTTCGTCTTCAGCAGTGGCATTACCAGCGCCGACTGTTTTAACATGTTTGATTCGCCAAGATTGCTGAAGAGAGAGCTAATCTTAGTGCTTTTCGTACGTTTGTTCGGATTGTGCTGATTTGTCGGTTTCCTCTTCCTCTTGAGGTCTGGGAAGGTCTGTGGTTTGTGATTGTGGCACTCCCTGGAATTTTCTCTTACCTTTTTTGATATACCAAGTTCATTCGCTCTGTGGATGATTTCCACAACATAGCAATGGTAAATGTCACTGTCGTCAATAGACATGACTTCATTGCCACTTATTCTTATGGTGGTTTTCTTGCTAATGGCTCTGCCGAGATTTTGGAAAACTGTAGCGTTGGCATCTTTACTTGTTAGTTCAATAGTAAAAGCGAGACGTGCACTTCTGGGGACAATAACATCGTTATCACTCAGGTTGGGGAATCTCACCAAAAGCTGTTGGTTTTGATCAATGGTGCTGGGATTGTTAATGATTACAACGCTTTGGCAAATTCCTTTGATGCCGCGGGGTTCTCTCATTTTTCTGTAAGGATCGAGTTTGTTTCCGTATGAAGATATTTTTATTTTTTAGTCAAATTATTTTTAAAAAAAAAAAATAAACAAATAATTAAAAAATGGCAGGAGGATATGATTTTGATTTTGACGCAGATGATTTTATTTATGATGATGATGATGATACCGATGACATTGACGACAGATTGCCTATGGTGCCTATCGATGTTGATCAGAGAATTATTTCAAATCAGAATGATAGTATTGCAGATTTAAGAGGACAACTCAGACAGAATGCTCTTGACAGTCAGAAACAAAAACTCGTGAAGATATTCTATGACGAAATAGGAAAACGATATAAAATGGCTCCAGAAAAGATAGATTACAACCAGTTCAGGATATCAGATGATGGGAAAACTCTGTACTGGGTTGTTGGAGATAAAGAAATCAGAATAACTGCAAAACAGGGCTCAGCAACATTTCTTTCTCTTAGTTCTTTGGTAAAGGAATACAAAAGACCAGTAGGGTCTGATGGAACACAAACAATACGACAGTATTTGAATTTACCAGAGTATAATAGTAGGACTCAGCCGCTGCCTAAACAAGCAAGACAGGCTTTGGAAAGCACACGAAATGATTTGGTGAATGTTGAAGAACATATACCATTTATTAAGTGCCACTGAACTGCAGAGTTTGACAAAATAGAATAGGGGAGTTACATGGAGCTGTAGAATCATTAGAAACATCGATGACTGATTGGGGTTTGGAGCTGCCAGATGTTGCAAATAAATATACACAAACAGAAGAATTGACATTGCGTGAGTTGCAAGGACTAGACAAGGCGATGCAAAGTATCCGCGGTGAACTTACCAATAATTTGTCAAAGCTGACTGACATCGATAAAGACATAGCAAAAGAAAAACGTAAATTACAAGAAGCGGAAGATGAAATCAGCAAAAGTGATATCTGCACGTTTAAAAAATCTTGAAGATGAAAGAAGTGCGAGACTTGAAGCAGCCACTGCAAACAAAGAAGCATTGCGTGGCCAAATAAACAGGATAAAAGAAACTATAAATAAAGTTTTGAAAGAAGATTCTACTCTTGGTGAGAGTCTGAGGACATTATTCAAAGAACAAGGCATCACCATAGTTAGTGTTTTGACTGCTAATAGGGGTGATCGTTGAGGCTGTTATTCCAACAAGCGGGGGAGCAGCCATACCATCAAAGCCACCATCACAGGATGTAGCCAAAGAATTGGTTAAGAAACAACTACATAATCTTGCTAAATTACTTGCAAACCTAGCTGGTAAAGCAGCTGCTGCCTTGCCTGGTGTAATTGGGTCAATAGTATCATGGCTTCTTTCTGCAACGGGTAAGGTTGTTAATTGGTTTGGGAACAATTTGTGGGCTGTTGTTGTTCTTGTTGCAGGGTTGTTGTATGCGGCAGCCAAGGAATACATTAGTAAATCTCGTAAATGATTAAAGCAGTAAGGCCTAAACAATACCACCTACAATCAGTGTAGTTTTATTGTTTTCGTGTTGTTCACTGCTGGTGCGATTTGGATGTTCTTTTTTCCATCCTGCCCAGCGTTGATCGTCTTGTTCTTGGTGTATTTTCTTTGCCTGAGCACGTGCTGCAAGCCATCTTTTTAATCCAGTTGGATCTGCACTGATTCCATCAACCCAACTCTGTGGCAGATTGTGTGATTTTGCGTATTCCTCTACCTGCTTACGATACTCCTGTTTGGATACTGGTTCAGGTTCAGGCAAGGATTGTTTTGTCTGGGTTCCCTTGACAGGTTCTGTATGTTTTGGTGGAATCGGTGATGCATTGGTACCATTATTTAGTCCGAAGTCTTGAGCATCATTTGCTATGACAATTTTATTATTGTGCCTATTTGTAGCTCCATGTTGCTGGGAGACATGTACAGCCCAGTACCATAAACAAAATCAACTTTGCTTCTTGCATATTTTAGTGTGCTTTGATATCTTGCTATTTGGCTGGGTAAATCTACAGGGATCTTTATTGCATCTTCATTGTTGTCAAGAAACTGTTTTTGTGCATCAAATGCAGTGCCAGTTCCCAATATGTCAGTCCTCGTTTGAGACTGTGAACCAAGACTAGCCCAGCAGTATGTTCGGATGCTGTCGTTGATACGTTCAACGCCTGCTCTTGTGAAGCCATTTGAATTATCCAGAATGAAAGTTGTCCATACTCCACATAGATTATATTGCTCAGGGATCTGAAGCTAATAAGCTTCAGATCCCTGAGCAATATAATCTATGTGGAGTATATCATTGGTTGTGGCGTGTGTGAATGAATACTCCTTTTTGTCGTATTCGACTCCTTTATCAAATGGGTGGTATCCAGCACCAGTCCAGTAGTTGTATATTCTTCCAAGGCCTTGATTGTCACTCTGTTTTTGCCTCCAATCAATCAACGTAGAATTCTTTGCATATTCTTTCATAGGCACTGCGATTATAATTATTGTCAAAGGCATTCAAGCTTGTGTCTTGTGGTAGGGGATAAGCCATTTCAAATAGTATTCTTCTTGTTTGGTAGTAAACGTGAAACCCGAACAGGGAACCAATCATGCCTGAATCATTCAGATGTTTATTGAAGTCAATTCCACATCCAGTCGTTGCACACCAAAGTTAAACTGATTTTGCCAAAATGACATCCAGTCTGTTCGCCATCGTTGGACAACAGCATCTGATTTAACATATGGAAGAATGTATTTTTCTGATACATCGGGGAAAGAAACCTGAAAGCTTTTGCCGTCCGATGTAACAACCATATTTTGATTAATAATATTAACTGCTTTTACTTTGAACGCACTCCAGTGGGCATAATGTGCCTGCTTGCTATATGCAAACTCTTTTGGAATCATTTTAGTTTTGTTTTATATATATATTTTTTTATAATTTATATTCTGCCTTCCCTAAGTTTGTCAATTTCAGCTGTAAGTCCCTCTATACGCGAGGCGACGTACTGTAACGTGACTGCGTCGTCGATTTCGAGAGGATTACCTAAGCCTTTTATTCGGTGTTTTTGCATGTCTATGTCTTCATTTGTTTTCATGAAATTTTTGTCAGCGATTTTAGCATAGTCATAAAGAAATTTGGCTGTGACTGCATCATTCTCATGTTCTGGGTTTCTTGGGTGGCCAACGTTTATTACTCGGTTGTTACCCATGTCCAGATCCGAGGTTTGGTGCCATCAAGTTGCTGCTGTATGTTAGTTATTTGAATTTGAATTGCAGTAAGTTTATTTTCTAGATCCTTTGTTTTTTATTCGATCCGTTTGTTCATATATTTTTTATTGACGGCATCATTTGCATCCCGCGGATTTCTCAGGTCTCTAATTCTATTTTCATTCATATCAAGATCTTCCATTATTTCAAGCGAGTCTACAGACGTAATCTGCTCCAAATATGCTCATTGTATCAACATTGGTAAGTCATGATTGTCCAAAACAGTGTTATTTTGATCTGTTATGTGCACAGATAGTTCAGTTATACATCCATTTATTAGCTTCTTGAAGATTGGAAATTCAAATCGACAAGAAACAACTTTCCCAAAGGGTTTGTTAGAAACTGGTACGATTCCTAGTAATGTGCTTGGATCATCAACTAGAAAATTATTTGTTGTATTTATTTGGTCAAGAAAGACACGAAGCTCTTTAGTTTTGGCGATGTCAATCATTTTGTGTCCTGTGTGTCTGCCAGCTGTGAGCCGTCCATGTTTTAAACCAAGTAAAGACAAAATTCCACTGGACAATTCGATTTCCTTGTTCGGTGGTATTTCTAATGTAACAAATCCGTTGGTGTAATTCACAGACAGGATAACAGATTCATCAGAAAAAATCTGTCTTAGATCATTAAAGTTATATAAGCCAGGTTCGAGGTCAATCCTTCTGCTTTTAGAAAAAGGTTGCTAGATATTGTTTGCCTGTGACATTATACCAGCCAACCCAGTATGTGATAGATTTTAATCCTATCATTTTGGTGCTGTCTCTGTTATCTATGTAATTCTGCAACTGACATGGCTTTTGAACGTTTGTTAAAGTATGAGATATCATTTTTATTTTATTTTGAAATATTTTTAAAAACAATATAAAAAATGAAACAGCCAACTGCGTCGTTATATCCCAGAGTTGCCTACTGAAGATGGGCAGAATTATAGATTACAAAAGATTTCTGAAATAGAGAAACAATTAATAACAGAGAGAGAGATGCAAGAAAGGCATTATACAAACAGTATAAGCGTGGAATTAATATTACAGATGGAGTTGATACTGCATTAATTTCTACAAGTGTTATTATGGCTGATGTTGGATTAACTGTGCCAGTGCTGTTGCCAATAGAGATTGTTGCGATTGTTTGTGGATGTATGGGCATTTGTATTAAGTTAGTGAGGCGTAAATTAATGTCAAAAGCACAGAAACATTATGAGATAAAAACACTGGGGGTGAGCAAGTTAAATTCCATAAAGAATTTAATTTCCAAAGCCTTAAACGATGGACAAATATCAGAACAGGAATTTAAAATGGTTCTTGATGAATTAGACAAATATAATGATTTGAAAGATAAAACGCACACTAAACAGTCTGGTTTGAGCAAGCAAGAAATAAATAAATTAATAGAAGAAGGAAAAGCACAGGCACTGATTGACATTCAAAAAAAGATATAAAGTACGTGTTAAACTGTTGTAGTAATATATTTGAATATGAACCTCCACCGTCATATGAACAGTGTTAGTGTTTTTAGCACTTTGATTACGAAAAGACTGTTTAAATTTCCCGCCTACTTGATATAAACAACAAACTGTTATTGCTATCAATGTGACACAGTTTGAGTGTTGGTTATCTTTTATCAAAATACTCAGGCAGCTGATATCCCGATCAAAGTATAAATCCACCTTCTTTTACTTGTTGAACAGCACAAAAAATTGCAATACTGTGGAGTAGAAATAGGAGTTGTAATGAAAAATATGAAGGTTGTGGAAGAAATATGTAAAGAACTTGAGTGGTAAACCATCAAAAAGGTATGCTTAAAGGACAATATTGGTACAGTCGGATTACAGTGTAATTCGCAATAAAATGTTTCAATTAAATCGATCATTAAATTATTGTTAACAAATATACATCAGTACAGGCCAACCGATTACGCTGTAATTCATAATGAAATGTTTTAGAAAACCCAATCGATTACGCTGTAATTCATAGTAAAATATTTCGGTGCAACCGATTACGCTGTAATTCATAATCAAATGTTTTAGAAAAACCAATCGATTACGCTGTAATTCATAGTAAAATATTTCGGTACAACCGATTACGCTGTAATTCATACTCAAATGTTTCAGAAAAAACAATCGGCAAATAGACGTAAGAGAATGACCAAACGATGTTTCGTATCGTCCGCTAGCCGTGAACGGGTTTACTTGTGAGACTGTTTAAACTTGTAGACAAATATCCAAATTTACAGAAGTGTGCAACTGACCTTGGATTAATAATGAAAAATATGAAGATTATAGAAGAAATTTGTAAAGAAGAAAAATGGTAAAATGGTAAATATTTTTATAATGGCAATCTGATTTTTGTGTTATGATTACAGTTCAATATAGTTATACTACAGTAATAGTATTACAGCATAATAGTATTACAGTGTAATAGTATTACAACGTAATAGTAATATCAGTAAATCCCATAATAATAGCATAACAGTATTACAGTGAAATAATACCACAACGTAATAGTACTATGATTAACCCCATAATAGTATTTCAGCGTAATAGTACTAATTTGTCAGACATTCTAATTCTTAATATAATAGTATTACAGCGTAATAGTACTTTGGTAAACTCCACCAGAGAACTGTTAGGTAGGAATATATTCCAAAATTTCCAATAACAATGCACCTGCGAGTCTGTGGGTAGGAATATTCAAATTTTGTACAAACTTATATATATGCTTTGTATAAAGCATATATAAAAAAGCAGTCCTCAGGCTTCCAGGACTGGATATATTCCAGAACCGCTAGTTTCAATATATATGCGAAACCCTTGCATGAAACGCCTCGAATTTGTACATGCGAGTTTGCATCTGCACGTGAATTTTATATACCATGTTCAAGAGGGAAGATGTAGCTTTCCGTGCATGTGGTAGTTATGAAAATCCGTGCACGGAGCTCGGAAATACCGTGCGAGTTCAGGACTTTCCAAATCACCCTCGTATATCACTTATTTATTGTTTTAACACCTACTAAATTTAAAATCAGCAGAGTTTGAAGTCAGCAAGCGCGCGCGTGTGTATGTGTGTGTCAAAACATAAAGTTTTCTGTCAGGAACAAGTCTTTTCTTTGCAAATCATGGAGCCTGGTATGGGCAACCATTTTGGAAATATCTTAATGATTGCTTCAAGTATAAGTTGAATACAACGGAGTGATTAAAACAGACGTAAAAGACATTTAAAATTTTGATTGCCTATCATAATACAAAGCCATGATACTAACGAAAATATGCATGATAATATCGGTTTAATTTATTCATATGACACTTTTTAATGCATATTACACCGAAAGAATTAAAAACAAAACAAAAAAAAAAAAAAAAAAAAAAAAAAACAACAACAAAAAAACAAACAAACAAACAAACAACAACAACAACAAAAAAAACCCCCAAAAAAACAACAAAAAACATTTTCTTTCATTGAAAACTTGCTACAACTCTAGATACTGACCCGCTTACGAGTTTCGTAAGTCAGTCTTCATAGTCAAATGGAACATCCGCTTAACCGAACTGGAAGAATCATTGGTCGGTTCGTACGCTGTACTAGAATGCAATGGACACGGTTCAAATCTTTCTTTGGAAAAAAAAAAGATTCAAATCTTTGTTTGAAAAAAAAACAACAACAAAAAAAAAAAAAAAAAAACAACAAAAAAACAAACAAACAAAAAAAAAACAAAACAAAAAACAACAACATTGCTTTAATCTTAAAATAGCTATTAATAAGTAAATCCCGCTGAGACAAGATGATATATGTATAAATATATAGGTACAGATAAAAAATTGAACCTGGCCGACGGTGTCAAGAATGTACGAGGAACGATAAAAAAAAATTCTCGGTCCCTGGGAATGACCAAGTACAGAAATTGTACCATTATTTTTTTTCAGTATAATCTCACTGACTCGATGCACTTTCTACAAACGCTGTTCCAGTTAGCTTATCCCTTCAAAACAGAACATTACGAAAACATGCCTATTCAAATATACTGAAAATTTTACCACCAAAAACTGAAAATTCTCAGATAAAAATTCTGATATTTTTTCATATTTCTGATCAAAACATAGATTGTGGGTACCCGTTAGAACCGCCTCAACGGGGCGGTTCTAACGAGTACCCACAATCTATGTTTTTGAGCAAAAATAAGAAAAATAATGTATACCCCTGTAAACCCCAGTTTTACTATATAAAAGTGGGGTTTAAGGGGGTCAAAATTATATAGGCACGTTTTCGTGATACCCAAAGTACATATCAACAGCATCAATGACGCCTTTATTGCTTCCAAGTCCTACCTCGAATGAGATTTGAAAACAGATAGGTCCGAAGGGGCTAAATCTGAGGAAAGACCTCCTAAATTTCCATTACTTCACCGTGCTATAAGAAGGAGACTCATCCCCAAGGGTTTTAATGAATTTCCTTCGGGGACATGATCTTCTTACAGAATTACTTTATAACTGCTCCAACGGTCCATTTTCTCAGTTCGCTTCCCCTGTTTGCAGCGCATTGCTATTGAAATCAATATTGAGATTTTATTCCTACCAAAGATGTTGAATACGATAAAATTATCAACTATGTTCTTTCTATGGCGAGACTTTCATTTCAATTTTTTCATTATTATTCATTTCAACTATATGGGACCAAGAACTTCTTGATCGTACCTTGTAAGTTATAAAACTGTGAGTGTTACGACACAGAACAGGCTGAATATATTGTATAGTTTTGTTTTTGGACGCGAGGTCCTGTTTTTACTGCCTAAAAAGGTAAGAGTCCCAGGAGTGCCATAATCACAAACCGCAGCCCAAGAGGAAGAGGAAACAGACAAAAACCAAACAAGCGCAAATCGAACAAATGCACGAAAAGCACTAAGATTAGCTCTCTCTTCCCCAAGCGAGGTAATCGCAATGCTAAAAGGACTGAAAAACTCAAGAACAAAATAACACAAAGTAAGACATAAAACAAATCGCCTCGTAGAATAAACCACAAAGCAACAAAGAGTAAGACTAACACCGGGACCACCGCCTTAGAACGGCCAGTAGAATAAACCACCGGGGGTGGGGGTGGGATGGGAGGGAGGTTAAAACACTTTTACAGCTAGCCAGCTTCACCCTGGGTCCCGATGCTACTCTTAATACAGAAATACATGGCTAAAATTCTACTGTATGTCAGAGTAAATGAAAACCAATAGTTTAACCACGGCGGGCCAAGCCAAAGACATATCGTCAAGCCCCAACCCACTGGTTAAAGTCTTACGAAGAGGTCGTCATTGAGTCTGAGGCCCGAACCGCCGTCATGCAATTAAAGAGTGAAGCATAGCCATCAACAATGACTTGGTTGTATCCAGGCTACGGTTTCTGAATTGCTCCGAAAAGTTAGATTTTCTCACAATTTTTCTAAATCTGTACACTAAGTCACCGTAAAAACGATATACCTTGTTGCAGAAGTGTTTTCAGACTGACGCTATATTTTTCTTCTGTGTCTGCGATAAAATTTCGAAAACACCTTACGGAGTTTAAAATAACGATAGCCCTGCCTAAGAAGTTTGGCAGTAAGGGCTTTATTACGGCAGTTAAAGTCACTAAGATTTGAAGATGCCCTTGCGAATCTAATAAGTTGATATGTATACCCCATATGAGGTACGCCGCGGGACATCGCCGTCCAGAAAAGGGAAATTGACTATATCAAAATCTAAATCGTCCCGTTTATCATAAATTTTAGTAGAAACTGTACATAGATACATCTATGTATAGACATACATAGATTCAAATACAAAAAGAGTTGCCTCGGTATCGGAAGAATTGGCTCTAATTTGAGTTCTGTAGGGTATATACGGTCCACCATTTGATCAAAGTAAATATTGTTAATATTTAATAAATCATCAAGGTATGAATTGAAAGCCTCAACAATGTCAGCCTGATTTTCCCGTGAGAGAGACTTCATGAAATCTTTCTCATAACAAAAAGGAAACAAATCTGCAACAAGAGGAGCACAATTAGTTCCCATCGGAATACCAATAGTTTGCCTATAAAGTTTAGTTCCAAAATCTAATAAAAATATAATCCAAAAGATAAACAAGGGCATAACAGACTTTTTGACATGACCATAAATTGTAATTATTGATTACATCAGAAGTGAAAAAAGCACATGAGGTAACGAAGTATATATACAGTGTAGAAAAATCTTATGTAGACAATTTAGAATCCTTCAAGTTTTTAGATTTAATTTATTGAGAACTTTATTGGAAGTTTTAATTGACCAAAAATAGTTATAGTTTATTCCGTCCCTTTCGTAAACAGTATCATAGTTTATAATCCAATGTTTTTTAACAGCAGTAAGGCATGAAGTTAGCAGTTTGCACAAAACGGTAGTCGTACATGAACTAGAATTAGCAATGAAACGTGCTTTATAAGGTCGTTATGAGGTAGTCTGTCTTGTTTTTCTTTAATACTCACTGCAAACAGCAGTAATTTCGCTAGAATGGGCATTAACAATGGATCTCTCGTCAGTAGAAATATGTTTATATATTTTAGTACTACCAAGTTCTTGTATTGTATTCAAGTATTGATATAATGAAGTCGTCGCACAACAACAAGTTTATAGGCAGCAAAATCAGCTGTAGCCAAAACATACTTACTATGAAATTCTTGGCTACCTTGTTTCACCTATCGGAAAGATAATTT
Source organism: Anodontia alba (assembly GCA_964016985.1). Classification (NCBI taxonomy): domain Eukaryota; kingdom Metazoa; phylum Mollusca; class Bivalvia; order Lucinida; family Lucinidae; genus Anodontia; species Anodontia alba. The sequence goes on along the minus strand of OZ024826.1, from coordinate 67,094,159 downwards.
AGACTTAGGAGGGAGACGATCAAGGTTATTAGAGTAAAATAACACACGTCCATCAATGATGTTAAAAATCTTTAATTTCCAATTATTTAAATCATTAGCACCGCGTCCAACCGTAGCGCCGGATAACCGGTCGTAACGCCGGATTTTCGGTCAAATAACGCCGGATTACGGTATTATTCGTAGGATTCGTCGCCATTTGAAGAACCGCGTTTGACGGTGGGTAGACAAAACCATTTATTTAAAATATTAGGATCTGTTCATCGAACATGAAAAGTAGCCTATCCGAATCTACATAAATTCTTCTAACTGCCAAATCTTCAATTGATACATATACTTTGCCGAAATTGTTAAACACTCAAAGAGAAAATGGTTGTGCAGGTTCGGCCATACGATAAAAAAGCATTCTTACCAGAGGAGTTCGTACTTTCTTCATTTTCTTAAAACTCCTGACCAGCTGGTGGATGAAAATGCATTTGAAAATGACTTTGTGTCATTGTTGAGATTTTTTTATTGACGAAACAAAGACCGAGGCACAATCCACGAAATTTAGGGTAACGCCGGATAAAACGGTATCTTCTTGATATACAACTGGCCAATATTCTCGCAGACAAACACACTTGTAAAGGTAAAACTTTACCTATACAGTCCAATACCAATTAATCGACACTAGCAGCCTCGGGTCGTTTTTGCTCGGGTAATACGGTAACGGTTTCGAAGTTCTATTGCACAGTTGTTGTGTGGGCGACGTGCACGCAGAACGTGTGTTTGTTTATGGATGACAGGCTTTGATGGAGACAAATAATGTACAAAAGTAAGTTCTACTAGACAAGGGAGGTAATCTAAAATCTCAGCAAAATCTGTCAAAATCTTTGCAGCACATTTTTGATTAAAAGACTACTAAATATGACTTAACAAATATTTGCAGGCGGATGGTTCTTAGCATGGTAATGCACATAAAACCTCGTTTTCGAAAGACGTAGTAAGGAGAGTAGATCAATTGCTAACACTTAGCACTCTGGGTAAACTTTTCAGCAGACGACCTTGAAATACTTTTTTTATTTATTTATTTATTTATTTTTTTTTTTATTTTTTTTTTTCTCAGAAGACAGGTTTTGACATTGTCTCGATTGGAGACAATTTGCATGAAATGTCTTAGCCTGAAAAAATATCAGATTGTCGTGTGCTGAATTATCCTAGCAACAGAAACCTCCATGTCTGGCTGATCCGGCTAGTGAACTGGACAGACTCGAGTCCTCATGTAAACAAAAAAAAAAAAAAAAAAAAAAAAAAAAAAAAAAAAAAAAAAAAAAACAAATTTAATGCCTAAATAGGCGTGTCAAATAACATAGACTTTAAAATAACTAGATCGTGCAGTTTTCTATACCTACTTTTCTATGTTACTTGGTTCATGTCTCCTGTTCCACACCTACCCTTCAATATTACGTACTTACCTTAAACATGGCCATGTGTAAATAAACAGATATCATATGACACCGACTTCCGCCTCAATATACATTATATAGTTCCGTCTGCTGCGATTGTAATGATGTTGTGAAACTGCTTTTTCGAAGATTTTGCTAAAATTAATGAAATACGACAAGCAAAACGCCTTCCCGCGTGGTAAGAGTGTACAAGAGCAACATTATTTTTCACTTCTCTCTGCTTAGTGAGAAAAGTGGAGCGGTGGGTTTGAGATGGCGTGCCAGCGACTGCACGATCTAGTTATTTTTGTGCATTTTATCGCTGTGCTAACTCCGGCGAATCGCTCACAAACTTAATAAAAAACCTATATTATTTGACACGCCTGACCTCTACACCCGAGACATATTTAGATTTTTATATTGTGTGTTAACGTTTACATGAAGACTTCAAGAAGAAGTGGAGTCTATCCAGTTCACGAGCCGGATCAACCAGACATGAAGGTTTCTGTTGCTAGGCTAATTCAGCAGACTACAAACTGATATTTTTTTTTCTTATTTTTCCCCAGAGAGCAGGCTATGACATTTCATACAAATTGTCTTCAATCGAGACAATGTCAAAACCTGTTTTCTGAAAAACAAAAATAAAATAAGAAAAAAAAATATTTCAAGGTAATCTGCTGAAAATTTTACCCAGAGTGCTAAGCGTTAGCAATTGATTTTCTCTCCTTACTACGTGTTTCGAAAACGAGGTTTTATGTGCATTACCATCCTCCTGCAAATATTTGTTGTCATATTTAGTAGTCTTTTAGTCAGAAATGTGCTGCAAAGATTTTGACAAATAAACTTTGTTGATATTTTAGATTTCCTCCCTTGTCTAGTTGAACTTACTTTTGTACATTATTTGTCACCATCAAAACCTGTCATCCATAAACAAACACACGTTCTGCTTGCACATCGCCCACATAACAACTGTGCAATAGCGCTTCGAAACCGTTACCGTATTACCTGAGCTAAAACGGACACGAGGCTTGAGCCCATCCTGGTTATTTTGAGAAACGAATATCGCTTAAGCCGGTGCTAGGGGCGTATGCAGCCTCGCAAACAACAGTGTTGCATATGAAGAGACTCAATCAAACATAATTTCCGATTTTCGTAATTTTGTGTGTTCTTTGTTTCCAAAGGCAATCTTTTTTTTTACTTTTATATATGGAGAGTGATGGGGATGTATCAGGTACTCATATTATGACATGTTATTACTCTCTTGCACAGAGATTTGCTAAACAATTCTTTCGTAGACAATTGAAACGGAGAGTAAATTGTAAGCGCTGATAGTTAAGCGTAGACATATATATTAATATTATATACAGGGACCTCAAATACAGAACTAATGAAATGCTTTACTAACCAGATCTAGACGATTACCAGACTTATTCTAGAAAAAGACAACTCAAGAGAACTGTTATAGCTGCATCTGCATCCTGCCACGATGGCTCCTTAATATACAAATGCTTTGTACAGTCGAATCGGGCGTTTAACACATCACCCACTCTTCCCGGTACATGCGTCCCGCATAAAACGGATTACAAATAAAACTTTCACCGTTTTTTGAATACATTACTCCCTGGTATGTATTCATGTCTCTCCATACAACGATAACCATATCTAAGGCTTCTTAAAATGAAAGGAAAAATGCAATAGAATCAAATTGAGGGCAGGATAATAAAAAAAATGAGGTAAACGATATGATCACCCCATTTTCTATAGGAATCCAAAGGGAGTCTGCAAACAACTTGAACAAGCTATTCACTTTTAACGATTACTTTCAACTCTTCTTTGCACACTCTAATTGTTACATCTTTTTGAATAAATGCTCTCAAATGTGTTTGTCTGCGAGAATACTGGATAAAAGCTGTGGATGAAAGTACGTAGATCTAAATACTTTTTGAAGTACATGTATACTGAGGTGCTTGATCTTTGTAAGTGATCAATATATTCAGATACTTCATGTACTAAAACTAAGACAATTTATAGTGTCTATTGGACTGTGTAGGTAAAGTTTTACCTTTACATGTGTGTTTGTCACCGAGAACACTGGCCAGTTGTAGATCAAGAAGATACCGTTTTATCCGGCGTTACCTTAAATTTCGTGGATTATGCCCCGGTCTTTGTTTCGTCGGTAAAAAAATCTCAACAATGACCAGTTTATGATACAAGGTCATTTTCAAATGCATTTTCATCCATCAGCTGGCCAGGAATTTTAAGAAAATGAAGAAAGTACGAACTCCTCTGGTATGAATGCTTTTTTTATCGTATTGCCGAACCTGCACAACCATTTTCCCTTTGAGTGTTTGACAATTTCGTCAAAGTATATGTATCAATTGAAGATTTGGCAGTTAGAAGAATGTATGTAGATCCGGATTTCAGGTTCGATGAATCGATCCTAATATTTTAAATAAATGGTTTTGTCTACCCACCGTCAAACGCGATTCTTCAAATGGTGGCGAATCCTAAGAAAAATACCGTAATCCGGCGTTATTTGACCGGTTATCCGGCGTTACGACCGGTTATCCGGCGTTACGGTTGGACGCGGTGATTCGACTCGTCATGCTCTCTTTTACACCAACGCGTACAATAATCATTCAAAGCACTGGCAATTGGTTTCCCGATAATTATTGAAATCAATATGGGATATTTAGGTCCTTTTGAAATAAGTGAACGGATTCGTGAATCAGTTATAATCTTCAAATTACCAGTGACAAGATGATCCGCTGGTTGATAACAAAATTTAGAATCTTTACAATTTCAAGAATCAGGGGAACTAGTTTCAATATCAAGATCAGAAACTAACTTATTGAAATTAAGTATACTATAACGGATAGGTATGTTATATTAGAGATGTTCCACTTAATACGTACGTACGTACGTATTTCGAAATACGCTTAAGTGGGAAAAAATAACGACTATCTTGGAAACCGTATATCAAGCGCTTAAGTTGGAAAAAACAACAACTAAGTTGGAAAAATCAATATCTGCAGTGGGCATCATTGTTTTATACACAAAAAATCATCCTATTAAGTGTGGGTGGTCGTTGATTTTAACACAAAATGCAACGGCGTCTTCTACCTGGTGTAGAGTTTTATAATGTCTTGCATGTCTTGAAATTGATGTAATTGTAGGCCTAAGTTAATCAGTATTTACATGCCAACTGTATTTTATTATAATGTACTCTCTGCGTGTGTGTGTGTGTGTGTGAATTTCATGTTGCATATAAAATATAAATTTTAGGTCATCGGTCGCAATAACTCAATGCTTTATCAATTAATTTATAGTTGCATGCATCACGACTATGAAGGCTAAAAACAAATATTTTTATAGCGATACTTATGCGTCCACATACAGAATATCTTTACGAAACAGCCTATGGAACGCCATGACTGTCTTAAATGGCGCTAACGAACATTACAATTGTCCCGGAAAATCGATTAAACCATAAATCGTGTCTGTTAACCCTGAAACCATCTTTTCGGTTAACTCGGAAAATATAGTCGTATAGCCTCAGCCAAACTGCTTAGCACTGCATCCCTGTTGTCTGTAAAACGTTATATTTGAACAGGTTCGCAAACGTGTCTGGTTGTTTCAAGCCTCACTGTTTATGAGCTCCTTACCTTCAAGAGGAAATGTTCTTTAAGAACTAGAAAACAATGCTTTGAGAAGAGAATATGTTTGCACGGCTGATTTTGATAGCTTCAGCTACTTCTCTGATATACATTTGCTACTTTACTTCGAAACGGAAACTACTGGATTCATAGAAAGGCACACATGTAAACACATAGAAGTAAATCCTACATACTGCTCCCTTTGAGGCGATTGTTTTGCCTTTACCTTGGCGCAAGATCTATCTATGCAGAGATGAAACATATCGATGCTACTGCGATGGATTAAAACTATGAATTGTAACTAGAAAGCGAATAAGATGCTCTCTCTCTCTCTCTCTCTCTCTCTCTCTCTCTCTCTCTCTCTCTCTCTCTCTCTCTCTCTCTCTCTCTCTCTCTCTCTCTCTCTCTCTCTCTCTCTCTCTCTCTCTCTCTCTCTCTCTCTCTCTCTCTCTCTCTCTCTCTCTCTCTCTGGGAATATCTGCCTACACGAGGCATGTGCGGCCAACATTTGCGACAAGAATTATATATATAGGTACGGTATCAGAGCAGTATGGGTGTAACATGTAAAATATGTTCCGGGTTATAAAAATGGGTCAAGTTTTTGAGACTTAGATCGCACACCTCTACAAAAAAAAAACAAAAAAACTGGGCAGTTACTACCACTATTACCCAAGTCTCTCTCTCTCTCTCTCTCTCTCTCTCTCTCTCTCTCTCTCTCTCTCTCTCTCTCTCTCTCTCTCTCTCTCTAATAAAATCGTACTAAACTTGTTATCTCTTCTATAACAGTCTTAGCTTGATCTGTTTGCAGACATTTTGCACTTGCAGGAAATATTATTATTCTAAAAGCAAATCAAGTCCAGTTAAGTCATTTTTATTGGCAAAATCTAGAAAAAATGGATTGTAAAGACAAAACACGAACATGACAATGAACTTATTTTATTAGTTAAATCCATACAGGAATCATGAGAAAGGGCTTATTACAAAGTCGAACTATAAAAATATGAAACAACTAATGCACCAATTATTTGAAACTTCCGGCCGTACGCAGACGGGGAATAGCGGGGCTTTCATATTTGCAAATGCAAAGCCCTGGTAAACGCCCTGCACTGCGGGGACACACTTATGGTAAAATCTTTGCTAAAAGCCCCTGACTACGGGGGATTGAAAATAATGAAGAATAACAAATGAACTTAGTCATTTGGATAAACTTTTTAACCTGACCCTTGGGAGCTGTATATTCCACTCCACTACAGACCCAGCACCAGTCCTCCATATATTCTACATTCCACTACAGCCCAGTACCGGTCCCCCGTATACTCCGCAGTCCACCAGAGGCACAGCACCAGTTCTCCGAATACTTTACACTCCACTACAGTCAAGGGACCAGGCTTCTGTATGCGCTACAATTCTCTGAATATCCAACACCAGACCTACGTATGCTTTCCAGTCCAGTTCAGACTCAGTACCAGTGCAGTCCACTACAAACCCAGTACCAGTCCCCCGTATACAGTCCTCTACAGACCCAGTACCAGTCCTAAGAGAAATCCACAGTCCCCTACAGACCCAGATCCTGTCCTGCGTATACTCTACAGGCCACTACAGCCTCAGTACCAGTCCTCCATATACTATATTCCTTAATGACTTAGTACCAGTCCTCCTAAAAAGTACCAGTCCGCCATACACTCTACAGTCTACGATAGATACAGTACCAGTCCTCCGTATACTCTACAACCCACTAGAAACCCAGTACCAGTCCGTATTCTCTACAGTCCCCTATAGACCATGTTCTAGTACTTCCTATACTTTACAGTCCAGACTGTAGAGTATCAAAAGGACTGGTCTGGTACTGGGGCAGAGCTGGACTGTAGGGTATCGGTAGGATTGGTAGTGGACTGTGTTGTATCCACATGACTAATACTGGGGCAGAACTGGACTGAAGGGTATCAGTAGGACTAGTACTGGGTCAGAAGTGGACTGCGACGTATCAACAGGACTAGTACTTGGCCAGTAGTTATTGTTGTATATAAGTATAAGTAGGACTGGTCCTTGTGCAGTAGTGTAATGTGTCGTATTAATAATGGGTACTGGGGCAGTAGTGGACTGTTGAATATCGCTAGGACTGGTACTGGGCCAGCAGTGGACTGTGACGTATAAATAAGGCTGACAGTGCTGCAGTAGTGTGCTGCAGCTTATAACAAGGACTGGTACTGGGGCAATAGTGTAGTGTGTCATACGATTAGGACTATTACTGGGTCAGTAGTGGACTGTAGGGTATCAGTAGGACTGGTACTGGGGCACTAGTGGATTTTGACGTATTTATAAGATAGGAACTGGGGCAAAAGCGTACTGTAGCGTTTAAGTAGGACTGGTACTAGGGCAGTAGTGTATTGTGTCGTATCAATAGGACATATACTGGGGCAGTTGTGGATTTTAGGGTATCAATAGGACTATTAGGGCAGTAGTGGACTGTTGAATATCACTAGAACTGGTATCGGTAAGGTATCAGTATGATTGATACAGAGCAGTAATGGATAATCTTATCAATATGTCTTGTACTGGGGCAGTTATGGATTGTTTCATATCAGCAGGACCTGTACTGGGACAGAAGTGGGCTCTCGTATCAGTAGGACTGGTACTGGGCAGTGGTAGTACCGCGACAGACATTGACTGTGTCGATCATTAGGACTGGTGGCATTGGTGGACTGTATCATATCAATAAGACTGGTACTGGGACAGAAGTGGACTGTATAGTAGCAGTAGGACTACAATGTGACAGTAGTGTACATCAATAGAACTGGTACTGAGGTTCTAATGTACTGCATCGTACACGTAGGGCTAGCACAGGGGCAGTATGTATTGTGTCATATCAATAGGGCTGGTACTGTCGTACCAATAGGACTGGTACTGGGGCAGTAGTGGAATGTATCATATCCGTAGGACAGGTACTGGGGCTGTATCATATCAGTAGGACTGATACTGGGACAGTTGTTGACTCTGTCGTATCAGTTGGACTGATACTGGGACAGTAGTAGGAGTGTGTCGTATCGATAGGACTGGTACTGAGGCAGTATTTTAATGTCCACTAGAAAATCTTATAGATAGATAGATAGATAGATAGATAGATAGATAGATAGATAGATAGATAGATAGATAGATAGATAGATAGATAGATAGATAGACAGATAGATAGATAGATAGACAGATAGATAGATAGATAGATAGGTAGGTAGGTAGGTAGGTAGGTAGGTAGGTAGGTAGGTAGGTAGGCGGGCAGGCAGGCAGGCAGGCAGCAGGCAGCAGGCAGGCAGGCAGGCAGGCATATAGATAGATAGATAGATAGATAGATAGGTGGTAGGGTGGGTAGGTAGGTAGGTAGGTAGGTAGGCAGGCAGGCAGGCAGGCAGGCAGGCAGGCAGCAGGCAGGCAGGCAGGCAGGCAGGCAGGCAGGCAGATAGATAGATAGACAGACAGACAGACAGACAGACAGACAGACAGACAGACAGATAGATAGATAGATAGATAGATAGATAGATGAATGACTCATGTTTGCCAACACAGACGGTAATAATCGGTATTCAGTACCGCCGATTGTCAAGTACCTTTCTATAAGTCGGGAAATCTCGTTAGTTTCCGTCACTTACGGTTTATGGCATAACGTAATAATAAAGTTACAGAACGTACTGATAAACTCACATCGTAATCAAAACTTACATAACGTAATGACAAACTCACATAACATAATGAAAAACTTACATAACGTAAAGTCAAACTCACATAAGTCTGATATAAACTCACTTGCCGTAATGACAAACTCACATAACGTAAAGAGTTCTCACATGACGTAAACGTGCCTTCCCTAAATATACGGCATCAGCCAGCCATAGTGACATAACGAAATGAAATGTCTACAGAAGGTATTGGGAAATGCACAAAACGCAGTGAACAAATTGAATAACGTAATATTAACCAGCATTAGTAAATAAACCTACATAGCGTTTTGATAAATGCACAAAACGTAATGGCCAATTCACACAGCGTAACAATAAAGTCAGATACTGCAATACTTATCCCACATAAATTAACACCAAACTCGTATAAAGTTACGCTCAACTATCAGAAATTGCAAAGTCCACTCCGTTTCAAGTACGCGCTGAATTTTCACCCCATTCATTACGATATTTGAACTCTATAAATGACCTTTATATTTCAGTATTTCATCAATAGTCGCTTTGTATCGCTCTCAGCCGAACGTTTCGTAAGACGACTAGGTATTGGCTGATTTTCTCCCGCAAAAACGCTGTTGTTAAATTTAACCGGGGGCTTCTTTGTGTGTGTGTGTGTGTGTGTGTGTGTGTGTCTTGAAATCTGATATTTACACTCTGTCTGCAGTTCGTTCTGCGAAATAAAACAATAACTAGCCTATCCAGATTCTGAAGAAGCCACTGATCTGGATCTACATTGTTTGCAAAGTCAGGGTATAGCAGGACTAGGGTTAATGTAAGAACATTATATCAACACGGTATCAGAGAAACAGATAAAGCGAGTTTTTTTTTTTGTGATAATTCTATCTGTTTCGCCTTTAGACTATCTATTTCGCTATTCATTAGAATTGCCTTGTTTCTAATGAATACCTACAACATATGATTTTTATAGAGAACTTACGAATATTATCCCTAAATTATCACCAAATACCTACCTGATCTGTTGCTCTACGTAAATACAAATAAACTGACAGCAGTTGAGGTGTGTGTGTGTGTGTGTGTGTGTGTGTGTGTGTGTGTGTGTGTGTGTGTGTGTGTGTGTGTGTGTGTGTGTGTGTGTGTGTGTGTGTGTGTGTATCACATGGTAGCTAAGTGGTTTGGTTGTAACAGGTGCTCTGATTGGCGCTTCAGCTGAAGGGGTCTCCTCTGATAATAAATAGCTGCGGTAAGCAATTATCAATGAAATAATGGAAGATAAAACAAAGATTTGTCTACGAAAAAATTGAGTTAGCAAATCTCTGTGCAAGAGAGTAGTATAAATCACAAACGCAAGGTGTTTGCCCCGTATAAGACAGCAATGGCGTTCCATAACAGCTTTGTGGTAGTGATCTATGTGACATTCAAATGATAAGCATTTCTGCTTTTAATCAGTTTTGTACATCATTTTAAATGAGCCAAAGGTGACTGACTAGGTCAGATGTCTTCACCATATCAAGCTCCTTCAAATACTCGTTTGATCGCAGACTACCATATTTACACTAACTATTCCGACATAATACAGCCTGAGCACAAAACCCAGATCAAAATTCAAACAGTTTGATCAGGTCTGCACTGGAAACTTTTTAGATACTATACTAGTTAGCCAAATGTGCAGGTTAAAATTTTGGGATAGGTCCGGTAAGAGCGTCCGAATATTTAGGGTAAATACGTTACTCAGCAAGTTTCTCCTAATGTAGATATACGATTTGAAAGGCTGATTCTTATGCTTTAGCAAAATAGCCTTTGGAAAAAGTAGCTGTTGTAGGGAGGTGGCTATTGTAGAAAGGCTTAATATGCAGAAAAATTGTATTTTACTTTCAGAAAAGTAGTTATTTTAAGGGAAGTGGCTGTTGTTGAGAGGTGACCTTTAGTAGAGGTGTCACAGTATATGCTGATAATATTGAACATTATTAGCGTGTCGAATTATCGTTCTAAACGAAAGAACGAAAGAAAGAAATAATCTTAGGCTTTCATGTTAAGACAGAAGAAAGAATAGGCCTGCATATGACATGTATGTATACACGCAATTTGACAAGAAAAAATGTTTATGAAAAGCGAGGCTTATTCATGAACATTTTTTAAACTGCGCGTATGCCTTATGCAGGTCTATTCTTTCTTCTGTCTTAACATGACAACCTAAGAAAGATGTATGTATTTATTTATTTATTTATTTATTTATTTATTTATTTATTTATTTATTTATTTTATAACAATAATACGACATGCTAAGATACAGTGGCATCTCTACTAACGGTCACTTCTCAACAACAACCACCTCCCTAAAAATAACCACTTTTCTGATTGTCCAAAGATCAAATTCTTCTATATATTAACCTCTCTACAATAGCCAACTCCGTGCAACAGCTACTTTTTCCAAAGTCAATTTTGCTAAAGCATAAGAACCAAACTTTCAAATCGTATATCTACATTACGAGGAACTTGCTGAGTACTGTATTTACCCTAAATATTCGGATGCTCTAACTATACACCGTACCTATCCTAAAATCTAAGCTTGCACATCTGGCTATTATATTGTCTAAAAGTTCCCAGTGCAGACCCTGATCAAACATAGTGTCTAGAAGTTCCCAACGCAGACGCTGATCAAACTGTTCTGATTTTGATCTGGGTCTACACTGTTTGCTCAGGCTGTATCATGTTGGAATATTTAAGGTAAATATGTCTGCGATCAAATGAGTATTTCAAGGAGCTTGATATGGTGAAGACATCTGACTCAGTTCATCTATGCAATAAACAATCACCGTTGTCTCAATCAAAATGATGTTCAAATCTGATTAAAAGCAGACATGCTTATCACCTTATTGTCACATAAATCACCACCAGAAGGCTGTTATGGAACGCCGTAGCTGTCTTATATGGAGCAAAGCCTTGTGTTTTGTTACTCTATGTGGTTTGTCACCTTTTATACGACTTTGATATTGCGTTTTGTGGTTTCAGTATTGCGTTATATGATTTTATTGTATTCGTTTCTAAATAAAGATTTTTCATACGACATCGCCTTCTAAAATTAGATTTAAAAAATATAAGACTCTGTCATGGGTTTAAGGGGAAGATAGAAAAACCCGTCTCGAGGGTTACTGTCTGGTATTACGGGGCTTGCCGAGTGATGTCAGACTATGATCCCGAGGGACGTTTTTCCATCTGTCCCTCACATTTGTGATAGATTCTTTTTCTTGCATACCTTACATTTCTGAAATTAGGTATTAGATATAATGCAGTCACTTCGATTGCAGACGTCCGCCATATTGTAATGACAATACCGTGACGTTTATTGACGTCATTACGGTCAGTGATGTCAACCTTAACAATAGCGTACCGTGACTTCCAAAACAGTGTTTATCAAACACGTGAAAAAATGTCGATTTTATCTTTCCCATGGGACGGATAAGAGGGTGTGAGATAAGATTTGCTAGCATCGGTGTAATTTTCAGAAATCCTTATCCGGTAAGCAAGAAAAAAATATTCCGAACCGTGCTAAAATGCCCCAGATAAAGCACAGTTGAGTTTTGGTAGTTCCTATTTGAGCACGGGAGAGCGCAGCGAGCGATTGCTCAAATGGTACAACCCAAACTTAACTGTTCTTTATCTGTGGTATTTGAGCACAGTTCGGAATGATTTATATCTTTTCTAACATCCCTCATTGAGTGAATTTTTGCATAAATGAGATTTTTTTATTATTATTTATTTATTTATTCATTTATATTATTTACTTTTTTTTTATCATTTTCATTATTATTCCCCGACTTCCCCATTGGTAGTTTACTGTTACTCTTAAGCATCATGTCACATGTTACGTAGTTACAAGGTTCGATGGTGAATAATTTTAAGTGATTTACTTTTGTCTTCGAACATGTCAACAATACGAGATGGAAACAAGAAGTAAAACGAATGGTTTTGAATGGTATAAACTGCAGAGGAACTCATTTAGTAAAAGAAGTCAAAGAACTGCAATGTTCATAGATCATTTTCTATCTTACTTATATAATTAATCATGTATCTGACTGTTTCGTCCAATATTACAAGCTTGCGATCATAGTTACAAGGGGCGCAACTCTCGCAACAGTTCTATGATTGGTTTCCCTTCGATAGCGCGTGGCGAAATTCCTATGCTCAAATACCCTAGATAAAACACGATTAGAAATGTAAAGACAAAGAAGGAACAGCACATGCAGGGGTGTTAGAAACGGGACTTACACTACGTACCAGCGTGCTGGATCTCATTCTGTTATTTGAATTTTGTTCAAGTACGGAAACCAGTGTTGTAGTTTGACCAAATTCTGGAGCAACAGCGACACAGGAGCTTGAAGTTATCATTATTATCATATAAACGCCTATACGATTCTTTGAAAATCATATAGTTTTACCAAGAAAAGAAAAATATAATTTCATGCATCTGTAAACAGCAATGACGGATGAAACCACAGCAGGCGGAAATGCCACGGAAAATATCATGAAGGAAAATTCGAACGTAAATGTTTTGCATCGTTATCGGACAAAGATTTCTGCCCAGACGTTGCAGTTCGCGCGTTTAGAGCATATCTAAAAGAGAAAATCAGTCTGTATGTCATTCAGTAGTACAAAAATTGTTGACTATTGAGTCATTGGAAATAATGTGAAGTCGACCACAGAATACCAATTATTATCTCGGCTTCTCCTCGGCCAATATTGGTTTACTCTGGTCAACATAACATCATCAACATCAACGATACAGTAGTCAACAATTTTATAATGTTTGATTCAACAGAATTCATCAATTGTTTGTTAAATAACTTATTTTAGCTGTCTGGCAACAGTGACAAGTAATGGTGACCAGTTCTTTACCTCAGCCAGGTTATTTGCTATAGTATCAAAAGTGATGTTGACCGGTCCTTGACCTTAGCCAGGCTATTTTTAACAAGCACTAGCTAATATTATCAAACATCAGGATTGATAAAACTTGTGGTAGCCAGTTTCAGCCAATCAAAGAAACCATATGAGAAAACAAATTGTCAAATTACGTATAAAGTACTATTATCCCCATACAACGCTTATCCAGGGGGTGGTGGGGTCGGCCTCGGTGACTTAGTTGGATGCGCGTCTGATTTGTGATCAGGAGGTTGCGGGTTCGATCCCGCCGGGTCGGCAACATTCTGTCGTGGAGATTTGATCATGAAATATTTTCTACGGTCATTCCTTTCCGCTGATTCAAGAAGGGCAGTTGTTAGTTTCTGGCGAAAGAATGTGCACAGTATTGGTTAACCGCCTAAATGACTAAGCTTGCCCACTAAACGTGTGGCTTGGTAAACTGACCACGCTCGACAGGACCCATTTGGATTGACTAGGCCGATAAACCTCAACACAAAACAAAATATCCAGGGGGCGATCGGGTGTGGCGAAGTTGTGTATCTAACGTCACCGGGGCGTCCAACTGAGATTGGCTTACAGCTGGGCAAGGCCTGCTATCCTTGTAGCGGGTTAGGGTGGAGGGGGAATGTATTTATTTCTTCTGTTTCTTCACTTTTATTCCTATTTCTCTTTCTTCCCTTTCCCTCTCTGTCATCTCCTCTACCATCTCTTCTATCTCTTTTCTCATTTTCTCTGGGAGACGACACAAAATGACCAACAAGGTTAAAGTGTCGTTAAGCCCCAACTCAATTAAAAAAACAACAACAACTAAAAAAAAAAAAAAAAAAAAAAAAAAAAAAACAAAAAAAAAAAACAAAAAAAAAAAAACAACAAAGCTTATTCAGGTAATAGTAGCGACTAAATGAGAACAAATACAGCAGTTATCCCGTATTGTTTTCTTCTTTTGAAAACTAGCAGTTATTCCGTATTTTGTTTTATTTATTTATTTAAAAGCTTTGCGGTTTGTGCGACTAAACGTTTGCTTGTATGTCTTATCTGTATTGCATACTCTTACTACTGTCCCAGTACCAGTCCTACTAAAATGACATAGCCCTCAGCTGTCCCAGTACCAGTCCTACTGATAAGACGGTCCACTACTGTCCAAATACCAGTCCTGCTGATACGACGCAGTCCACTAATGTCCCAGTTGTAGTCCTACTGACATGTTACATTCCATTACTGTACCAGTACCGATTCCACTGATATGATATAGTCCCCTTTAGCCCTAGTACGTCCTGCCGTCGGGGACACATTCCACTAGTGCCCCAGTACTAGAAATACAGATACCCTACAGCCCCAGTACCAGTCCTAATGATATACTGTCCAAGTACCAGTCCTGCTGATACGATACAGTCCACTACTGTCCCAGTTGTAGTCCTACTGACATGGCGCAGTCCACTACTGTACCAGTACCAGTTCCGCTGATATGATATAGTCCCCTTCTGCCCCAATACAAGTCCTACTGAAGCGACACAATCCACTTGTGCCCCAGTACAAGAATTACAGATACCCTACAGTCCACTTTTGTCCCAGTACAAGTTCTAATGATATGATAGAGCCCACTACTCCTCGAATACCTGTCCTACTCATACAACACAGTCCATTACTGTCACAGTACCAGTTCTACTGATACGACACAGTCCATTATTGACCAAGTACCACTCCTACTGATATGATACAGTCCACCACTGCCGAAGCACCAGTCATATCGATACTACACACTCCACTTCTGTCCAAGTGATACGACACAGTCCACTACTGTCACAGTACTAGTCATACTGATATGATACAGTCCTTTACTATCCCAGTACCATTCCTATTAATATGGCATAGTACATTACTGCCCCAGTACCAGTCCTACATATGGATACAGTACATTACTGACCAAGTACCAGTTCCAGTTCTGTTGACACAGTACACTATTGTCATATTACCAGTCCTACAGATAATACCCGGCCCACTTCTGTCCTAGTACCAGTCTTATTGATATGATACAGTCCACCAATGCCCAGTACCAGTCATATTGATACGACGACACAGCCTTCTTCAGTCGCAGCACTATTTCTACTGATATGATACAGTCTACCACTGCAAAGTACCAGTCCTACTGATACGACAACCAACTTCTGTCCTAGTGCGAGTCTTACTGATCTGATACAGTCAACTTCTGTCTTAATACCATTACTATTGCTACGATAGTCCACTACTGTCCCATTACCAGTCCTACTGATACCCTCCAGTCCACTTCTATTTATCAGTAGTATTTAGCCCCCGAGATATGACACAGTACACCACTGCCCCAGTTTCATTCCTACATACATGTATACGATACAGTACATTTCTGCTCCAGCATCAGTTCTATTGATATGACACAGTACACGACTCTCCCTTAGCTAAAAAAGGTAAAAGAAAGCTTATTGATACTACACAGTCCATAACAGTCCCAGTATCTGTCTTACTGATCTGATACTTTCCATCAGTACCCCAGTACCAGTCAAACTGATACGACACAGTCAACTATTATTCCAGTACCTGTCCTGTTGATATGATACAATCTACCGCTGCCCCCTTCCCCCAGATCAAGTCATATTGATTCGACTACTGCCCCATTTCCAGTCTTACTTATACGATAAAGTACAGTTCTGCCCCCAGGATCAGTTCTATTGATATGACACAGTACAGAACTGTCCCATTGTCAGCCTTACTGATACTACACAGTCCACAACTCTCCGAGCTTTAATCTTATTGACATCATACAGTTCACCTATACCCAAGTACCAGTCTTACTGATACGACACGGACTACTGTTCCCGTGCCAGTCCTATTGATACAACACAGGTGACCTGCCCCACTACGAGTTCTTATGATACCCTATATACCACTACTTCTCTAGTACCAGATCTACTGATAGGACATAGTCCACTACTGCCAGAGTACCAGTCATATTAATAACCCACATTCTATCCCTGTACCAGTCTTACTGATACCTTACAGTCAACAACTGCCCCTGTACCAGTCCTATTGCTACTGCTCCAGTAACGATATAGTAAATTACTGCCTCAGTACCAGTCCTATTAATACGACACAGTACACTTAAGTCCCATTACAGTCTACTACTGTCCCAGTACCAGTCTTACTGACATGCTACAGTCCACCAATGTTCCAGTACCAGTCCTACCGAAATTACTTCCCAGTACTAGTCGTAATGATGTATAAAGACTACCACTGCCCATTATTATTCGTATGGATACAACACAGCCCGCGTGTATCACAGTGTATCCGACTGATATGTTACCGTCTGCTACTGCCCCAGCACCAGACCCATATATACGATACAGTCAACTCCTGCCACAGTACCAGTCCTACTGATACATCATAGTCCACTATTGCCCCGGTACCGATCCCACTGATACCCTACAGTCCACCTCAGTCCCAGCACCAGTCTAATTGATACCATAAAGTCCACTACTGCCCCAGGACCAATCCTATTGATACCCTGCACTGCTGTCCCAGTACCAATCCTATTAATTAATACAATATAGTCCACTACTGCCCTAATAAGAGCTCTACTGATACTCTACAGACCATTACTGTCCCAGTACCAGTCCTACTGATACGACACAGTCCACTTCTGCCCAAGTACCAATCCTACCGATATGCTACAGTACACTTCTGTCCCAGTATCAGTCCTACTGTCCAACAGTCCACTATTGTCCCATTACCAACCCTACTGATACGATACAGTCCAAGTAGCAACTGTGGATACGCTATGGTCCAGTAATGTCCTAGTACCGGTTCTACTGATACAGTCCACTACGGCACCTGTACCAGTTTTACTGATCAGAATCAGATATAGTCTGCTGCCATAATACCAGTCCTACTGATAGAATGCTAAGACTTGTACTATGTCTATAATGAACTGTAGAAAAAACGGAGGACTGGTCTCTTGGTCTGCAACGGACTGTAGAGTAAAATGAGGAGTGGTACTGGGTCTGTACTTGATTACAGGGTATACGGTGGCTGTAGAGTATATGGAGGTCTGGTATTTGGTCAATAGTGGTCTGTTGAGAATAAAGAAGACATACTGGATCTGTGCTTGACTGCAGAGTATAGGGAGGACTTGTACTGGATCTGGTGGACAGTGTATTATACAGAGGACTGGTATTGGGTCTTTAGTTGACTGTACAGATTGCGGAGGACTTGAGCCTATTCTGTAGTGGACTTGTAGAGTATATGAAGGACTGTTACTGTGTCTCTAGTGGATTGTAAAGTATAAGGAGGACTGGAACTTGGACTGTAATGGACTGTAGAGTATAAGGAGGATCAGTACTGAGTGGAGATGACTATAGAGTAGACAGAGGACAGAAACTGGGACTGTGTAGTGCATTGTAGAGTATACGGAGCACTGAAACGTGGACTGTAAGGGGCTGTATAGTATACGGAGGACCGGTACCGAGTCTGTAGATGACCGTAGAGTGTACGAAGGACTGAAACTGTAATGGACTGTAGAGTACACGGAGGGATGGCACTGGGTCTGTAGTGGATTGTTGAGTATACGGAGAACCGATAGTGAGTCTGTAATGGATTGTAAAGGACTGAAAGGTGTGTCTGTGGTGGACTGTAGAGTATACAGATGACTGCTACTGGGTCTGTAGTGGACTAAAGAGCATACGGATGACCGGTACTGGGTCTGTAGTGGATTTTAGAGTATACAGAGGACTAGTACTGGGTCTGTAGTTGATTGTAGAGTATACTGGTACTACAGTTGACTGTATAATATACGGAGGACTGGATACTGGTCTGTAGTGGACTGTAGAGTATACAGAGGACTGATATTGGGTCTGAAGTGGACCGTAGAATACACGGAGGACTGTTCCGATCGCTGTAGTGAACTGTAGAGTATACGGAGGACTTGTACTGGGTCTGTAGTGGATTGTAGAATATACGGAGGGCTGAAACCTGCTCTGTAGTGGACTATGGAGTGTACGGAAGACTGGCACTGGGTCTGTAGTGGATTGTAGAGTGGAAAACTGGTACTGTAGTGGACAGTGGATTTTAAGGAAGACTGGTACTAGGTCTGTGGGGGACTGTAGAATATACGGAGGACTGGCATTGGGTCTGTAGTGGACTGAACAGTATACGCAGGACTGTTTCTGGGTCTATATTGGACTTTAGATATTACGTAGGCCTGGTACTGGGTCTCTAGTGGAGTATACAGATGACTGGTACTGGGTCTGTTGTAGACTGCACAGTATACGCAGGACTGGTACTGGGTCTGTACTGGCTGTAGAGCATACGTAGGTCTGGTGCTGGGTATTTAGAGAACAGTAGTGTATACGGAAGACTAGTATCTTGACTGTAGTGGAGTGTAAAGTAAAGTATTCGAAGACTGGTGCTGTGTTTGTATTGACGGAGGAATTGCACTGGGTCAGTAGTGGAATGTAGAATATATGGAGAAGTGATGCTGAGTCAGTAGTGGACTGTAGAGTTCTCGTGACCTGTTAAAAATTTATCCAAATCACTCAATTCATTTAATAGTTTCAATACCCCGGATTCAGGGACTTTAGCAGAGATTTTACCATAAATTTGTTCCCGCAGTGCAGGGCGTTTTACCAGGGCTTTGCATTTGAAAATATGAAAGCCTCACTTTTCCTCGTCCCCGTCTGGCCGGATGTTCCAAATGAATGGTGTATTAACTGTTTAATTTTTATAGTTTGATTTTGTAATATTCCCATTCTCATGATTCTTGTATCGATTTGACAGACATAATAAGGAAATTGTCATCTTCTTGTTTTGTCTTTACAATCCATTCTAATTGTTTTGCCAAAAAATAACTTGATAAGACGTGCGTTGCTTTTTGAATAATAATATTTCCTATAAGTACAAATGCCGGCAAACAGATCAAGCTCAGACTGTTATAGAAGAGATGACAAGTTTAGTATAATTTCATTATAAGAGAGAGAGAGAGAGAGAGAGAGAGAGACAGAGAGACAGAGAGAGAGAGAGAGAGAGACTTGGGTAATAGTTGTAGTAACTGCTCAGATTTTTTGGTAGACATGTGCCACCAAAATCTCAAAAACATGACTCATTTTTATAATCCAGATTATGTTTTACATTTTAGACCGTACCTACGAGTGCCATTCAATATATAATGCAACCTGATAAATTATTTCCGTAATAAATATTTTAAAATGTTACCGTCCTACATTCCTACAAAGTAATATCCACTGTGGTCAGTGACAGACTTCCACCTCTTTGGCAGGTCATCTATACCCGTAGCTAGGCAACCGTTCTCAAGTACCCTCACCCTCACGGCCACGGCGGATTCAAGCTCCTCTAAATCGTAATAACAAATACCCCTCATATCTTCCTTTAGTTTGGGGAAAAGGTCAAAGTCGCAGGGACTTATGTCCGGGGAATAAGCGGGGTGGTCCAACGTTTCTCACTCGTACCGCCCTAGCAAAGACGTCACCCCAATCGCGCAGTAATCCTTCTATCAAATTTCAACAATCTTTTTAACTGTTCAGTATTATAACTGACCGTAGCCGTCAGTTCTACCTGCTAGGTGGGCATCTTGAACGCACTCTCTGTCACTCTTGAACTCATTCACCCATCTTGTAACTTGAGAATATGATAGAGCATATATGCCGAAAGCTTCCTGTAATGCACTAAATATTTCCTTTGCTGTTTTATTACACTGACATTCAATTTTTTTTTATTTTTATTTTTATTTTTTTTTATTTTTTTTTTATTTTTTTAATTTTTATTTAAGCATTTCAAATATTTATATAATAATTACAATTTATAATATTTAGACATATTTATATTTCTGTTGATTCTGAAACTTTTTCATTATATTTCATACACTAAGAAAAATATAGGATGACAGTAACGGAGAGGAGAGGAGAAGGAGGAGGACAGATATTATATGTTCACTGCTTTCGTTACAAAACAAATAACTCGCAAAATAATAATATTCTTAACAAAAGCGGCTGCCTATACTTATCCTTTCTGACTATATCATCATTTTTAGTATAAACATGTATCAGACAAGAATACGTAGGTGACTCTCAGCATAAAATATAAAGAAGTCTTTGGTAGACGTGGGTAGCGGTGACCCTGATTAGCCTGCGCCTCTGCGTAGTCCAGTCACGGCCCTCGATGTTTATGAGCTTAACTGGATATAACACATTCCACGACCAGATGTCAAGGCATAGATACACAGATACATATATGAATTTTACCACCGTAGATTATAACTTTGTGGTTCAATGTATATATCGCTCGAATAAGCACAAAGAATAAAGCATACATTAGGATATATATGGGCTCACTAACACACCTATTGAAGCGTCTGCATACATGTACACAAGGTGGAAAAGATCTGTTTCACCTCGTATTCATATATGCTTTGCACAACGCTTCAGTGAATAAAAAGATCAGTTCGTGCGATACGGTGCAATAGAGAGGATGTATATTCATTCTTATATTAGGATTATAATACGTGTATATATGTACCGCATTTGTCCTAAAATTGGGGAAGACAAGTCTAAGCAAAGAGTGTTGACCCAGATCTGTCGCTACATAATGCAAGTCTGATCAGGATCCACACTCTTGTCACTTACCGACACGGAACCAGGAAATACAATAAAGTTGTTCAAACCTTAGGGTATATATGGTAAGGATTTAAAGTCTTCCCGACGTTCAGGGCAATTCCGGTACAAGTGGAAAATGAATCTTTTTATTATTTATCTTTCTGAGATTAATAATAATAATAATTATACATAAATGAATGAGTTACTAAGTTTAATAAATATATATGGAAATAACATATTCTAGCGGTGAGTATAAATATTTTATGTTTGTCTATTTCTTTTCATGTTGTTACCTTCTTTCCTTTGTAGATAGGCATATATTAATGATATATGATAAGGAAATTGGTATGAATAAATAATCAGATTTGTGACTCATGGGATCTTAACTGTTATCACATGTAGTAAAATAGTTATATAAAGGTAACCATTTAATGAAAAATTTGCTAATATTATTGTGTACATATGCTATATATCTTTCACTTTGAAACTTCTTTTTAAGTAATGAAATATAGTTTGATATGTTTAATTCTCTTTCCGTAAATTTATTGGTATATATATAGTGTTTTGATACTACAGATATATAGCTCAAAAGAACATTTATATACTGGCCCGAAAAAAGCAGCTCTTTCGCATCTAGATTTATATTAATATTAAAATTGGTTGATAACCATTGTTTTACTATTCCCCAAAACTGCCTGACTTTTTCACACTCGATAAATAGATGATATATTGTTTCAACATGTTGATGACAATATGAACATAGATTATTTTCAACCCTGTTTATTTTATGCAAGAATGATTTTGTTACTAGTATTTTATTGTTAAGTTTGTACTGAAAATCTTTAAGTTTTACTTCTTTGAGGGTATGTATAGCCAGATTATAATTTTCCCATTCTTCTTCAGTAATTTGTCCTACTTCAAGCAACCACTTATTTCGAAAATTTGCATTATTAGCTTTTATCAATATATCATAAAATCGCCTACATCCTTTTTTATCTTTCAGTAATAATTGCACATAATGATTACAATTTACATTGAATCTATTTAATATATTGTACACTTTATTTTCATTAATTTTATTTTTCCATTCCATTGGTATTTTGCTTATCAATAAGTGATAGTCTAAGAATGTTCCCCTTACTCCATATACTTCTTTGAATTTATTAAACTGATAAAGCTTACCATTTTCGTCTATAATATCTGATATTTGTCTCACCCCTTTTTCATACCAGTGTTTATTAAAGAAATTTTGAGCGTGGATTAATTTAGTATTGTACCATATTGGAGCTTGCAAAATGTCTTGTATCGAGTCAATTTCTAGGTTTTCGCAAAAATTTGACCAGTTAAACAAAATATTTTTCCAAAACGGGTTTCTGATGTTTTTACTTGTTAAACACGAATAAGCAGGACCCACAGTAAATAATTTCCCGAAATCAATTCCTGACAGGTTATACCATGAACAGTTTTGTGAATTTTGTATTATCCTTCTTAACCATGATATTTTCAGCGCTTTTATAAAATAATCCATATTTATCATTCGCAGCCCTCCTGCTTTTATGTTTTTAATAATAATGCTTCTTTTTATTCGATCCGGACCTGCATTCCATAAAAATCTATAAAATACTTTTTCTAATTTCTTGATTAATTTTTGTGGCGGATCAGGTAATGCTAAAAACAGGTGAGTGAATTTAGCTATAGCTAAGGATTTAATAATGGTTATTCTACCCAGGAGAGTTAATTTCCTTTTTTACCATTGCTGGCATAAATTTTCAATTTTTGCATATATTTCACGTGCATTTAAATCCCATATATTGTATACTTCTGAACTAAAATTAACCCCTAATATTTTAAATGGGCCTTGAGACCAGTCTAACTTATGAGTTTTACACAATGTATTTGCAGAATGACTCACTGAGTCTATCCAAACAGCTTTTGTTTTTTCAACATTAATTTTTAGCCCTGACATTAAATAGAATATATCTAAAGTACGGAGCGTTTCTTTTAACGATATTTCTGTTCCATCCAAAAATATCTGAGTGTCATCAGCATACTGGCTCAATTTAGACTCCTTATTATTTATTTTAATTCCAGTAATGTTTTCATTATTCCTTAACATTTGACCTAGTACTTCTGCACATAATATAAAAATGTATGGTGAAATAGGATCGCCTTGTCTACATCCGCGTTTTAATCTAAAGAAATCCGACATACAACCATTTTGTATTATACACGATTCAGCTCCTGTTTGAAAAATTTTGATCCATTTTATAATTGACGGTCCAAAGTTAAAATACTTTAAAGTTTTTTCTATAAATTTCCAAGATATCGTGTCAAACGCTTTTTCAAAATCAATTGACAAAATCAAGCCTTGTATATCTTGATTTCTTACTTCGAATAAAACATCATAAATAAGTCTTATATTCTCTCCAATAAATCTACCTGAAATAAATCCCTTTTGGTCCTCATGAATAAGTTTATTTAATACATTTTTTATTCTACTTGCAATCACAGAAGAGGCCATTTTGTATACAACATTTAAAAGTGAAATTGGTCGCCAGTTTTTCAGAAAATGTCTAGACTTATTTGGTTTAGGTGAACAGGTAATAACTCCTTGCTTTTGTGTTATTGACAAATTCCCGTTCCGATATCCAAAATTCAATGATTTTAAGATATATTTCCCTATATCAATCCAAAAAAATTAAAAAAATTCTGTAGTAAATCCATCTAAACCAGGACTCTTGTCATTTTTCATATTTTTTAATGCTTCTGCTAATTCTTCGTATGAAATTTCACCCTTTAATTTTTCAGCCTCTGCATCATTTAATTTA
This sequence comes from Anodontia alba, assembly GCA_964016985.1. Lineage (NCBI taxonomy): Eukaryota > Metazoa > Mollusca > Bivalvia > Lucinida > Lucinidae > Anodontia > Anodontia alba. The sequence continues at coordinate 67,070,017 of OZ024826.1, read as the reverse complement.
TTTTTATTCTCACCTAAAATATTTATTATTGGAGTTTCACCCACATTATTATCCTCATTGTACAGTTTTTCATAAAAATATTTCTGACAATTTAAAATGTCTTTTGTGTCTGTATATTCCATTCCATTTTCTTCAACTAGTTTATTGATAACCTTATTTGTATAATTCCTATTTTCTAAACCGAAAAAATATTTTGTTGGTTTTTCGCCTAAATCTTGATATCTACTCCTTGATCGCAACATTACACCATCTATTTTTTTCTGTCTGATCTCAACTAGTTTTATTTTATTTTGCTCTAGAGTATTTATTTTTTCTATATCGATATTTAAGAAGTTATTGTTAATTTCGTCCACAGTCTTTTTTATTTCTTGCTCTAATTTGTTTTCTTCCTCATTGCACTTTCTCTTTTTTATTGAGCTATATTTTATAGTATTGCCACGTATAATCATTAAAAGTGTTTCCAAAAACAACTGATCATTTATACAAAACATTATGTCCTGATTTTCATTATTTTGCCCATTTTGATCATGTTCGTTTATTTTATATGCATCTTTTACTTCTTCTATTGTATCCTTAACAATTGTTATATAATGTCTATCTTTTAAAAGTGAGTTATTAAACTTCCAGTATCCTCTTCCCCTATCATTATCTTGTAATTTTAATTTTAGAATAATACCAGAGTGATCGGTTCTGTAACCGGGTCACTGACATTCAATTTTTATTTTTATGTAATACGCTGATCCTGAGACGTGACCGCGACCATGACGCTTACAGCGACGTCATATAACGTCATGGTATGATGATGCCATTACAAAAGCCGTCGCAACGTTACGTGCTAATTACATTTGTATTGAAGTATCATACATGTCAATTTTGAAAGTGACTGATTCCGTACTTAAGAAATTATTAGGTAAGTTGCATTTTATATTGAATGACCCTCGTATGTTTATAGTTTTTGTCGCAAAGCCCACCCCATATTTGCGCACATGTCTCATATAGGCAGATGAACCCTGAGAGAGAGAGAGAGAGAGAGAGAGAGAGAGAGAGAGAGAGAGAGAGAGAGAGAGAGAGAGAGAGAGAGACAGACAGACAGACAGACAGACAGACAGACAGACAGACACAGAGAGAGCATTTTATTCGCTTCTTTTCGCTTTACTATTTACAATTCACAGTTTTCACCCGTAGCAGTTGAAGTAGGTGTGGTCATGGTATCCAAGTCATAATCCAAACATAAATCCGTAAACGAATGACGAATCAGAATATTCATGCAACAGACATGCATCCCAGAAAAAAGGGTATAATCAGGCGTCCGCGGATAGTAAGCATTACTTGGTAAGCAAGCTTCGTCCACCATGCCCATAGGCCTGAACGAGGCAGTTGAATCGATAGGTTTCACCTCTGTGCCTCTGTGCCAAGGTAAAGACAAAGAAATCACCTCAAAGAGAGCAATACATTGGATTTGCTTTTATGTGCGTACATATGTGCATTTCTATGCATTCAGTAATTTCTAAGTAAATGTATATAGTTCAGAGAAGTAGCTGAAGCTATCCAAATTAGGCGTACAAACAAATTCCCTTCTAAAACTTTTAAAGCAGTGTTTTCTACTTCTTGAAGAACATTTTCTCTTGAAGGTAATTAAGGTACCTATAGACAGTGAGACTTGAGACATCTAGACAGGTTTGCGAACCTGTTCAAATATAACGTTTTACAATCAACAGGGATGCAACGCTAAGCAGTTTGACTGAGGCTATAAAACTATATTTTCTGAGTTAACCGAAGAATGTTTTCTGGGTTAACGTTCAGCGCTACAAACATAAAGTGTTTGCGCCATATAAGACAGTCATGGCGTTCCATAGGCGGTGCTCTTTGTAGACGGACAAATATCGCAATATGAACATCACATTCGTGGAGCGCTGTGGTGCAGTGGTAAAGCATCGGACTCGAGATCGAGAGGTACCGGGTACCCACTAAAGAGCAAGTGTTGTTTCCTTGAGCAAGAGACTTTATCCACATTGCTTAATACTGGTTTCTACTCAGGAAAAAAGAGGGCCACATGGAAGATTAGTACTATATTACTAAATGTGTTACCTTCTATAAATAAAGTCGATTATTATTATTATTATTATTATCATTATTATAAATGAGACACAGACAACCAGTGTAGACCCAGGATCCACCTGTTTGCATTAAATTCAAAAATTTCTACGAAACATGATAATAAAAACTAACCAGACATCCCTTATATAGGAAATGAATTTGTCCAAAGACTTAAGATAGAAGAGTCCACTCGGCATAAATGGGTTAACCTTCATAGTTGTGATGCACGTCATTGTTATGTAACTGATAAAGCGCGGTGTTATTGCGACCTATAACCTAAAATTTATATTAGATATGCAAAGTGCAATTCACACACACACACACACAAAGTCCATTATAAGTATAAGCAGTTGGCATATAAAGTTACTGATTAGCTTACAATTACATCAATTTCTAGACCACATTTACAAAGCGCAAGAAATTATAAAACTCTCACGTAGGCGGAAGACGCCGTTGCATTTTGTGTTAAAATCAACGACCACACATACTTATCAGGATGATTTGTATATAAAACAATGATGCCCACTGCAGATATTGATTTTTGCAACTTAGTCGTTTTTCCCATTTAGTCGTTTTCCCAACTTAAGCGCTTGATATACGTTTTCCAAGATAGTCGTTATTGTTTCCCACTTAAGTGTATTTCCAACTTAATCTCTTCACATACGTTTGTCAAGCGACTAACTAGGAAATACGCTTAAATAGGAAAAAGTGGCCACTGTGTACTACACAAAACAGCGCTTATCTAGGAAAACTGATTTTTGCGCTTATATTGGAAAAGAGCTATCTACAATCAGCCTCGCTTTTCATAAACATTTTTTTTTGTCAAACTGCGCGTATAAATACATGTCATATGCAGGCCTATTCTTTCTTCTGTCTTAACATGAAGGCCTAAGATTTCTTTCTTTCTTTCTTTCTTTCTTTCATTCTTCATATCTTTCTTATAGAACGATAATTCGACACGCAAATAATGTTCAATATTATCAGCATATACAGTGGCACCTCTACTAAAGGTCACCTCTCAATATCAGCCACTTCCCTAAAAATAATAACCAATTTTCTGAAAGTAAAAAGTACAATTTTTTCTGTATATTAAGCCTTTCTACAATAGCCACCCCCCACAAACAACAGCTACTTTTCCAAAGGCTATTTTGCTAAAGCATAAGAATCATCCTTTCACATCGTATATCTACATTAAGAGGAACTTGCTGAGTAACGTATTTACCCTAAATATTCGGACGCTCTTATTTTTTTACCGTACCTATCCTAAAATTTTACCCTGCACATTTGGCTAACTAGTGTAGTATCTACAAAGTTCCAGTTTAGACCCTGATCAAACTGTTTGGATTTTGGTCTGGGTTTACACTGTTTGCTCGGGCCGTTTTATGTCGAAATATTTAGGGTAAATATGTTAGTCTGCGATCAAACGAGAATTTCAAGGAACTTGATATGGTGAAGACATCTGACCTAGTTCATCTATGCAATAAACAGTCACCTTTCGCTCATTTAAAATGATGTACAACACTGATTAAAAGCAGAAATGCTTATCAGTTGAATGTCAGATAGATCATCACCAGTAGGCTGTTATGGAACGCCATTGCTGTCTTATACGGCGCAAACACCTTGCGTTTTGTGATTACTTTCTACGGGTTAAATATTGCAGTATCTGACTTTATTGTTACGCTATGTAAATTGGCCATTACGCTTTGTACTTTTATCAATACGCTATGTGGGTTTGTTATTTACTTAATGCTGGTTTAATATTACGTTATTTAATTTGTTCAGTGTGTTTTGTGCATTTCCTAATACCTTCTGTGGATATTTTATTTCGTTATGTCACTATGGCTGACTGATGCCGTATATTTAGGGAAGGCACGTTTACGTTATGTGAGTTTTGATTACGATGTGAGTTTGTCAATACGTTCAGTGACTTTATTATTACGTTATGCCATAAACCGTAAGTGACCGAAACTAACGAGATTTCCCGATTTATAGAAAGGTACTTGACAATACCGATTATTACTGTCTGTGTTGGTGAACATGAGTCAACTATTTTCTAGTGGACATTAAAATACTGCCCCAGTACCAGTCCTAGCGATACGACACACTCCACTACTGTCCCAGTGTCAGTCCAACTGATACGACACAGTAAACAACTGTCCCAGTCTCAGTCCTACTGATACGATAGAGCCCCAGTACCTGTCCTACGGATATGATACATTCCACTGCTGCCCCAGTACCAGTCCTATTGATACGACAGTACCAGTCCTATTGATATTATACAATACACTACTGCCCCTGTACTAGCCCTACGTATACGATACAGTACATTACAATCTCAAGACCAGTTCTGTTGATGTACACTACTGTCGAATTGTCAGTCCTACTGATAATACACAGTCCACTTCTGTCCCAGTACAAGTCTTATTGATATGATACAGTCCACCAATGTTCCAGTACCAGTCCTAATGATACGACACAGTCATTGTCTGTCGTAGTACTAGTCCTACTTATATGATACAGTCTACCACTGCCCAGTACCAGTCCTACTGATACGACAGCCCACTTCTGTCCCAGTTTAAGTCCTGCTGATTAAAAACAGTCCACAAGTGCCCCAATACAAGGCATATTGACAAGATAGTCTACTACAGCCCTATACCAGTCCTACTGATACCTTACTGATACCAGTTCTAGTGATATTCAACAGTCCACTACTGCCTTAATTCTAGTCCTATTGATACCCTACAATCCACAACTGCCTCAGTACATGTCCTATTGATACGACACAATACACTACTACCCCAGTACCAATCCTACTTAAACGCTACAGTACACTTTTGCCCACGTTCCTATCTTATTAATACGTCAAAATTCACTAGTGCCCCAGTACCAGTCCTTGTTATAGGTTGCAGCACACTACTGCAGCACTGTCAGCCCTATTTGTAAGTCACAGTCTACTTCTGGCCCAGTACCAGCCCTAGTGATATTCAACAGTCTACTACGGCCCCAGTATCAGTCTTATTAATACGACATAGGACACTACTGCACAAGGACCAGTCCTGCTTATATTTATATACAAAAGTACACTGCTGATCCAGTACTAGTCCATTTGATACGTCGCAGCACTTCTGACCCAGTTCTAGTCCTACTGACACCCTTCAGTGCAGTTCTGCCCCAGTATTAGCCATGTGGATACGACACAGTCCACTACATCCAGTACCAGTCCTACTGATACCCTACAGTCCACCTCTGCCCCAGTACCAGACCAGCCCTTTTGATACACTTTAGTCCACTACTGCCCCAGCACCAGTCCTACTGATACCCTAAAGTCCACTCCTGCCCCAGTACCAGATCTGTTGATACAACACATTCCACTACTGCCCCAGTACGAGTCCTACTGATACCCTACAGTCCATAATTATCCAATTTTCAGTCCGACTGATATGACAACGGTCACAATACCAATCATTTTGATATGCTAAGTCCACAACTGCCCTAGTACCAGTCCTACTGATACTACACAATCCGCTGTAGTCCCAGTACCAAACCTACTGATACAACACAGTCACCTTCTGCCCTAGTACGAGTTCTACTGATACCATACAAACCACTACTGTCGCAGTACCAGTCCTACTAATATGACATAGTCCCCTAGTGCCCCAGTACCAGTCCTACTGATACCCTACAGTTGTCCCCTGTCCCAATACCAGTCCTATTGATATCCTAGAGTCCACACGACACAGTACACTACTGTCCCAGTACCAGTCCTTCATATACGTTGCAGTATTTTATTGACCAGTACCAGTCTTATTTATACGACACAGTATATAACTGTCCCATTACCAGTCCTCCTGATACTACACAGTCCACTACTGTCCAAGCAACAGTCTTACTGATTATGATACAGTCCACGAATGCTCCACTATCAGTTCTACTGATACAATATAGTCCACTGTTGTCCCAGTACTAGTCCTACTGATATGATACAGTCTATCACTGCCATGGACCAGTCCTCCTGATACTACACAGCCCACTACTGTCCGAGAATCAGTCTTACTGATATAATATAGCCCACTTATGCTCCAGTACCAGTTCTACTGATACAACACTGTCCGCTACTGTCCTAGTACTAGTCCTACTGATATGATACAGTCTACCATTGTCATAGATCATTCCAACTGATACGATACAGTCCGCTACTACCTCTATACCAGTCCTACCGATACTCTGCAGTCCACTACTACCCAAGTACCAATCCTATTGATATCCTTCAGTCCACTATTGCCCCAATACCAGTCCTATTGATACGAGTCAGTACACTTCTGCTCCAGAACTACTCCTACTTATACGCTACAGTACACTTTGCCCCAATCCCAGTCTTACTGATAACTCACAGTCCATAACTGCCCCAGGACCCGTCCTACTGATAACCTACAGTCTACTACTGCCCCAGTACAAGTCCTATCGATACGACACAGTACACTTCTGCCTCAGTACCAGTCCTACTTATTCACTTTTGATATGTCACAGGCCACTGCTGGCCAAGAATCAGTCCTACTCATACCGGACAGTCCACTACTGCCTTAATACCAGTCTTATTGATACCACACAGTACATTATATCCCCAGTACCTGTTCTACTAATACACTACAGTACTCTTCTACCCCAGTACTAGTCCTTATGATACGCCGCTGTTCCGTACTGACCTAGTTCCAGTCTGACAAATACCCTTCAGTCCACTACTGCCCAGTACCACTCCTATTGATTCGACAGTCCACTACTGCCAGAGTACCAGTCCTACTGATACCCTGCAGTCCATCTCTGCCCCAGTACCAGTCGTATTGATACACTATAGTCCACTACTGCCCCAGTACCAATCCTGCTGATACCCTACAATCCACTGCTGCCCCAATACCAGTCCTATTGATACAACACAGTCCATTACTGCCCCAGTGCGCGATGTCCTGTTACCCTACAGTCAACTACTGCCCCAGTACCAGTCTTACTGATATGACATAGTCCTCTACTATCTCAGTACCAGTCCTTCTGGTATGATGTCCACTATATATTACTCCAGTATCAGTCCTACCGATAGCCTATAGTCTACTCTTGTCTCAGTACCTGTACTGCTGATATCCTACAGTCCACTACTGTCCAAGTACCAGTTCTACTGATACTCTATAGTCCATTTATGCCCGGGTACCAGTCCTATTGATGTCTCAGTCAATTAGAGCACCAATATCTGTCCTACTGATAACCTGTAATCAACCACTGTCTCAGTACCAGACCTATCGTTAGGCCCATTATTGCCCCAGTATCCGTTCGAGGACTGGTATTGTGTCTATAGTGGACTGTAGAGTATATGGAGGACTGGTACTGGGTCTGAATAAACTGCTGAGAATAAGGAGGTACTGGATCTGTGCTGAACTGCAGAGTATAGGGAGGACGTGTACTGGGTCTGAAGTGGACTGTATATTATACGGAAGACTGGTACTGGGTCTGTAGTGGACTGAACAGAATACGAAGGACTGGTACTGAGTCTGTAGTTGACTGTAGAGTATACGGAGAACTGGTAGTTATTCTGTAGTGAACTGTAGGGTATACGGAGGATTGATACTGTGTCTACTGGATTACAGAGTATACGGAGAACTAGAACTTGGTCTGTAGTGGACTGTAGAGTATACAGAAGACTGAAACTTGGTCTATAAATGACTGCAAATAATAAGGAGGACCAATACTGAGTCTGTAAAGGACTGTAGGGTATATGGAGGACTAGAACTGGGATTGTAGTGAACTGTAGAGTATACAGAGGACTAGGATTTGGTCTATAGTGGACTGCAGAGTATACGGAGACTGGTACCGGGGTTTCAAGAAGATTGTAAAGTATACAGAAGACTGGTACTGGGTCTGTATTGGATTGAAGAGTATACAGAAGACTGGTATTGTGTCCGTGGTGGTCTGTAGAGGACTGGTACTGGTTCTGTAGTGGACTGTAGAGTATACGGAGGACTGGTACTGGGCCTTTAGTGGATAGAAGAGTATACAGAGGACTGGTTCTGTATCTGTAGGGGACTGTAGAGTATACGGAGGTCTGGTACTTGATCTGTAGTGAACTGCAGAGGATATGGAGGACTGGTACTAGTTCTGTAGTTGACTGTAGAGTATACCGAGGACTGGTACGGTGTTTGTAGTGGACTGTATAGTATACGGAGGATTGGTACTGGGTTTGTAGTGGACTGTAGAGTATACGGAGGACTGGTACTGGGTCTGTAGTGGACTGTAAAATATACGGAGGACTGGTACTGGGCCTATAGTGGATTGAAGAGTATACAGAGAACGTACTTCAGCTGTAGTTTACTGTTGAGTATACAGAGGACTGGAAGTTGGTATCTAATGGACTGTAGAGAATACGGATAACTGGTACTGGTTCTGTAGTGGACTGTAGAGTATACAGAGGACTGGTACGGTTCTGTAGTAGATTGTAGAATATACGGAAGATTTGAACTTTGTCGGTAGTGGATTGTATACGGAGGACTGGTAATGTGTCTTTGGTGGATTGTAGAGTAAAGGAAGTACTAGAACATGGTCTATAGTGGACTGTAGAGAATACGGACTGGTACTGGGTTTCTAGTGGGTTGTAGAGTATACGGAGGACTGGTAGACACATTTGTGCCTATCGCGGACTGTAGAGTGTATGGAGGACTGGTACTTATTAGGAGAACTGGTACTGGGTCTTTAAGGAATAAAGTATACGGAGGACTGGTACTGGGGCTGTAGTGGCCTGTAGAGTATACGCAGGACAGGTTCTGGGTCTGTAGGTGACTGTGGATTTCACTTAGGACTGGTACTGGGTCTGTAGGGGACTATATACGGGGGACTGGTACTGGGTTTGTAGTGGACTGGAAAGCATACGTAGGTTTGGTGTTGGGTATTTAGAGAATTGTAGTGTATACGGAGGACTGGTACCTTGACTATAGTGGAGTGTAAAGTATTCGGAGAACTGGTACTGTGTCTGTGGTGGATTGTGTAGTATACGGAGGACCGGTACTGGGTCTGTAGTGGAATGTAGAATATATGGAGGACTGGTGCTGGGTCTGTAGTGGAGTGGACTATAGAGCTCCCAAGGGTCAGGTTAAAAGTTTATCCAAATGACTGTCCATTTGTTGTTCATTATTTTTGATCCCCCGGAGTCAGGAGCTTTTAGCAGAGATTTTACCATAACTGTGTCCCCGCAGTGCAGGGCGTTTACCTGGGCTTTGCAATTGCAAATATGAAAGCCCCGCTGTTCCCCGTCTGCGTACGGCCGGAAGTTTCAAATAATTGGTGCATTAGTTGTTTCATATTTTTATAGTTTGACTTTTTAATAAGCCCTTTCTCATGATTCTTGTATGGATTTGACTAATAAAATAAGTGCCATGTTCGTGGTTTGTCTTTATAATCCATTTTTTTCTGGATTTTGCCAATAAAAATGACTTAATTGGACTTGATTTGCTTTTGGAATAATAATATTTCCTACAAATACAAATTGTCTGCAAACAGATCAAGCTAAGACTGTTATAGAAGAGATAACAAATTAAGTACGATTTCATTATTAGAGAGAGAGAGAGAGAGAGAGAGAGAGAGAGAGAGAGAGAGAGAGAATCAGAGAGAGAGAGAGAGAGAGAGAGAGAGAGAGAGAGAGAGAGAGAGAGAGAGAGAGAGAGAGAGAGAGAGAGAGAGAGAACTTGGGTAATAGTGGTAGTAAATGCCCAGATATTTTGGTAGAGGTGTGCGATCTAAGTCTCAAAAACGTGATCCATTTTTATAACCCTGAACATTTTTACATGGTACACCCATACTGCTCAGACACCGTACCTATATATATAATTATTGTCGCCAATCCCACCCCATATTGGTCGCACATGCCTCGTGTAGACGTTCTCAGAGAGAGAGAGAGAGAGAGAGAGAGAGAGAGAGAGAGAGAGAGAGAGAGAGAGGGAGGGAGAGAGAGAGAGAGAGAGAGAGAGAGAGAGAGAGAGAGAGAGAGAGAGAGAGAGAGAGAGAGAGAGAGAGAGAGAGAGAGAGAGAGAGAGAGAGAGAAAGAGAGCATCTTATTCGCTTTCTATTTACAAGTCATTTGTTTCAACTCTGCATAGATAGCTGGATAGAGTATCTTGCGCCAACGTAAAGACAAAAAAACAAAAAACAAAAAAAAAAAAAAAAACCCAGAGAGCACTATATAGGATTTACTTCTATGTGTGTACACGTGTGCCTTTCTATGAATCCGGTAGTTTCCGTTTCGAAGTAAAGTAGCAAACGTATATTGATCAGCGAACTAGCTGAAGCTATCCAAATTAGTCGTGCAAACATATTCTCTTCTAAAAGCAGTGTTTTCTAGTTCTTAAAGACATTTCCTCTTGAAGGTAAGGCGCTCATAAATAGTGAGACTTGAGACAACCAGGCACGTTTGCGAACCTGTTCAAATATAACGTTTTACAGACAACAGGAATACAATGCTTAGCAGTTTGGCTGAGGCTATAAAACTATATTTTTCGAGTTAACCGAAAAATGGTCTCAGGGTTATCAGACACGATTTACGGTTTAATCGATTTTCCGGGACAATAGATATGTTCGTTAGCGCAATATAAGACAATTACAGTTATGGCGTTCCATAGGCTGTTTCATAAAGAGGTGCTGTATGTGGACGGAATAGTATCGCTACAAAAACATTTGTTTACTGCTTTTAGCCTTCACAGTCGTGATGCATGTAACTATAATGTAATTGATAAAGCATTGAGTTATTGCGACCGATGACCTAAAATTTATATTATATAATGCAACATGAATTCACACACGCACACGCAAGCACAGAGTACAGAGTACAATATAATAAAAGACAGTTGGCATGTAAATACTGATTAACTTAGGCCTACCATTACATCAATTTCAAGATCTCATTTACAAAGCGCAAGCTAGACATGCGAGAAATAATAAAATTCTACACCAGGTTGCATTTTGTGTTAAAATCAATGGCCACCCATACTTAATAAGGATGATTTGTTGTACATAAAACGATGATACCCACTGCAGATATTGATTTTTCCAACTTAGTCGTTTTTCTCATATAGTCGTTTTTCCAACTTAAGCGCTTGATATACGTTTTCCAAGATAGTCGTTATTTTTTCCCACTTAGGCGTATTTCCAACTTAGTCTCTTAACATACGTTTACCTTACGGACGGAAACCTTACGAAAAATACCTACAGTGTACTACGGAGGCTTCAAAATGATATCAACTAGCGGATTATACACATGTACCGTATTTTCGAATACAATAGTAACACTGCCTCATGTACAGTTATAGATTTTGCCGGGCCATTCTTGGTGCTATGTCAATGTGTGCGTTCCTCTGTACGTATGTTTGTAATGACCAAGCTGGCACACAACGTTAAACCAACGTCATATCGACGTTATCAACGTCGTATCCAAGATGCAGTATGATACCGTTCTATCAACGTTGATACGACGGTGTTTCAAGGTTGTGTGCCGGCTACGAATGCCGAACAAGATAAATTTTGAGCTTTGTTAGATATATTTCTTGGCTAACTATAGTTATGAGTGGACATCAACAGATTTATCCTAGAACAAAAAAGCTATAGCATCCAAACAAAGTTTTCATAAAAATGTTAACAGTTCCTGTTTGGTCGACATTCTCATTAATCAGTGAAAAAAGTGGCAAATCAAGACATGAATCTGGCGGTGGAGCAATATAACACCCGCGGAAGTTAGAATACAAATGTCTAGTCAGGATCTACACAGCAAAGCAGGGTCAAACTATGCCATGTGTGTCACGTGCACATTTACGTGCATTTACTTTTTTTTTTGTTTTGTTTTTTTCTGCGGGGGGTGGGGGGGGGGGTGGGGGGAGGGAGTGGTTGTTGTTCTTGTTTTCGGGGATGCCTGGGTTCACATGAGGACGAAGTTGATCCGAATCAAGTTGGTCCATATCGTATAAACGCAACATCACGTGAACTAATTAAACCGGATCAAGTTAGTGCTAGTATGAATGCAATTTGATTCTGATCAACTTCATGCGGATCAACTTGATCCAGATCAGGTCTCAAGTGTGAACGCACCTTTGTCTCTCAAAATCATACAATGTTTTCACTTCATGCGTTTTCTGATTTCATTCCAAATGATTCAATTTTCATCAAAATTTGAACACAAAGATACGCTCAATCTGATAACTAAGATAGGAAATTCGTTGGAATTAAGGATTTAAAAAAAAAATATACTGAAAGGAAAAAGAAACGCAGGGTAGAGTTTTTTCCTTCTTATTTTAACCATTTTTTACGGTGTTTACTATAGCCATACACTTTTACATATTGTCCTGTGAATGTGAACCGCGGGTATACGAGTCGATGTGCTATCTACCCAGTGTGTGAAATCATTCAACCGTGCACTACACAGTGCATTGCATGGACAATACGGAAAGCCAAAATTTCGTGCAAAACAAGCATGTTTAAACCTTCAGCACAAGATTTCCTCACACCATTTGGTACACTTCAACGATACACAACGCTCTTCGATTCTTTTACCGATTTTTCTTTTCATTTTTACGCTACTTTGAACTTTTTTTCAATCATGGTACGATTGACTGATGTTCAGAGAGGTAGGGCAGTTGCGTTGCTGATGCAGGGTCAGAGGCAACAGCAAGTTGCCAATCATTTTGGGGTTAACGTCTCAACAATTGAACGTCTTGTTAGACGTTTAAGGGAGACAGGGCATTTAGCAGACCGACCGCGGTCTGGGCGTCCACGCGTGACGTCGCGACGTCAAGACAGGACAATCCGTCTGGCACATTTGCGGAATCGTCATCTCACTGCTACCGAAACTGCCCTTAATACAGTAGGTACGCATAATCGACAAATTTCTCCGAAGACTGTTGGAAGTCGATTGCGTGAGATTGGTCTTCGAGCTCGTCGTCCATACGTTGGTCTGCCTCTGACCCAGGCACGTAGGTTGCGTCGTATAGCGTGGTTGATGGCGCATGCGCCCAGGCTATTTCCGATGAGGCAGTGGAGACGAGTTCCTTTTACGGACGAGTCTAAGTTCACTCTCTATCGCGCAGATGGTCGACGTCGTGTGTACCGACGTCGCGGAGAACGCTTTGCCGACGCCTAGGTTGTTGAACGGGATCGGTTTGGGGGTGGCTCCGTTATGGTCTGGGGAGGCATTGCTCACGGGATAAAATCACAGTTGATTATTGTTGCGGGCAATATGACCGCAGTAAGGTATAGGGATGAGATCTTGCGTCCTGTTGCAGTCCCGCTTGTGCAACAACGTAATCTGATTCTGCAGCAGGACAATGCCCGACCACATGTTGCCCGAGTTTGTCAGGATTTCCTGGCAAACAATAACATCGCACCACTAGCATGGCCACCGTACAGTCCAGATTTGACCTCAATAGAGCACATGTGGGATGAGCTGGACAGAAGGGTTAGGAAGCGCCGAAATCCCCCCGCAACTCTCGCACAACTAAGGAATGCGTTGATCGATGAATGGAATAACATCCCGATGCGAACTGTCAATGCTTTGGTTAACTCTATCCAAAGGAGAATTAGGGCAGCAACGGCAGCAAGAGGGGGGCACACCCGATATTGATTTTCAGTTTGATTTTTTCAAGATTTGGGGGGTAGCTACCAATGAACTTCAATAACTCGAGACTTGTTGATCACAAACCAATGAAATTTGGAACTTTTGTTCCATACATGTACCGTTTTGTAATCATAGTAAAATATTTAACAAACTTTTTCAAACTTGAATGAAATTTAAGAATAAAATTTACCCTGCGTTTCTTTTTCCTTTCAGTGTATCTATATGAATTTCGTCGATATTTGTGTACATTTGAGCAATAAGCTCTAGTTTTGGCTATTAGCCCTATAATGAACAAAAAGTAATTTCTTAGATGAATACTAGCATTCCACCATTATTGTTTTTATCGCACATGCTTAACCATGGCGCGACATAGGTGTTCGGTTTTCTATAAATGCATGTGTGCGAGCATGCGTCCGTCAGTACGTCCGGTCATGCGTCCGCCAACAAACAGGTTCACTCTAGAATTCGCGTCCGTTTCTCACAACTTACTCTTCGTCCTTACATTGATTCTGAAATTAACCACATTAGACACTTCATCAAAATTCCATTCATTAATAAAGGTATTGAATTCATAGATTTACCTAGCATATTTCGAGATAATAATGTTATATCAGCTATACCTTCATATTTCGAAAACACGGAATCTCCTATTATTTGTTATAAATATAACAAACCTATCCGTAATACTATACTTAATTTCAATAAACTAGTTTCTGATCTTGATATTGAAACTAGTTCCCCTGATTCTTGAGATTGTAGATATTCTAAATTTTGTTACCAACCAGCGGGTCATATTGTCACTGGTTACTTGAAGATTATAACTGATTCACGAATCCGTTCAGTTATTTCAAAAGGACCTAAATATAGATTCCCAACCACATTGATTTCAATAAATGTCGGGAAACAATTGCCAGTGCTTTAAATGATTATTGGACGCGTTGGTGTAAACGAGAGCATGTTGAGTCTAATGCTTTAAATAATTGGAAATTAAAGATTTTTAAGATCATTGATGAACGTGTGTTATTTTACTCTAATAACCTTGATCTTCTCCCTCCTAAGCCTATCTTTTCGATATTTGAAACAAGGTATCCAAGAATTTCATAGGAAGTATGTTTTGACTCCAGCTGATAAAGCTGCTAATAATTTTGTTGTGTGACAACTTTATTATATCAATACTCTAATACAAGAACTTGGTAGTACCAAAACTTATGAACGGATTTCTACTGACGAGAGATCTATTGTCAATACCCATTCTATCGATATTACTGCTAAGTTTGCAGTGAGTATTAAAGAAAAGCAAGACAGACTTCCTACGTTATATTGGTTACCAAAACTTCATAAACGACCTTATAAAGCACGTTTCATTGCTAGTTCATGTTCGACTACTGTTTTGTCCAAACTGCTAACTTCATGCCTTACTGCTGTTAAAAAACATTGGATTAGATACTATGATACTGTTTACGAAAGGGACGGAATTAACTATTTTTGGTCAATTAAAAATTCTAATGATGTTCTCAATAAATTTAAATCTAAAAACTATCAGGCTTCTAAATTGTCTACATGTGATTTTTCTACACTGTATACTACGTTACCTCATCATCTTATAAAAGCTAAACTTATTGATTTAATTAACCGAACGTTTATTCGTTTTTTGGCTTGCAACGAAGAATGTGCTTTTTTCACTTCAGATGTATATAATAATCACAATTTATGGTCGTGTCAAAAAGTCTGTGATGCCCTTGTTTATCTTTTGGATAATATTTTTATTAGATTTGGAACTAAACTTTATAGGCAAACTATTGGTATTCCGATGGGAACTAATTGTGCTCCTCTTGTTGCAGATTTGTTTCTTTTTTGTTGTGAGAGAGATTTCATGAAGTCTCTCTCACGTGAAAATCAGGCTGACATTATTGAGGCTTTCAATTCAACTTCAAGATACCTTGATGATTTATTAAATATTAACAATATTTACTTTGACCAAATGGTGGACCTGATATACCCTACAGAACTCCAATTAAATAGAGCAAATTCTTCCGATATCGAGGCACCTTTTTTTGTATTTGAATCTATGTATATCTAATGGTACAGTTTCCACCAAAATTTATGATAAACGGGACGATTATGATTTTGATATAGTCAATTTCCCTTTTCTGGCTGGCGATGTCCCCCGGCGTACCTCATATGGGGTATACATATCTCAACTTATTAGATTCGCCAGAGCTTCTTCAAATCTTAATGACTTTAACTACCATAATAAAGCCCTTACTGCCAAACTTCTTAAGCAGGGCGTTATTTTAAACTTCGTAAGGCGTTTTCGAAATTTTATCGCAGACACAGTGCCTTGTTAGAAAAATATAGCATTAGTCTTAAAACACTTCTGCAACAAGGTATATCGGAACCAGAATTTTACGGTGACTTAGTGTACAGATTTAGAAAAATTGTGGGTAAATCTAACTTTTCGGAGCAATTCAGAAAACTTATTAACCGTTATAAAAGAATTGGCTATAGCCTGGATATTATGCGGCAGACTGCATGCCTAGTTGTCAACGCAATCATTGTTGATGGCTATGCTTTACTCTTTAATTGCACGACGGCGGTTCGGGCCTCAGACTCAATGACGGTCTCTTCGTGAAACTTAAACCAGTGGGTTGGGGCTTGACGATATGTCTTTGGTTTGTCCCGCCGTGGTTCAACTATTGGTTTTCATTTACTCTGGCATACAGTAGAATTAGCCATGAGGACTCTTGTTTATTATAGTGATTAATTTAATTTTTATGTTTTCGCTTTGATGCATTCACTGAGTTGGGAGCCTTTATGCGAACCGAATTTTTATGTGTTTCTGTGTTAAGAGTAGCATCGGGACCCAGGGTGAAGTTAGCTAGCTGTAAAAGTGCTTTAAACCCCCGGTGGTTTGCTCTACTGACCGTCCTAAGGCGGTGGTCCCGGTGTTTGTCTTACTCTTTGTTGCTTTGTGGTTTATTCTGCGAGGCGATTTGTTGTATGTCTTTCCGTGTGTCATTTTATTCTTGTGTTTTTCAGTCCTTTTAGTATTGCGATTACCTCGCTTGGGGAAGAGAGAGCTAATCTTAGTGCTTTTCGTACGTTTGTTCGGTTTGTGCTTTTTTGGATTTGTCGGTTTCCTCTTCCTCTTGGGGTCTGGGAAGGGCTGCGGTTTGTGATTGTGGCACTCCCTGGACTTTTCTCTTACCTTTTTTTAGTTAGCCTACATGCAGCAAACTTTGTACAGATTTAGTCCATCAGCAGCCCTGCAAGTACCCTCGGTATTTTACTGACATTCACTCATATTTTACGCTTTTCACTTTGATAAAATATTTAGTCCGACCCTATCGTTTGCGCCCGTTTCTGGCAACCTGGTGGGCCTAAATGCATCAAACATGCAAGTACATACGGTGTTTGCTGACCTTCAGACATGTTTCACGCTCTGATGACTTTAAAGTCGTCCCAAGTGTTTGCGTCCATTTCGTGCAACTTAGTGGGCCCACATGCATGAAACCACGTTTACATTTTCTGCCAAAAATCATGGTGTTTTGCTGACTTTGACCCATATTTTTATTCCTTTTTATTGGTGGCGGTTTACCGCCGCCAAATTTACTATACGGAATTTCTACAATCCGTCTTCTCAAAATTGCAAACCTAATAACTTCCTAAGAAGTAGTTCCATACTGACGCTGATGTCGCTTAATTCTGCATTCAAACATGTAAGCCTTCTACACTCTGATAATTATAAAGAGCGACCGAATATACAAAACAAAGAAAACTTCAAACTTTTGAAGAAATAATAATTTAATGATGTTGAGCGCAATCTCGGCGGACGAATATAAACAGAATAAACAATTAACTGGTTTCCTGTGCTCCATATGCGAAGTATTGAGCTATAGGGTGAGGGAACCAGTCAAAATAAACAAACGATGGAACTTGATTCAGCCTCCAGAACCTTCTGAGGCAGAGAATTTGAAAATTGATGCAAAAAATTCTCCGAAAGTCTCCGAAAGCGTATCAAAGAAAGGTATAAATATGTGATATAGCATCAGCAGTTTTTTTTTGGCTATTCACCATAAACAATTTCGGCCGAAATCACTTCGCATGAATATTTTCGAAAAAGTAAAGTACAGTGCGGTTACATATGTATTTAGCAGCACGTTTTCCTAAACGTTCGCTTTAATATATGTTTTTATGAAAATTATTTATAAATATTTTTTGACAAAATAAATAAATAAAAAATAAATAAAAATAACGTTTTATTTACATTTTTGCGGTATTACTTTCCTGCGGCCACCAGGCCACTGTGCCTGTCACTTTGTGCCTTCCAGATATACCGGATACTAAGATAACTGTGAATCGTCCGACCCAATCACACTGATTTCCGCCATAGTAATAATTTTCTTCGATTGAAATTATATTTTCTCGAAGATTTTTTGTAGTTCATGTATAGGCTCGCTAAAAATAAGGTCCGAAAAGCAGAAAAGTTTCAAGATCTCCAGCAAAATTCCTGAAGCAGTAAAATGCGTTTCAGGAGGCCAACGGTTAGTGTATCGTCAGTGAGATGCCTATAACCGAGGTTCACTAATTATCGGATATTCAGGAACCACGGCCCCCGCCCATTGGGGCCCGCGAAGTAGATGGGCTGCCTGTAGCCGCCAAGGCAGACCTGCTTAAGCAGGGCCTGAGTTCATCATGTGATCAGGTTGGGTAAAAGTCCCACAAATCTGGAGGCAATATCGTTAATGACTGAAATATTGTTGACCCACATTCTCATTCTCAGTTATCAGGAAAAATTTATGAGCTTTAAAAGTACAAAACAAAATTTGGGACCCTCAAAATCTAATTGATACCGCCCATGAAAAAACAGGGAAATGGCATTTTATATGGAATGTTTGGAGTTGTTATCGTTATATATACCCAGAAGATATTTTGTGTTTATAAGGGGATTTTATTTTATCACTCATCTTTTGCTAAATTTATATGACAAGAGTTATTGTAACTGTCTGTAAATCTGTGATAGTTCTATGAGTTTAAGGAACTTCAGTGAATCCGTAAAAACTCCATGAATCCATGAAAGTTCCGTGGTCAAGGTCTGTCAGTCATTTAAATTTTGTATCAGTGATATGATAAAGTTCCATGGAAGCTCACTAGTGTATCCGAGATACACATATGCATGAAAAGTATTAAGTGCAAGGCCGGGAAAAAGAAGCAAAATCAGTCGCTAGAAAAGACATTCAGTAGTAGTAATAACAGAGAATTTGAAAGGAAATAGATCCATTAGAATAAATTGATAACATTTACTCAGTTGCTACATGCAAGTTTTCATTTTAGTCAACATTCAAAACATCCAACAGTTCTTGAATGTTTCAACTGGCACGAATTTGATATCTTGGCACTCTGGATGGAACCAATGCTGACATTTTGTGCACTGGAACATCAGATTGTAGTGGGATCTTGTGGGCCTGTGTATAAAGACGTTTTTTTTCTCGATTCTGGCTGGCTTGGAAATTCAGTGAAAGCACTGCTGTTAATATCAGGATTCCCACTGCATTTTGAAACTGGGGGTAAATCTGCTCTGTTCTCTTTTTTTTGTACGCCCATTGTAAAGCAGTATACTACTCTTTTCAAATTTAGGGGTATAAGACAAATTTTGAGGGGATAAAAACCCCTCTGCAGAGGGTAAATGGGAATGCTGAATACAATTTGGAAGATGCAACAGTGCCAATGTTTTCGTGTTTTGTTAACTCCATGTACAAGGCTTGGGACCATTTGGGTGACTATAGACCAATACTACGGACATTTCAGTACTTTTTTCGGAACTTTCCGTTATTCCATGAATCCATGACAGTTCCATGTTTTGTCAACCTCTAGGCCCCAAAACTGCACACACATATGCATACAAAATATTTATAATATAAACTGATACTAAAATTTCATCATTTCTCACCGCTGTGGTTCGAGTCTCGCTCGGGTCACGTCACGTGGGAAAGCCGTGTTCTGCTTACGGATGGTCAGGTGGTTTTCCCCCGGGTACTCCGGTTTTCGCCCACCTTTGATGAACGATCGGCTCGATATAAGTGAAATATTCTTGAAAGAGACATAAAACCCAAATCAAAAAAAAAAAAAAAAAAAAAAAAAAAAAAAAAAAAAAAAATCATCAAAACACGCACACACATTAATCTTATTCAGGCATCAAAAAATCCTGGTGTGATGATTGGGGGTACAGCCATCTGGTTAGCTCAGTTGGGTAGAGAACTTGCAAGCTAGAGGTCACAGTTTTCAGTCCTGCATCCAACACTTTCCCTCCTTAGTTTCCTTTAATGGTGCCCAATGTGAATAACTCACTGCAGCCGACATTGGATTTATGGGGCACCAGGATCAGGCATAAAACAGGGTGGGGTAGCGCTGGTCGATGGTTTTCCCTGTGTAATCTGGGTTCCTCTAACACACATTCACGAAACACCAACATCCATGTCTTATAGAACAAGTGCATAAGATTGCTGAGCTTTCTGTGCAATCGAAGTAAAAATAAATAATGTGTTAACTTTAAAATCGATAACTTATAAGTGATTATGCCTCAATTTGTAATATTTTGTCCAGATATATCAGTATAAGTGACCCTGTCCACTTGTTTGAGCTATATTAAGTGTACATTTTTAAGAGTAAGGCTATATTTTGATTTTTATTTGTTCATATTTATACAGAGTTTAACTCTCCAAATTGAAATGAACACAAGAAATCCTCAAATTGATTGTTTGTCTTGTGGAAATATACCAGAATATGCATAACGCAATACAGCTGTATTTTGTCAGATTTTAGCACATTTATTAAGATACACATTGTAACTTTTTAAAGCAAACAGGTATTTGCTCTTATTTCTTGCCAGTTATATAAGAGTTACATTATTAAATGAATTAGTACTAAGAATCCTCAGATAAATAGATTATCTGGTGAATATTCCCCATAATTTAAGCTTTTCAAGAAATGAATACATTAATTTATGACACATGCTTAAGTTATCCGATGTGTGTGTGTGTGTGTGTGTGTGTGTGTGTGTGTGTGTGTGTGTGTGTGTGTGTGTGTGTGTGTGTGTGTGTGTGTGTGTGTGTGAGTGTGTGTGTGTGTGTGTGTGTGTGTGTGTGTGTGTGTGTGTGTGTGTGTGTGTGTGTAAATAGGCCCAGTATTTTGTTTCTATTTCTTGCCAGGCAAAAACAGTAATGAATGCAGGGAATATAGATAGATTAGTTGTCTCATAAAAATTAGTCAGAAAATATTCTGATTTGAAGAAATGGTTACTTTTTTTACTGATTTCATAAGTAGACTTCCAAAATCCCGGACATAACACTTCTACCTACATGTCTTTTGTTCAGGCTTATGGGCATGGTGGGCAAAGCTTGCTTACCAAGTAAGGCTTACTGTCCATGGATGCCTGATTATACCCTTTATTCTGGGGTCCATGTCTGTTGGTCTGAACATTCTGATTCATCATTATTTTACAGATTTATGAGTTTGGAATAAGGTTTGTGTAATTTGAGTGTATCATGACCACAACTACTTAAATAATATGGTTTTGAATTAGGCCCAGTTTCTCTTGCTGGTCAGATAATTTGTACCTTTTGAAATGGATAAAAAAAAATCTTAAAATGTATTATCATCAAGAGAATCAGACAAGAAATGTCTACATTTCAGAGCTCCAGATTAAAGGAGTGCTTAGGTACATATTTTCTTATTTCCCCTAGTAAACATATGTTGTGGGTACTAACTAGGACTTCTAGAAACGTCCTGGTAGCATGCTTTCATTGAGTTCCCAGAACATATCTTTTGAAAGAATTGAGGTGTGGCACATACAAGAACTACAACTCTAGGTCCCACAGTTATCTGCCCTGACAGTATTTAGTAAAAGAAATCTTGTGCATTTGATAACTCCAACACCCTTTCAGATATATTGATTGAACTCAGTAGGATTGTACATGAGGTTGAGAAGATGTGTTGCATAAACTACAACTCCAGATGCTGTGGTTTAGAATTATCTCCCCTAATAGAAACTTTGTGATCTTGGTAACTCCAACATCTTTTCAGATGCATTGATGATACTTGGTAGGATTGTACATAAGGTTGAGAAAGCATGTCACACAAAAGAATCACAACTCTAGATGCCACAGTTTTTAGTTATCTCCCCTGACAGTATTTGGTAATGGAAACCTTATGATTGCCATAATTTCAACACCATTTCAGATATATCGATGATATTAAGGAGAATTGTACAAGACGTTGAGAAGACGCGTCTTGTACAAGATCTACAACTCTAGGTACTGCAATTTTTTAGGTATCTCCCCTGTCAGTATTTGGTAATAGAGACCTTGTAAGTCCAAAACCCTTTGAAATATATTGATAGTACTTGGTAGGATTGAACAGGAGGTAAGAAGGTTAGTCGTATACAAAAACTGTAACTTAGAATACTGCAGTTTTTGAGTTCACTCCCCTGACAGTATTTGTAAGTGGAAATCATGTGATTGTCATAACTTAAGCGCCATGGAAGATACATTGATGATACTTGGTAGAATTGTACATGAGGTTAAAAAGGTGTGTTGCATGTAAGGACCAGAACTCTGGATGCTGTGTTTTTTTTTTGTTTTTTTTTTTGTTATCTCCCCTGATAGTATTTGGTAGTAGAAACTTGTTTGCTGCATAGCTTCATCAGTTAAAATTGGATCTTCCTTAAACTTGCAGAAGTGGAGGACATGGATATTTTGGAGTTATATCCTCCAGATTAATGAATATTGTAGACACTGAGTGACCTTTTAGGCACAGGTGAGCGTTAATGACCACCATGGTCCTCTTGTTTATATATGAAGAGTGCAGAGAGCTGAGACAAACAAAAATCACAGTTGAATTCGAAGCTTGATTTTGGATTTTGTGAAACCTTATTTTAACCACAAATATTTTTCATAGATTAAAGCAGACACATCCTCTTATTTCACTTTTGGTTGTGTATGTGCTAAAAAGAAAGACATGTGACTAGCGAGTCAAATGGTGAAAACCTTACTGAAATATTCCAAATACTTACATCATTGGTTTTTATGAAAAATTTGAAAAAATGTTTTAAAAACTTTAATTTGAAAATATTCCAAATACATGTACTTACAACAGTGGTTCTTATGAAATTTTTTTCAAAAATCTTTTAAAAAAATTTAATTTGAAAATATTCAAAGAATGTTTACAGAGAGAAAAGGTCTCTTCCCTTTTTGTTAGGGTGCAGTGCTTATACATTTTCATATTTAGTTTGATACAATTTAATTTTGAGAAATCAAATTTATGTCAAACTAAAATTTAAATTCCATTGTCTGAAGTTATTTGACTTAAGTTTTATGTGTATTTTGTAATGATCTTTGGAATGTAATTATCAAAAATAAATTTGTTCTTGGTAATTTTTTTTCCAACATAGTAACCTGTATCTTGCATTTTTCATATTTAAAAAAAAAGTTTTTGGAATTTAATTATATTAGTTTTCATAATTAAAAAAAAAAAAATTCTAGCTTGAAATTTTAAGTCTTAATATCAATAGTAATAGAATACTTACTTTTTTTTTTAATTAAAATTAGCAGTCTGGAATAAAATGATGAGGATTTAAAATCTAAAAGAATCAGTGACATCATAGGATAGTGTATTGTGGGATAGCTTTTTTACAAAGTATAAATAGTAATACCAGTTACTAAGACTTTGAACATTCAGGAATCTCTAAATGGGGTTTTCAACATAATTTTCATTTTGCCAATATCTTTACCGTAATTTGAAATATTCTGAAATTAGGGGATGCATCTGAACATCTTTAAGCTCACTGCTGTTTTTATTATACTCGTTTTTCAAACAGGGCGTATTAGGTTATGGGGTCTGAAGCCATAAACTTTTTTGTTTCCAGCTAACTCCTCCTACAGTTTACATCCCATCAGGCTGAATCTTGGTTTATAAATTGACCATGATGTGGAGCAGCACATAATGTTTCAGGGTTACAGTCCACCAAATACTAACAGGGTTATGCCCCTTTGAAATTTCCTGTTTTGTTTCCAGCTAACTCCTCCTACAGTTTACATCCAATCAAGCTGAAACTTGATTTATACTTAGACCATGATGTGGAACAGTGCATATTATTTCAAGGTTACAGTCCACCTAATATTAGCAGAGATATGTCCCTTTGAAAATTTCAGTAAACTTTTCGTTTCTGACTAAATCCTCCTACAGTTTACATCAGATCAAGCTGAAACTTGATTTACAGTTAGACCATGATGTGGAACAGTGCATATTTGTTCGAGGTTACAGTCCATCAAATATTAGCAGAATAATGACCCTTTGAAAATTTCGCTAAATTTTTCAGTTTCTTGCTAGCTTCTCCTACAGTTTACATCCGATCAAGCTGAAGTTTGATTTATAGGTAGACCATGATGTGATGCAGCGCATGTTGTTTTGAGGCCACACTCCACCAAATATTAACAGAGTTATGTCCCTTGGAATATTTCGGTAAACTTTTTGTTTCTGGCCAACTCCTCCTACAGTTTACATCGGATCAAGCTGAAACTTGATTTAAAGTTAGACCATGATATCGAACAGCTCATATATATTCGAGGTTACAGTCCACCAAATATCAGCAGAGTTATTTTCCTTTGAAATTTTCAGTAAATTTTTCACTTCCCCAGCTAACTCCTCCTACAGTTTACATTTGATCGCGCTTAAACTTGATTTATAGTAAGAACATGATGTGGAGCAGCGCAAATTATTTCAAGGTTACAGTCCACCAAATATTGGCAGTTTTGCCTCTTTGAAAAATTCTGTAAATTTTTTGTTTCCGGCTTATTCCTACTACAGTTTACATTGGATCAAGCTGAAACTTGATTTATAGTTACACCATGAAGTGGAGCAGGGTATATTATTTTGAGGTTACGGTCCACCATATATTAGCAGAGCTATGCCCCTTTGAAAATTCTGTAATCTTTTCGTTTCTGGCTAACTCCTATAGTTTACACCTGATCAAACTGAAACTTTGTAAATATTTACACTGAGCTTAAACTCGATTTATAATAAGAATATAATGTGGAGCGGCACATATTATTTTGAGGTTACCAAACATCAAATATTACCAGAGTTATGCCCCATTAAAAATTTCCATAAACTTTGCATTTCTGGCTAACTCCTTCTATAGTTTACATCCAATCATGCTGAAAAGCGATTTATTGTTAGACCGTGGTGTGGAGCAGCGCATATTATTAGGAGGTTACAGTACACCAAATATTAGCAGAGTTATGCCCCTTTAAAATTCTGTTAATCTTTTGTTCCCAGCTAACTCCTCATATAGTTTACATCCAATCAAGCTGAAACTTGATTTGTAGTTTGACCATGATGTGGAGCAGCACATATTATTTCAAAATTACAGTCCAACAAATAGTAGCAGCATTATGTCCCTTTGAAATTTTTGGTAATTTTTTGGTTTCCAGCTAACTCCACTTACAAATTTACACAGGTCTGGAGCACAGAATTGCACAGTAGTCCGCATATGTGCTACATCTTATTACTTGCCAAGGGCGTATGATGCCTCCGCTTGTAGAGCTCTTGTTTGTTTCTAGATACAATATATATATATATAAAATGGACATAATGACTCCTCAAATGGATGGAATAACAGACGGTAAACAGTAAAAGGCCAGAACTATGTACATTTAAGCACTCTAGATGATTATCCAGATTATCTTTTTAATTATAATTTCTACATAAAACATATGTTGTTGGTACTTATTTGAAAGTTATTGATAGGGTAGTTGTAATGAATACCCACAACTTACAATCCTTTCAGTCCTTTAAGAAATAAGTAACATGTAAGTATTTCATACTTGAAAAATAAAAAACAAAAAAAACAAACAAAAAAACTGTGTTATCTGATTATAAATAATGTTACTGTACACAGTACAGGGAAATTAAATAAAAATGTGGTTAAAAGGGGTTCAGAACCACAATGATGTGGTTCAAATATTCATGATACTGAAACTAGTTACTCTGAATTGTGCAGAATGCACACATGGTGTAGCGAAAATGGCATTGCTTTAGTTACATATCAAGAAATATTGAACAAAGTGAAAGTACAGATGATATGTAGTCTAGAGGCTTATAGAAATTAAGGAAACCGCCACCATCAGCACTCTCAGTGCTTTGATTGAGTAACGGAAAGACCCCCTAAAATGTCTACAAACTTTAAGCAATTAACAAATGCATGATTTCAAAACTGTTGCACATACCTATGCAAAATATATCATTCATTAATGGCGTTATAAAAAATGGTGATATTTTTCTTATGACTGCTCAAAGGATAGCTTGTGAATCCTCAACAGGACTAATATAGCCAACAATCTATGTTTTGAGCAACTACAATAAAAAGAATATATATCTTTGAAAACTTTCCACAATATCAAGTACATTTTACAAGGGTATACATTGCACGGACGTGTTAACGTGATCATTCCGTCAAAACAATGATGCATACTTTATCACATAGTAGTCTGACGTACACTATCTAATTATAGATTGGAAGTGAGAATAATTTTGAAACAAACATCAAAATGGTCTTGGCCAGTTTTGTCATGAATGCAACTTTCTATCTTAAGCAGTGCTGTTTGTGGTTTGAAATGATAGCTACGCGTTTAAGTTTAAAACTTTCGCAGAAGGCTAAACATTTTTTACACTTGTAAACTGTTATGTAAGCATGATAGGTTCTGGAAAGAAACTTTTTTTTCTTTTTTTTTTTTTCTTTCTTTTTTTGTAATTTGAGGTCTCTTCCTTTGATGAAGGGACACCACCATTTTTATCTTAGGCTCCCGGGTCAAATAGCCGATTTGAAAATATGGACTGCCAAACGATGAAGAACGCCAGACGCAGAAGACCGTCTATCCCGGGTTTTGCTCAGGGGAGAGTCAAACTACATTCAAATGAAGCAGTTTCAATATGTAGATTCAATATGTAGATTCGAACTTTCAGTCAGTGTTAACACTCATTCCTTGAGTTTAAGTTGAACCTACGTTAGGTTCTACAATGAAAAAAAAAAGGAAGAAAAAATGAATGAATAAGAGAAGGGTAGAGTATTTAAGATCCGTTTTTTATTGGAATTTTCATTTTAGGAAAGCTCCAAAGTCGATTCATTCTTAGATAATTGTTTCAAATTGAAATCTCGGGCCCAGTTGTTCAAAACTTACGATGTCGTTAGCTAACAAGACATTTAAATTTGTATCATGTGATACACAATCACTGATATTTTTATGAAAAAAAAAAAAAAAAAAAAAAGAAAAAAAATGTGAGCAGGTTTTTGCACTGTAAAAGCTAATCACATTTTCTTCAGAAAAAAATATCAGTGTATTTGATAATAACTTAACGAATAGACCTTTAACGAGCTTGTTAACCTAAGGATGCTTAGAACAGCTGGGCTCAGATTGTCAAGTTATAAAAGAAAACGTATCTTTTGGACGTTTAATCAGCAAAGGCTCAGATCAGCCTGCAAAACCTGAAAAAGCTACAATACATGTAAACTCATCCTTGACAGAGCCTTCACATTGGCAAATCATTAATATTAATTTACTTATTATTGATTTAAAACTACAATCTAAAAGACCTGTAACTGAACCATCGTAGCCATTGCAAACTCTGCTATCACTGGGGTGTGGGACAGACAGACGCAAAATAAAATCTTGCTGGTTCCTTCCGAAATAAGCGCTGGTACATGTCGTCTGCTTGTGTAGCTATAACGGATACACGCACTGAACAGATCCTTGCCTGCGTACTACAATAACTCATGCAAGACTTCCTCAGAGTATATATACCGTTAAATTACCGTCGGTTAGGTAAACGAACGTATTATGTGGAACATCACTATTAGGAGATTCCGTGTTTTCGAAATAAGAAGTTATAGCTGATGTTATATTATACTAGATAAATCTATGAATTCAATACCTTTATTAATGGAATTTTGATGAAGTGTCTAATGTGGTTAATTTCAGAATCAATGAAAGGATGAAGAGCATGTTGAGTATAACATCTAGTAAGGAAAGCTGCGTCATACAGATCATGTTTTCTATCATAAAATTTAGTCTCATCATCTAACTTACGTAATGAAGAAATTGACAGTGAAGTTAGTTTAGAAAGCATTTGATGACGTCCAGAATTTAAGAGAATATTTAAATCAAAAAGTGATAAGACAGTTTTATGTTTTCGTTTAAAATTCCCATTTTTGCGCTTACCATGGGATTGTTTATTACTTTTTGTAATATCTAAAAGGAAAAAAGTATCGAAATCCGGCATTTTAGAAATATTTCCTTCATGGTAAATATTATCATTAAATCCAAGTGGAAAAGGGGTTTCGTCATAAAATATTTTTGAATCTTTTGGTAGAAGTCCATTTTTGACCTGAAAGTTTAAAATAAA
The DNA here is from genome assembly GCA_964016985.1 of Anodontia alba. Lineage (NCBI taxonomy): Eukaryota > Metazoa > Mollusca > Bivalvia > Lucinida > Lucinidae > Anodontia > Anodontia alba. The sequence goes on along the minus strand of OZ024826.1, from coordinate 67,041,831 downwards.
AATTGTTACATAATAATTTATAAATAAGTCACGTGAAAATTGTGAATCAGATATTGATTTTTTCGTCATCAAAATTTATTATAAATACACCCCGCTGAAATTATATCGACAGGGAGGGCAAACTAGTTTACGACGCTAGATGTCACGACCTTTGTCGAGATGTTTTCGGTTTAGGCCCTCTCACCTACGTTCTTTCTATGGTGAGGGCTAAAATGTAATAAGCTCAGGGAAGAACACTACATGGTTGACTAGCCACTCCTTATGATCTGTCGGGATCAAGCCTTCGCAATGAGGAAATAACGAAAGGAACTCTGTTCTACCCTATTGCACGGCCCGTCAATGCTGGGCGATAAGCCGACTTTATATCAATTTTGAAGAAACATCTAGTTATTGCTCAATTCTTTCGGTCTCGTTTTTGATTGGTCGAAATTGTTCATTGGTGTTTCGTTAGTGGTTGGCTTTTTCATAAAGTTAAGCAACGGAGATCGCGGTTAGTAGCTGGATGGGTGACCGTGGTGCTTGACCGTGGAAGACTCGACAAATGCATAGGCACTCGGCGGAATATTTTTTTTTTTGTTGTTGTTGTTGTTTTTGTGTTTGTATTTTTTTTTATACAGATTATGAGATCTGGAAATATCCTCTAGCTCATAACCGATCGACTTGAAATTTGATAGAAAAGTAATGATAGGCTAACATTTTATAATATGTAAAAAAAAAAGATCACAAATAAACAGTCGTGTGCCTGTGGACAAACGCTACAGAAAGACTACAGGGGCCGTGCAAAAGCTGGTTCTAATTGTTTCATATTGAAAGGAGAGTATAGTAATAAGGTACACAATAAAATTCTAATAAAAAGAAACATACTGTTGTTGGTGTGAAAGGTGCATTCTCTTCACATCAGCATGACAAAGTTCACCGCACACGTTTTGTCAGCAATTTGATTAATCAAAGTCAAAAAGAATTGCCTTTGGAAACAAAGAACACACAAAATCACGAAAATCGGAGACGACTTGTTTGAGTCAGATTAATAAAATTGTAGTTTCCGGTCGTGTTGTGTTCTCTGTCGAAGCCGACGCGAAGAGAATTGCAGTAATATGCAGCTGGACAATTTTAAATTTGAATTTGTGTTTAAATTTGACGCGAGATTTTACGTCAGTCATTAAAGCTGGCCAAGTTAGAAAAAAATTAGGTTATGAAGGACAGGAATTGAGGGAATGAGTTAGTAGTCAGCAGGAAAAAGAAAGGACGGAAAGGGCCATGCTATGCGAGGTCTAGAAGACAAAAGCCGAGGCCGAGAAGGTCAAAGCCAAAGCCGAGGCTGAGAAGGCGGAAAGAGATAAAGCTGTTGAATCGGCTGAGGCCGAGAGGGCAAACAGAGAAATTAAGATATGGGTTAGCCCGTCAGGTAGAACTGCATAACAGCACATGCGCGCGATCCCGGTGCCTTACTTCGAGGATAGTGTCAAAACGGATTGTTATTTGTCCCGGTTTGAGGGGTACGCAATAGCTAACAATTGGGGTACGACTATGAACGCCATATTTAAATGCATTATTAAAGGGGAAGTTCTTAGATGTATAAGATAGGTTGTCAAATGAGGACGCGGCCAGTTATGACATTGTTAAAGACTTTTGATATGACAGAGCGTGGATTTCGAAAGAAATTTCGTTATTTCGGCCTGAGAAGTCTGACACTTTTAAATAGGCTGAATAGCTATTTAAATAAATGGCTAACGTTGGCTAAAGTTGAAAGATCATACGAAGCGGTATGCGATTTTATAGCACGTGATCAATATTTAGAGTCATGTAATTGAGATGGCTAGATAAGCCGACGCTGAAGCGCGAGGTGGCGTAGCGAAAGCGCAACGCGACAATATAGTAATGGTTACAAAAAGGTAGAACCAAATAAGTCTGGCAATAAGCCAGAGATTAAGTGCAGGGTTTATGGGAAACTACATCTGACGTATAAATATTGCAATAAACCCGACTGGAAGCGCAGATATTGTTAGAGACGAAAAGATATTGTTGGTGACTGCCTCTAGCGTGGAGACTAGAAGCAAAGGTGGATAGTTCCTTGAATTCAGATGATAAAGAAGGGGTATATTACTTCTTAAAGTCACCGACAGCACCAGGTACCATTGGCGGCCAGAAAGTTGTAGTCCTAAGGGATACTGATCGTCGTGAGAAGAAACTTGATTTCTCAGGATCATTTGATTGGTAAAGTCAACTGTGACTCTGATAGATGAACGGTATCCTTTGGCAGTCACTAATGTCGATTACCCATTTTTAAGGGTCAAACTGATGCCACTTAGTATGACTTGGTAACTGGCAATATTGATAGTTCAAAGTTACCAGATATGTCCCATTTTTCAGCGGGCATTACAAGGGCAAGATGAGAAAGCATATAGGAAACTTAAAGTCCCTGACCAGACTCTAAGTGAGAATAAACAGGCATTCCAGAACGCTCAAATGTCTGATCCCAAGTTAGAAATTATAAGGCGTATAGCCGACTCAAGGGTCGTTACAAAGAGTCGTGGTTTGAACAGAGGTGTAACTAAGATAATCAAGAAAAAGGACTTATTATATAGGTAATTTACTCGGGGAAATAAGATGTCACTGCAATTGCCAAGAGTAGTTATCGAGAAAAGGTGATGAAACTGGCCCACGAAAATGGCTGGCCATTTGGGATTTAGAAAGACAATGAATAGGGTTGTCTGAGCCAGGTGTTTGTGGTGATGTGACATTTGTGAAAGGGACGTGTAACGAAGGTTCCGTTAGGGAAATTGCCACTGATACACCGTTAAAGAGAATAGCAGCTGACATTATCGGTCCGACTGAGCCTCGTTCCGACCATACCCGGAAGCGGTAGAATTACCTAGTATTGAGACTGGGCGTTTTGCAGAGGCATTGGTAGAAATGTTAAGTAGGGTGGGGTACCGACTGAAATGTTAATTGATTACGGCTCCTAATTTACTCCAGAGGTCATAAAGGAGTGTCAATTAATGACCTCGAAATATCATCCAATGCGTTACGGACTAAAAGAGCGGGTCCACGCAACTTTAAAAGTCATGTTGCGCAGAATGTGCGCGGGAAGACCGAAAGATTGGGATAGATATCTTCCCGCGTTGTTATATGCCATAAAAGAGGTTCCACAGGAATCTCTAGTGTTCTCACTATTTGAGATTTTTACGTACGTAATGTTTGTGGCCCAATGACGATATTATGACCAAGTATTGTCTACCTATCAATAGGTAATTGACCTTAGAGAACGGTTAAGAGTTAGCGCATGAAAATTTAGCAAACAAAAGGCATATTACGATAGGCGCGTAGGTTTAAGGTGTTAATATTTCAAAATAAAATAAAAATTATATCTCATACTTTAACAAACGTTCAAAAGCCATGTCAGTTGCAGAATTACATAGATAACAGAGACAGCACCAAAATGATAGGATTAAAATCTATCACATACTGGGTTGGCTGGTTTGTCATATACTGGGTTGTCACAGGCAAAACAATATCTAGCAACCAAAAGCAAAAGGATTGAACCAGGCTTATATAACTTTAATGACCTAAGACAGATTTTTTTTCTGATGAATCATCTTGTCTGTGAATTACACCAACGGATTTGTCACATTAGAAACACCACCGAACAAGGAAATCGAATTGTCCAGCGGAATTTCGTCTTTACTTGGTTTAAAACATGGACGGCTCACAGCTGGCAAACACACAGGACACAAAATGATTGGCATCGCCAAAACTAAAGAGCTTCGTGTCTTTCTTGACCAAATAAATACACCAAATAATTTTCTTGATGGTGAAACAAGCAAATTACTAGGAATCGTACCAGTTTCTAACAAACCTTTGGGAAAGTTGTTTCTTGTCGATTTGAACTTCCAATCTTCAAGAAGCTAATAAACGGATGTATAACTGAACTCTCTGTGCGAATAACAGATCAAAATAATATTGTTTTGGATAATAATAATTTACCAATTATAATAGAAGTGTTGATACAATGAGCATATTTGGAGCAGATTACGAGTCAGTCTTGAAATAATGGAAGATCTTGATATGAATGAAAATAGAATTAAAGACCTGCGAAATCCGCGGGATGCAAATGATGCCGTCAATAAAAGATATGTGAACAAACGGATCAAAGGATCTAGAAAATAAACTTACTGCAATTCAAACACAAATAACTAACACACAGCAGCAACTTGATGGCACCAAACCCTTTACCTCGGATCTGGACATGGGTAATAAACGTTGGCCACCCAAGAAACCCAGAACATAATATCAATCATGAGAATCATGCAGTCACAGCCAAATTTCTTTATGACTATGCTAAAACCGCTGACAAAATATTCCTGAAAACAAATGAAGACATAGACATGGAAGGACACCGAATAAAAAGCTTAGGTAATCCTGCCGACTTCGACGACGCAGTCTCATTACGTCTCCACGCGTGTACAGGCACTTACAGATGAAATTGGAGAACTTTGGACAATCATTCGCCCCCCCCCGGGTACAATCCCTCGCCCCCGCCCCCCCGGGGTACAAGGCCTGGAGGTACAAAGCTTTAGAGATGAAATTAAAAAAAAACAGGACAAAAATATATAAAACCAAAAAAAAAAAAAAAAAAAAATGATTCCAAAAGAGTTTGCATATAGTGCGCAGGCACATTATGCACACGTGAGTGCGTTCAAAGTAAAACCAGTTAATATTATTAATCAAAATATAGTTGTTACATCGGACGACAAAAGCTATCAGGTTTCTTTCCCCAATGTATCAGAAAAATACACCCTTCCATATGTTGAGTCAGATGCTCTTGTCCAACGATGGCGAACAGACTGGATGTCATTTTGGCAAAATCAGTTAAACTTTGCTATCTGGTGTGCAACGACTGGATGTGGAGTTAATTTCAATAACCATCTGAAAGAAACAGGTATGATTGGTTCCCTGTTCAGGTTTCACATTTATTACCAAACAAGACGAATACTATTTGAAATGGCTGTTGCTCTACCGCAGGACCCTAGCTGGAATGCTTTTGACAATAAATATAAACGCAGCGCCTATGAAAGAATATACAAAGAATTCAACGTTGACATAAATGCTGATTGGAGGCAAAAACAGAGTGACAATCAAGGCCTTGGATTAATATACAACTACTGGACTGGTGCAGGATACCACCCACTTGATAAAAGAAACTGAATACGACAGCAAGGACTATTCAGTCACACAAACCACAACCAATGACATACTCCACATTGATTACATTGCCCAGGAATCCGAAGCTAAAAACGCCTGGTCAACTTTCATTCTGGACGACTCAAACGGCTTCACAAGAGCAGGCGTTGAACGTATCAACGACAGTATCCGAACATACTGCTGGGCTATTCTTGGTTCACAGTCTCAAACTAGAACTGGCACTGCATTTGATGCACACAAACAGTTTCTTGCCAACATTGAAGATGCAGTAAACAGCCCTGTAGCAAATAGCAAATAGCAAGATATCAAAACACACTAAAATATGCAAGAAGCAAAGTAGACTTTGTATTGGGTTGTATATGTCACCGAGCAATATGGAGCGGCAAATAGGTACAATCCAAGATTACAAAATCGTAATTGCTAATGAAGGAGAAGGTCTAACACTCGGATTGAATGATGAAGCCAATACAGTACCAACGTTACCCATTGCACCAAGATCAACTTGCACAGTCGAAGGAACCAAAACAAAACAATCATTCCCAGAACCAGACCCAACACCTTCATACCGCAAACAAGTACAAGACTATGCAAAAATGCACAACCTCCCTCAAAGTTGGGTCGATAGAATCAGTGCAGATCCAAGTGGATTCGAAAGATGGCTTGCAGAACGTAGCATGGCAAAAAAAAAAATACACAAAAAACAAAAAGATCAACGCCGGAACATCCAGATCAATCATTGCCAGATGAATACCCAAGCAGTGAACAACACGAAAACAATAAAACTACACTGATTGTAGGTGTTATTGTTTTAGGCCTTACTGCTTTAATCATTTACGAGATTTACTAATGTATTCCTTGGCTGCTGCATACAACACCCCTGCAACAAGAACAAGAACAGCCCAAACCAATTAACAACGTTACCCTTTGCAGAAAGAAGCCATGATGCTATTGATCAAATTACACCAGGCAAGGCGGCAGCAGCTTTTACCAGCTAGGTTTGCAAGTAATTTAGCAAGGTTATGTAGTTGTTTCTTAACCCATTCTTTGGCTCCACCCTGTGATGGAGGCTTTGATGGGGTGGCTGCTCCTCCTAAATAATAGTCTCAACGATCACCCCATATAATCATACCAATGGCAGTTAAAACACTAACTATGGTGATGCCTTGTTCTTTGAATAATGTCTTTAGTCTCTCACCAAGAGTAGAATCTTCTTTCAAAACTTTATTTATAGTTTATCCTGTTTATTTGACCACGCAATACTTCTTTGTTTGCAGTGGCTGCTTCAAGTCTCGCACTTCTTTCATCTTCAAGATTTTTTAAATGTGCAGTTATATCACTTTTGCTGATTTCATCTTCCGTTTCTTGTAATTTACGTTTTTCTTTTGCTATGCCTTTATCGATGTCAGTTAGCTTTGCCAAGTTAAGTAAGTTCACCGCGGATACTTTGCAGCGCCTTGTCTAGTCCTTGCAACTCACACAATGTCAATCTTTCTGTTTGTGTATGTTTATTTTCAACATCTGGCGATATTTCTATTGATTCTACAGTTTCATGTAACTCCCCTACTGTATTTGTCAAACTCTGCAGTTCAGTGGTATTCGTTCTTCAACATTCGCCAAATCATTTCGTGTGCCTGTCTTGCTTTTTCAGGCAGCGGCTGAGTCCTACTATTATACGCTGGTAAATTCAAGTACTGTTGTATTGCTTGTGTTCCACCTTTACCTACTACATTGTTGTATTCTTTTCCCAAAGAACCCAAAGAGATATGTTGCTGAGCCCTGTTTTGCAATTATTATGATTTCTTTATCTCCAACAACCCAGTACAGAGTTTTCCCATCATCTGAAAGCCTGAATTGGTTATAATCTATCTTTTCTGGAGCCATTTTATATCGTTTTCCTATTTCGTCATAGAATATCTTCACGAGTTTTTGTTTCTGACCGTCTAGAGTTGTCCTGTCTGAGTTCTCCTCTTAAATCAGCAATACTATCATTCTGATTTGAAATAATTCTCTGATAAACCTCATCAGGCACCATAGGCAATCTGTCATCTATATCTCTGTCAAAAGCAGGATTCTCAAACTCATCAAATCCACCTTCAGCCATTTTGAATTTATTTTTATTTGAAAATATTTTCAATACTATTAAAAATGTCTGCATACGGAAATAAATTAAACCCCTACAGAAAAATCAGAGAGCCTCGCGCCATCAAAGGTATTCGCCAAAGTGAGGTCATCACTAAAAATCCTAGCACTATTGATCAAAACCAACAACTTTTGGTGAGATCTGAGTGATAACGATGTTATTACCCCTAGAAGCGCCCGACTCGCTTTTACTATTGACTTAACAAGTACAGATGCCAACGCTACAGTTTTCCCAAATCTCGGCCGAACCATCATCAAGAAAATATAAGAATAATAATAATCATAATCATAAGAATAAGCGGCAATGAAGTCATGTCTATTGATGACAGCGACATTTACCATTGTTATGTTGACTTGTGGAAATCTTCCACGGTGCGAACAAATATGGCTTATCAAGGTATCGGCAAATCAAACATGCTAGGACACAGAGTTGGTGCGGGCAATGCCACTTCTGACTCTGAAGACGAAGCCATTGCCAAAGTCTATGCAAACAGGTTTTGCATCCCACCAGACTTTGAACTGTTAGAAACTCACATGCCTTTTTATCAGGCAGGACTTGGTGATAGACTGGAATATGAGCTGACATTTAATGACTATGATAAAGTAATTAAATCGTCAGATGCTGATAGCAGTTATAAGATAAAAAATATTTGCTTAGAATTTGACAAAGTTACTGATATCGAACTTGCACGGCAGGTTAGACAACAGTACGACGGTAGAATGGCAATTTTATACGACCGCATTTTGCGACACAGAAAAATAACAAAAAACAAATCTGACACACTATGGGACATCAACCTGAATGTTCCAGCAAGAAGCATGAAGGGCATTCTGATGCTTTTTGAAGACCCAAACAGGACAAGCACTGAAGAGTATTATAACCCCAAGATCACAAAAGTAGAAATGACCATAGAAGGTGTGCCTAATCAATTGCTTGCATACCAACAGTGGGATGAAATTAATAAATACTTTGCACTAACATTAAAAAGAGACAAAGAGACAGACAAAGTTGCAAAAGACTTGAATTTTAGCGATACTAACATCGAAAAGTATTTTACTACTAGATTTGCTCTGTGGCTTGACTTGCGTTCTACAGATGACAATACATTACACGACAGCGGCAGAAGAATCGAGAATGCCAGTGAAGGGATCACCATACAAATTGAAAAAGAACAAGAATCAAATGAAAACTTAAATATTTACCTTTTTATAATACAAGATGCCCAAATCAATTTCGAAGACGGAAGATTCAAAGAAGTTGTCTATTGATTCTTTGAGTGAATTACCAAAGTATCCACACAGCGCAATTATTTGTGGCCAGACAGGCTGTGGGAAAACAGAGTTTGTGCTAGATTTGCTTGAATCACAGTATGCTGGGGTGTTTGATAATATAGTCATATTTTGCCCAACAATATATATTGGAACAAAGCATACAAAAACAGACGTTGGATTGGCGATGTTCGAAGGCAAAAGACAAAAACACAACAATAGTGAATCCTGTGATGCCAGATGGAACAGAAAGACTACAGGAACTGTTACGGTTGTTTTTTGATAAATTGGCTAATAAACCAACACTATACATCATTGATGACTGCTCTGCCACAAAAGAATTAACCAAGAAAAAAAGATAAGCTGTCAGAGTTGGCATTCTCTGGCAGACTTGCAGACCATATTAGTGTGGGTTATTTCACAGAGATACATTTCTGTGTTGAAAGATTTACGTGAGCAAACAAAATGGGTTTGCATGTTTTATACTAAGGACAGAGATAGTTTTGACAATTGTTTAAGAGAAAACGATGCCATCCCAGCCGAAGCCCGACAAAGAATAAAACAAGTTATCCAGCGTCAAACATCGCAAGCTGATATTAAAAACGGATCAACCTACTAATTACTGGTTGGTAGAGTAAGCAATGCTAATAGCAATGCTAATAGCAAAAATAGCAATGCTAATAGCAAAATAGCAAAAAATGCTAATAGCAAAAATAGCAATGCTAATAGCAAAATAGCAATGCTAATAAAAATGATAGTAATAAATAAATAAAAATGTTACTTGAACTCTTCTTGTGTGAATATTTCAGTTGGATGCTTGGTATTTTACATTTATTTTAATTCTAAAAATATAATGATCAACTTAATAAAAATGAACGCTGAAGAATTATTAGATATTCCACAAGTACCACAAAATGCAACATCACAAACTCAAGATGCACAAGAATCAAAAAGAGAACGACTATCAGCTATTGTTGCTGGAGGTGGAAGTCGTCAATACTTAGGACGTGAGGTACAACTCACAGACATAGATAAAATGTCCACAGAAGAAATTGATAAACTTTACTGCAGATATGAAGCCAGGCTTGGTGCAAGTATGACTTAAGACGTTGGGTAACTCTTTTATAAATTTGTATGTTATGGCTGTGTCAAGATATTTCAATGTAACCAACCCACCTAAGCTAATAGAAGATTTAGAAGAAGATTATTAATCATGCCTTGACAAGTGTTTGTTGTGAATTATATTATACGTTTGGGATGTCTCTAGCGCCTTTTACGGCTATGTTAACAACTGCAAGGCATATTGATTTTAATATAAATAAAAATATCGTGGATAATAAAAATGGAAAATCAGAATTTGAATCAGGAGAATCAGAATCAGACCAATAATCAGAATCCAAAACCAAAAAAGAACCCCAAAAGAGTAGCAGCTGGAAAAAGGGTGCTGAAGCGAGATGGAAACGGGTGCAAGAAGCTCCTGCGGAGCAACAGGAAGTTCCTGTGGAGCAAGCGCCTACGGAGCAACAAACAGTCACAAGAGTAACAAGAGAACCACAAGAGACAGAACCCCCCGTTTAAAGTGAATGTTTATAAAAACTACATCCCACTTTGTGCTGTGCTGATGATGGTTGGTATAGGCATTTACATGTTGTATAATAAACCAGTGCCAATACAAGCAAAGCACAGCCGCCACAGAAGCCTGATATATACTGAAAGGAAAAAGAAACGCAGGGTAGAGTTTTTTCCTTCTTATTTTAACCATTTTTTACGGTGTTTACTATAGCCATACACTTTTACAGATTGTCCTGTGAATGTGAACCGCGGGTATACGAGTCTTTGGTCGATGTGCTATCTACCTAGTGTGTGAAATCATTCAACCGTGCACTACACAGTGCATTGCACGGACAATACGGAAAGCCAAAATTTCGTGCAAAACAAGCATGTTTAAACCTTCAGCACAAGATTTCCTCACACCATTTGGTACACTTCAACGATACACAAAGCTCTTCGATTCTTTTACCGATTTTTCTTTTCATTTTTACGCTACTTTGAACTTTTTTTCAATCATGGTACGATTGACTGATGTTCAGAGGGGTAGGGCAATTGCGTTGCTGATGCAGGGTCAGAGGCAACAGCAAGTTGCCAATCATTTTGGGGTCAACGTCTCAACAATTGAACGTCTTGTTAGACGTTTAAGGGAGACAGGGCATTTAGCAGACCGACCGCGGTCTGGGCGTCCACGCGGGACGTCGCGACGTCAAGACAGGACAATCCGTCTGGCACATTTGCGGAATCGTCATCTCACTGCTACCGAAACTGCCCTTAATACAGTAGGTACGCATAATCGACAAATTTCTCCGAAGACTGTTGGAAGTCGATTGCGTGAGATTGGTCTTCGAGCTCGTCGTCCATACGTTGGTCTGCCTCTGACCCAGGCACGTAGGTTGCGTCGTATGGCGTGGTTGACGGCGCATGCGCCCAGGCTATTTCCGATGAGGCAGTGGAGACGTGTTCTTTTTACGGACGAGTCTAGGTTCACTCTCTGTCGCGCAGATGGTCGACGTCGTGTGTACCGACGTCGCGGAGAACGCTTTGCCGACGCCTGTGTTGTCGAACGGGATCGGTTTGGGGTAGCTCCGTTATGGTCTGGGGAGGCATTGCTCACGGGATAAAATCACAGTTGATTATTGTTGCGGGCAATATGACCGCAGTAAGGTATAGGGATGAGATCTTGCGTCCTGTTGCACTGTCCCGCTTGTGCAACAACGTAATCTGATTCTGCAGCAGGACAATGCCCGACCACATGTTGCCCGAGTTTGTCAGGATTTCCTGGCAAACAATAACATCGCACCACTAGCATGGCCACCGTACAGTCCAGATTTGACCCCAATAGAGCACATGTGGGATGAGCTGGACAGAAGGGTTAGGAAGCGCCGAAATCCCCCCGCAACTCTCGCACAAATAAGGAATGCGTTGATAGATGAATGGAATAACATCCCAATGCGAACTGTCAATGCTTTGGTTAACTCTATCCAAAGGAGAATTAGGGCAGCAACGGCAGCAAGAGGGGGGCACACCCGATATTGATTTTCAGTTTGATTTTGATTTCAAGATTTGGGGGGTAGCTACCAATGAACTTCAATAACTCGACACTTGTTGATCACAAACCAATGAAATTTGGAACTTTTGTTTCATACATGTACCGTTTTGTAATCATAGTAAAATATTCTAACAAACATTTTCAAACTTGAATGAAATTTAGGAAAAAAATTTACCCTGCGTTTCTTTTTCCTTTCAGTATAGATCCTTTTGAAATGAATTAATTTTAATTTGAGAAATATTTTTTCACATATAAAAAAATGGCGACTATTGACGGAAAACAAATTGTAAACTGGTGTTGAAACAATGTTAACTATTGGATATGCAGAGATTGCTAGAAAACTATTAAAAAGGCCACCACCCAAAGTTGATTTCAACATAGGTGATGTTTGATTGTTGTCTGTAGATATATTGTTAGCTATGGCTACCAGAGATATGCTGGTTAAACATTTTTCTATTATTTGTATTTGAAAACAATTATACAAAATGGCAAGTGCAGTAGCAATGATGATAGGCGGTGCAGTTGTGAATGCATTGGCATTCTCTGGTAGTAAGTATTTGTTTTCTCAAATGGGAAAAAGTGATGATGCTGAAAAAGAAAGAGAGAGACACAACAAAGCTGTGGAACAGTTAGAAGAAGCACAAGATGCATGGAGTAAAAAAAGAACAGAAAGATTAGATTTTATAAATGAAGAAATGCAAAAAAAAAAAAAAAAAAAAAAAAAAGAAAAAAAAACACCACGCAGAACAAACGTTTGATGATGTAGACCAGGCAATGAAACAATATTATTATGCAACTGGTAAGAATTTACCTTCTTATTTAGCAACTCCATTACCACCTGAGCCTAAACTAAGTGATTTTATACACCTTCACCTGATCAGCAAAATAGAGAGATTACATTTGTTGTATTGGGCATGGCAGTAACTGGGTTTGTTGCTTATAAGTTTTTGTAGATTCTAAAATATTTATATATATATATATATATATATAAAACAAAAACATGGAAAAGAATATACTACAACCCCAAAGGATTTTGGAGAGGTCAGACAGCAATAAAAAAGTTAGCCAAAGAAGCAGAGGTCAGTGAAAAGCAGGCATTTGAATTCTTAAAGAAACAAGCTGTGTGGCAGATTTATTTACCTGCACCTAAGAAAATAATTAGGCCAAGGTTTGATGTGTCTGCTAAAGATGAAGTACATCAAGCAGATTTGTTGTTTTTGCCACATGACACTGTTGGTAGAGTAAACAAAACATATAGATATATTTTGACTTAAGTCGATGTGGGAACAAGATACAAAGAAGCAGAACTCTTAACTTCAAAAGACAGCAAAGAAGTTGCTAAAGCTTTTGAGAAAATATACAGCAGACATTTGAAATATCCAAAGTTATTACAGGTAGACCCAGGGAGAGAATTTATGGGTGCTGTGTCACAACTGATGGAGAAACATAGTGTTAAAATTAGAAGAGGTAGAACAGAAATACACAGAGACCAAGATGTAGTGGAGAGATTCAACAGGACTTTAGCTGAAAGACTCTTTGCCTATCAATATGCAAAAGAGCTGGAAAATCCTCACAAGCGTAACAGAGAATGGGTTAAGAGACTGCCTGAAGTTATCAAAGCACTAAATGCGGAGACGAAAAAAGCCCCTCCTATTGTAACAAGAAAAGTTGATGCTCCTGTTTGTCCATATGCAAATGTTAGGTATTTGTATCAACCAGGAGAATTAGAAGGTGGTAAAAGACGGGCAACAGAACCTATATGGTCTGTTGATATACACAAAATTGATTATTGAAGGCATCTGCACCAAAGAGAGGTTTTGTAAAAGAGGAATTACTTATTGTCCCGGCTGATACTGTGACAAGTCACATCCAAATGCGTATGTCGTAATGCCATCTGGGGCTGTGTATCTTTTTGTGTTGTTTTGTTTACTGTTAGTCCATATATGTTATGGTGGATTGAACGTAGCATATTCATGCTGTGGGTGTATTTCTTTTTGTCGAAGAGGGCTTCTTTGTAGTCATTGAAAAGTATTTGTTTGTTGATTACGTATTTTTTTACACCTTTGGCTTTTTTGATAAGCTGTTCGTCTGATCTCAAAACTGAGTAGAGCTTCGGACGCAGTCCAATGTATTCAGCTATTGAAACCCCAGCACACTCGTCTTTCGTCTTGCCTATTACTCTTTTGTTTGACTCGTCGTAAAGTTGGTGGTCTTTGGGATAGTCAGAGAAGTCATAATCGTCTTTGGATTCTGACATGTCTTTGTATATGTCGACGGTTTTTGATGTCTACAAGCAAAGAGTCTGTATCAGTGTACAACAGGGTGCAGTTTTCATCGTACTTTTTTCAGGTTGTTGTAGTACCAATCGTACATTAGCCGCTTTGATAAATCAAGGACAGAGAAACCCACATAGATTGGTTTGTTTAGCGTTAGGTTTGTTTTGTTTACATGAATCCCGGATAGTTCATCTGAAAATCTTGCACGTCTGTTGATGTTTGGTTTGGCTATGATTTTTCTTATCTTTTCATTTTCAGTGCCATCTGTTCTGACTAGTTTTATGTCTACTCGTTTACGGAGATTCTCCATTGTTTTACCGAAGATGGAGTTGTTCATGAGTTTGTAGAAGTCTTTTTCGAAGTCGGACTTTGCTTGCTTTCGGAGGTCTGTGTTGAGGCGGATGTATGGTTCCATCCAGGGCTTCTCATTGAATTCAAGCACCCTGTGTATTTTTGTCACTTTCATACCCAGGGATAGATAAGCTGGAGGTTTCTGTAATGGACTACATATTTTTCTTGTTCATGAGATTTGGGACAAGCTTGGAGCAGTGCAGCATACTTTTGTTTTCAAGCAGGTTTTTTGGTATGAGAACAGCCAAGCCTCTTGTACTGATATTTTTTCGGGGGCAAAGAGGGTAGTCGTTGTGCAGTTTGTGTAGGTGTTTGGGGTATTCCAAATCCACCTCAAATATTCGTCCCTTTCCTTCTTTGCGTTTCCCTATTTTGCCGCTTAGCCATTTGAAGCCGGAGTAGGGAAGCGGTTGGCTCACTGCCTACCCATCTGTTGTCTGGATTGTCAGGATTGTAGTCTGCAACATGCGGATTGTTTGCTTTGGCGTGTCGTTTGGACACCATGCTGATTCCACCACGCATGCCTTTTTCTATAAACAAGTGCATGTTCATATCTGTCAACAGTTCCAGATCGCTTTTTGTGTATTTGAGTAAGGCGTCCCAGGACAAACCAGGCGCGGTGTAATAATGCAGTGGGTCAAGCTTATATGAGCCCAGGCAGGTTTTCCTGAATGTTTGAAACACGTCAGCGAGTAAAACCACATCAGTTATCAGATATAAGTCGTGATAGTCACTTAGGGTCTTACAGTTAAATTCAATCCACACATTTTGGGCGTGGTTGTAAGTCTTCTTGTTTGACTTTGTCGTTAGTGAGGCGGCTGTATAATTTCTCTATGGGTGGTAAGAAGGGTTCTTTAAACCTGTCGTGGCTGTCTATACACTCGTATGGGTAAACACCTTTACACAGAAGTATATCTGTTTTGTTGCCGAATACGCTGTTTGTTATTTCAAAGTTGGACTTACCAGTGGCGCTTACTAATTTTTCCAACGAAGACGACATAAACTGGAAGCTCTCTAAGAATTTAAGTTGAGCTACGCTGAATGAGATGTATTTTTCTGCGTTGTTTGCTATGCAGGTAATGTTGCCTTTTGCTTTATGTATTTTTTGCATTATGAGATGGCTGTCGTATCCCCTCAAGTTGTGGAACACCACTGGGATTTTTGTCTTGTCTGGTTTGATTTTGAGTTTAAGGTTGCAGGATTTGTGTGCTGCACCTCTGTATTCACCTGCGAAATGACAGTGGTCTCTTACTTTTGGATTGTTTTTGTTATTTCTTGTTCGCATATCCAACATTTGGTGGCATTCTCATAATCTATCTTGTTTTCCTCTGTCATAACCAATGGTTTGGGGAGAGCAAATATGTTATTGATATTGCTAACCTCACTTTCTAAGTGGTTCAGAAATACTTCAACAACATCTTTACCTCTGTAGATAACAGGTTTTTCAGCTTGACCATCATATCTGACAACTTGATAACCAAATCCGCAAGCTTCATGTTCACTATTGATTTCTGATTTATCACCTGCTTTTTCTGTTTTTGGTTTGATTATACTTTCAAAGTCGGCATAAATGACAGGCATTTGTTTTGATGGTTTTTGAATTTGATGTGGCTGCTTTCTGTGGGCATATCTATTCTTGTTGATTTTTTGTTGATGCCACAGCAGTATTTTTGTGTAATTGATCAGTAAGTATGCTTTGGTGAAACCGTACAGGCATCGATCACAGAAATAGGTTTTATTTTTACATTTGTTTTGGTCAAAGAGTAGTCTATCAAGATTTTTATTTCAACAGTAGTGATGCTTTGTAGATTCATCATCACTTATAAGAAGGAGGTTGATTTTTTGCATTGTGTTTGGTCGAGCTGATATCGTAATAGGGAAAGGTTAGGTGATACTGTAGCACCATAGACGTTTATTGCTAGGTTGTTTTGTTTTTCTGTGGGTATTTGAGAGATAGGAGTGGGAAAGTCAATACCATCCATGTTTAGATTAGGACATTTAGTGTAGCTGTTAGATACATTGTTCTTTGCTGTATATAAAGTTGATTTAAGAGCTCATTCTAAGCATATTTCATCGTCGTTTCGCACATTGATTATTGCCTTTTTGTTTGCCAGTGCTTCAGGCAAAGGAATATATGATGAGCCTTTCAATGGTTCATATTTTGCTATGTTCGAGTTAGTTTTATACAGTGATCAATTTTTAATCCTGAAGCTGTATAAGTAAATTTTTCAATCCATGTTTGTAGATAAGCTGTTTGCTTGTATAATTCATCTACATTGCTTGAATCAAGAACAGTACTTTGTTCTCCATGGGGTTGGCCAACAACAATCTTTCGTTTTCCATCATCGTCATCATGGGAAAACTGTACAGAGAGACCAATTGAGAATTTAATGCCATTGTACTCTCTAATATCTTGATTGATTTGATTAACGAGCATAGATTTTTTATCACTAAACAAAGCAGAAGGATCTATATAAGTGTGTGCATCAATTTCATATGTTTTGAAATAATTGCACAATGGTTTGTCAACCAGTTTTAACTCTGAAATAGACTTTCTTTGAGATAAAACCTGTTTCAGTTCATCAATAACAGCCTTTTTCAGATGTGCCTCTGTCGTTTTTCTTTCTTTGTCTTATGACGCTTTTTACGCAGATTTTCTAATGGTTGAACTGACTGTAATATATTCAAGGCTTTGTTTAAAGCACTATCATCAATTCTCCCTTCTTTATGAAGGTTTAACAAATAGTCTATTTCACTCATTGAACATATATTTTTTTACTTTATATATACATTATATTTATTTCTTTTTAATATAAATAAAAAAAAATAAATATTATCAGAAAAATGGAATAAACCATGTCAGTCAAAACCTACTAAAGGATCTAAATACTGTAAACTGCATAATTACTTAATGAAAAAAAGTAAAGTTGTGCCCTGTACAATTAATACAGGGCACTTATGCCAAATACAGAGTATGCGTAGATACTGCAAGTAAAATTAGATTGAAACATCGATATATATATATATATGTTGTTGAATGTCAGAGGTTGAGGAATATAAATATAGATTAAATATTATATATAGATGTTTATATTTACTATATTGTGGTGTTTGTTCTTCAAGCAATCTGTCGAATTCTGCTGTTGTGATTTCTTTAATCTCAGTTGCTTCAAATAATTTTGTTTTTGACGTTTTTCTTTTTTCTTTTTGTTGCGCTTAAGCACGCTTTTCTGAATCAGGCGGTGACGCAGATGACGCAAGCGGCGCAGGAGGAACAGGTGGTGCAGGAGGCACAGATGGTGCAGGAGGCACAGGTGGCGAAGCCTGCGGAGCCTCAGACAATGCCCTTATACCTTTCCGTAGACTGACATTAGAAATAACACCTCTACGCTGCAGCTGTATTAGATGCCCTAGATACTCTGAACTCATTTTTATACAAATGAAATATTTTCTTTATTTAATACAGTTTTTTTTTTTCACTTTTTTGTACAGCCCATTTCACAGCTAAACAATTTTATACAGCCCATACAGAGATGAAAACACCTATTGATTTGGCTCTGAAGTTCTGGATATAAATTTGTACAGGCCGTTTCTGGCACTAGCAATGCTGTTATCATTGCTAGAAAAATTTTATACAGGCCGCATGGGACGAAAAAATCCATGGATTCAGACACCAAAAAAGTAGCCCACAGAGGCTCCCAGGAGTGAAACAGTGGACTATATTCCAGAACCCTTAGTTTGCATATATATCGACAATATTGCTTTTATTTCAAATACCTAATGAATAAAATTTTCCCTGAAATATTGAATTCTGTTTATATGGTACAATGGTAGTGTACAATATTGTGCAAAACTATGCTTTAGCCCACTAAAAAGTTTCGATATACATTTGCGTTCGCTCAAAAGGTGATTCGTACTATCCATATTGATAAAAAAAAACAATTCATTGACTTTTCTCCATACATTTCAGTGTGATTAGCATGTCTCGAAATAGAAATGAATTTTCTTTACAGCTTGACCTGTCAGAAGGACAATGTAGCCCTCCAGAATACTTTTAAGCAAAAAAACTTGTTGACTTGTCAAAGTGGCCATATTTCTTCATGTAGACATAATCTATGGTAAAAATATCATCTAGTCAAATTAACACTTCCAGTGCAATAGAAGATTTCCGTAAAACAGTTCTGTAAGGGTGATAAAATGGTGGACTGTACATTTTTAGAACAGCAAGTGTGATTATCTCTGGAATCAGGAGGTGACGGGAATAGTCTGCGCAGCATTTTATAAAGGTATATTATTTTTAAGTAGCAGGGAAGTGGCATTTTGGAAGAAAATTCTTTCAAGAAAAACAACAAAACACAAGACGGTGTTGAAGTAAATTGCTCTACCATTATTTATTATCCTATAGAAGATCCTGATGATATTTTCAAGTATTGTTGATCAGCAGCAGACCGGGTTCAAACCCCATGAAAGACGGGAAATTTTTTTAGCTATGCGATATTCTTTTGTTAGTACAAATTTTCTTGTCGTAAGATCATCAACAGACAGAAACTTTCTTTTCTTGGTAAAACTCGTGATTTTGAGGAGTAACTGAATTCAGAGTCCAGTTTGGAAGTAAAGATTTTGGAATGTTTTTTCCCAGGAAAAAAATGAATGCTGTTGTAAGGTTTCTGTGTAAAAGCTGCATAAAAAATCAACAGACCAGAAAGATATTGAACCTGGTCATAATCCAGCGCTTTAACCACAGAGCCCTAGAGTGGAATCCCTGAGCCAGTTGTCTGCGAAACCTCAATACATGTATCTGCCAAGGCAGATAATCGAAGGTTGAAGTATTAGGCCATAACCATGAAAGTGTTATCATTATTAAATTGCTTAAATCTGGTATAAGCTTTAGAGAGATTGCTAAGCAGTTTGGTATCAGTCGCACGCAAATAAAGGTACAGTATTATAATAGGGAGCAGGGCAAGGCCGGAGTTGGGAAGAGCATTACAGGGTAGGGTGGACCATATATGTAACACTGGATAAGTGTAAGCATCCAAAAACATTTTCTTTTTGCCACAAAAAGAATTCATTAGATTGGTCGTAATGAGACAATTCTAATGGATTAATAAAAAACAATTACATTGTCAGAGGTTCAAAAATATTTTATCTGGAACTTTATGTATAAGAAAAAGCATGGGGATTTGTGTAATTTATTAAAGTTTTAAATCTTAGAGCCAGATAATCTTTTGTCTCCGTTAGAGGAGTTGTTAATGAGGACTATTCGATGATAATTTTGGGACAATTTTCTTTATTTCTCCATAAAAACAGATGTTGTGGGTACTCATTAGAAGCACCTCGCCAAGCCACTTCTAATGAGTATCCACAGCATATGTTTTAAGGGGGAAATGAGAAGAATTATCCCAGAATTATCACCAGATACTCCTCTCTAACATCTCCTCTGCTAAGTGAAGAGATTATCATTTACATTGTTTACCCTAATTTTGGGACACATATTAAAGCTCTTTACTATATTTCTACTAAAGTTTGAAAAAAAAAGTCAGTTTTATTACCTGTTCAAGGTCTGAAAATACTGTTGTAATCCTGAGAATGCTGGACTCAATAAAACAGTCTCAAATTATTTTTTTTTCTAGATGCACAGGATTGGAATTTGAATTTTAGGCTGGGTCCACAGATTGGCACTTCCTAAGTGCTGGATGGATGTATTTTACTTCGCTTAGCAGAACGGAATACATTTTGTATGGTTTAAAGCAGATGACCGACAGCACTGACTTGATTAGGGGAATAAGTCAGAAATCTCGAGTAGCAAACCAGACTCGAGCTTACCAGCCAATAAACCTAACACTTTTTTCTATAATGAGTTAACTAACAAACGATTAAATTTTCCTGCTATATTTTGTTATTTTTCCCTTTTTTCTACATATTTGCAACATGTAAAACACAAAGCAAATTACATAAAATATTGCTAAGTTTCAAGAACCTTAAAAATGTCACAATAACCAAAATTGTTTCTGAATTTCAGATTAACTGGGTTTTTAAAAATATTGAATAACTTCACGATTTGATGAAACACTGCAAAGTCCTATCAAAACAGTCAAAAACCTGAGCTTTTACACACACGGTATTACATGTACTAGTCCGAGTCTTCTCTTGACGTGGCTTTTCTTTTTTTTTTTTTTTGATATTTACCACTTACCGCCAGAGCAACTTAACTATCGAAAATGCAAAATTTCCCCAACCAGTCTTGGCTAGGCACTTTTAACGGAAAATTCTGAATATCATCCAGCAGATAGCAACATTAAATTTTAGAACAAAAAAAAAAAAAAAAAAAAAAAAAAAAAAAATTTCAAAATAAAATTAAATAATTTGTTTCATTGGAAACCTACACAACTAGCGTTTTCACTATACCTGTCAAAGTCTACCCTTGTTGCCTAGACTGTACTCGGTAAAAGCCACTTTGTTACCCCAAAACTTCCCTCCCAGAGGGAGATATTGATCTTCCCAAACTGTACTGGATTCCTAAACTTCACAAGAATCCGTACAAGCAGAGATATATTGCGGGTTCAGCTAAGTGCTCAACCAAGCCTCTTTCTCAGATTCTAACACGAATACTAACCGCAGTTAAAGAAGGCCTTCAGAAGTATTGTGACACTGCATATGCCAGAAGTGGTGTTAATCAGATGTGGATCCTGAAAAACTCCAAAGAACTCTTAGAAAACCTAAAGGCACAATCTCTTCATTCCGTCAACAGTATAAAATCTTTCGATTTCTACTCTTTACACTACTATACCTCATGATAAATTGAAATCTAAATTAAAGGCAATTATCAACCAGTGTTTCTTCCACAAGAATGGTAACCGTCGATATCAGTCTGTTGTCATTGGCTACAAAGACACATACTTCTTTCGGGATCACTCTGATGCGCCACAAAAATACTCAGATGCAGATGTCATAAAGATGCTGGAATATCTAATCGACAATATTTTTGTGGAGTTCGGCGGTCGGATATTTCAGCAAACAATCGGCATACCGATGGGTACTAACTGTGCACCGTTACTTGCCGACTTGTTTTTATACTTGTATGAGGCGGAGTTTGTACAAAGTCTCCTCCAAGCAGGCAAGAAACACCTCGCACAACAATTCAATTTCACCTACAGATATATAGATGATGTATTATCTCTGAAAAACACAAAATTTGCAGAGTATTTAGAATTCATCTATCCACGTGAACTTAAAATAAAGGAAACAACGGAGACTGCAGCCTCCTCCTCATACTTGGATTGTTATCTCTACATTGACAATGGAAAGCTTACTACTAGGCTTTACGACAAACGGGATGACTTCAATTTTCCCATTGTTAACTTTCCATTCCTGAGCAGTAATATCCCTTCTGCACCAGCATACGGCGTTTACGTTTCACAGTTAATCCGTTATGCCAGAACCTGTTCAAATTATCAGGACTTAATGGAGCGTGGGAAAGTGCTCACTACAAAGTTGTTGAGCCAGGGGTATCAAAAAACCAAACTGGTAGCAACACTTAAGAAGTTCTATGGGAGGCATCATGATCTAGTCAATCCCTACAATGTGGCAGTTTCCAGAATTGTTTCTGATGTTTTTGCCAGTGACGCGCCATAAGTAGACTTCCCAAATCCCGGACATACGCTTCTACCGATATTTCCTTCGTTCAGGCCTATGAGCATGGTGGGCGAAGCTTGCTTACCAAGTAATGCTTACTATTCGCGGACGCCTGATTACACCCTTTGTTCTGGGGTTCATGTCTGTTGGTCTGAACTTTCTGATTCGTCATTCGTTTATGGATTTATGAGTTTGGATTACGGCTTTGGTACCATGACTGCAACTACTTATTCATTATAAAATTATTGTCATTTTTTCAGTCATAAAATAAACCTTAGTGGCTATCTACTTTACACATTAACTTTCATGCCTCTATTTGGGTGAAAACCCTCATTTTAGACAGGACAGGAAAATCCCTGATTTTCATAACAGGAGTTCTCTGATGTTAGTGGCAAATATCAATACAAAGAAAAGCCACTAAAACATCAGTGAAGACTCGGATTATACATGTACATGCCAACCCCAGCAGGTTGATAAGAAGCAGTTTAAAGGCCATTATACAGTCAGTTACCTGCTTGGCCCGGGGGTTGTCGGGTGTGGCGAAAGTATCTTACGTCACCAGGGCGTCCAACTGATATTGACTTTCAGTTGGGCAAGGCTTGCTATCCTTGTAGCAGGTAATGGTAGAGAGGAATGTTTTTATTTCATCTGTTTCTTCCATTTCATTCCTGTTCCTCTTTCTTCCCTCTTTTATCTCTCTTTTCTCCCTTTCTCTGGGAGACGATACAAAATGACCCACAAGGGTTTACATGTCGTTAAACCCCAAAACAATCAATCAAAAAACCTGCTTTGCCTAATTTGGTAATGGACTCTTCCGTATTAAGCAGAGATTTTCCAATATAATCAATTTTTCTGAAACTTTGAAAAACCAAAATATGACAATAAAGTGCAGAGTACTTGCAGAATTGTACACATGAAAACTGAAGCATGAACACTTTGTAGGAATTACACAATTCTCAATCGTTATATTTCTTGACCTATGTAACATTCCCATTTTACCCTCTGCAGAGGTTTTTTACCCACAAATTTTGTCTTGTAACCCGAAAATTGAAGAGAGTCTCTTTATGCTGCAAAACATTGGGGTTACAAAAATAAGAAAATAGAGCAGATTTACACCCACTTTCAAAATGCATTGGGAACCCTTCTATGACTTAAGAGAATACTTAAACTAAGGCTGGCTAATCAGAGCTGAAAAGATTATAGATTATCAATCATGCCATTATGGTCCATTAGTTATCACCGAAGATCTTGTGATAATTTTACCTGTCTGTCTGAGCATGACTCTTACCATATGTTATAGTTTACTGTGTGTATTTAGTCAGACAGGCTTAAGCGAACAGTGTAGACCCAGATGAGACACCGCAAAACACGACGTCTCATCAGGGTCTACACTGTTTGTCACTCGTCCAGCTATTTTTAGGCACAACATTGGTAGTAAATTGTTCTTGTTCAAATTTAAGATAAAGTATTGTAAGGAGTTGAAGTGTCTGAATACTAAGGGTAAATACGGTAAAGTACCAGACACAGAAATCAAATGATCCATTATTAGCAAATCTGTACTATAATCATTTTTGTGGAAATTTATCAATCAATTAATCGATTATCAGATTAATTTTGCCAGAGTATGTGACAAAAAAAAATTTGAACAGAGATTCAAGATATTTTAAGGACTTTCTAACTAATCATAACAGTCACAGCACTGAAACTTTCAGGATATTTGTTTCATATGTCAGTTCATAGTAGTTCATAGTATCATAGTAAATTGAACATTTAAGTATTTTCCTCCAAAATTACTGTAACTAAAATATGACCCAAAACCTGGTCCTTCTCAATACAGTTATTTGGCTAGTTCCGGGTAAGGTTATGCTTCATAACGATTTCCAAATAACTGGCTGAACAAAACTTGATTTTTTTTTGGCTAATACAAAGTACTATCCTTCCTTAAAATACCACACTGAAGAATTTGTCATTCGCCTTTGGTTATCTGCCCTTGCGATGACTGTGAAGTACACCACTGATTCCGAATAGTTTCTCTAGTTGAGAGATCTGTAAAAAATCCCTCGGATAATAATGAGATGCACAAATTAGCCTCTATGTATTACTTTATATTGTATTATGTGTTATAGAGAAAAAATATTTCAATATAAAGACATTCGTCATTAAGGGACAGGTTCGCAAAGACCTTAACACCAGCCCTTTAAGCCAAATCGCATAATTCATGGCATGCACACCCTCCTTACTACAAGATTTAGATCCTATTTTCTGGATTTAATAATCTTTACAATGTAAAACTATTTCAGTGAGGTTTAAGAAGCTGCAAGGAGTATGCGCACAAAGTCCTATCCCCTTCTGAAGCCCGAAAATAAAATAAGCTTGCAGTGAAATTATGTGTTTCCATAATTGTAGCTGGTGTTTAGCGCCTTGTGATGCCCCTAAAAAGTCTTCCCGCACTTTGTCAAAGTGCAGATAACATAAGCGACGACACGAGAAAACCTGCCTACGAGCTTTTCAACCTAGTAAGACTCAAACCGGCCTACTCAGCCTACTGGCTAACTCAGACACAGCGATAAGCTAGTCATGAAAGATAGTCTAGACAGCGAACAACAACGGTGCTGATCAGACTATGCAGATGCACAAACTATGTGTCTTTGTGCATATGGCATAAAGCAGGTTATCTCGTGACGAAGCACATATTTTGGCTTCATTCGTCTGTCACGTGTGTCAGATTCTTTTTTTATACACTGCATCGATATCTACACACCTTTAAACGTAGTTACCCGGAACTGACTAAATCGGATGCACAAATTAGCGATCGATTATTGGTTGAAAGCCAAGAAAATCCTTGCAGATGTTGAAAAATATGTTCCACCCAATAGTTGAACAAAAAATGTTTTAATTGACTGGACATCTAGGCGAATGTTTTTTAGACATTTACAAAAGGACCTCTGACGGTAACATAGCAATCTGCCTACTTTTTAGCAGATTACCCCAGCTTCCATGATTTCCCCATACTATTATACGAGTATTTGGTATTTTTATGAAGACACATGTTCTATAAAGAAGCAGAAGTAGACAAATGGTAAATATTTTCCATACAGAAGCTGTATTTTAGGGAGGGGTAACATTTTTAAAAAAAATTAAATTGGTCCAGATTTGGATTTTTTTTCATGTAACTGGATGTTTATGCATATCCTTATCAAATACACATTTACATTTGGGTATAAATGTACTTTTTCGGCGGGCCCCCGTAGCCTAGTGGATAAGAGAGTTGACTCTTAATCCATTAGGTTTCTCACCGCTGTGGTTCGAGCCTAGCTCGGGTCATATGTGGGAAAGCCAAGTTCTGCTTACGGATGGTCAGGTGGTTTTTCTCCGGGTACTCCGGTTTTCGCCCACCTTCGATGAACGATCGGCTCGATATAAGTGAAATATTCTTGAAAGGGCCGTAAAACCCAAATCAAAAAAAAAAAAAAAAAAAAAATGTACTTTTTCCACAGAAAAAGAAAAACTTGTACCAAACATTTAACATACACTTTAGCAGTCGCTAGCACTTATTGTTCAGTGATCCCATTTGTAACCAGGTGCTCCAGGTAAATTTGTTATCATAGAGATAAATATCAGTACGTTTTTACCATTTTTATAAAAATTAATACGTTTTGGAATCTCATTAGATCCACAGACACTATAGATAAAGGTTAATTTTGTCACAGTAGAATAAGAAATAAAAAATACATCTGTCTGCTCAACTGGAGCCCTGTAGTGTATCCCACATCTACCTGTAGGTTCCACTTCATTGGCTATACACACAATATATGCACAGGTATCTTGTGTTGTACAGTTGCCTCCAAAATGCACATTACTGACAGACTTTAAATCCATGAGGTACGGAGTGGAGGCTGCATTTCTGCAACAGAAGTCAGGCGGATGGCCAAATATATGGACCGATTGAATTGTAGTGTTTTACTTGCATGAATATGCCAGGACATAACAGTTCAGATAGTTCAACTGGAAACAGTTGTACTTCTTTCCTTGCTTAAAACTGCTACAATGACAATGAAAAAATAGGGTTCTTTTGTCTCTAGGGTATCGTCCCCCCTTGCCTCAGGTAGCCACTTACATATGATGTGTAAAATATGCATATACAAATGCCTGCAAAAGGATTAGCTGAGGCAAGGGTGGGGGGAGGGAGGGTGGGGGTGTGGGGGACAGTACTTTATAAAACATTTTCCATTTTCCATGCATTTCAATAGCAAAAATGGACAGTTTTACCCAAATTTAGGGTTCAAACACATTTCATTTGAAAAAAATGTTTTCATGACAGTAATGATGGGCCATTAGAGATCCACTGCAATAATTTTATGCAATTTACTGAAACTTCATTTTCCATCATTTTGTAGGCAAATTTACATTGCTCCTGTTAGAGGTCCTTTATGATAAGCGCAGGGTTGCTAGCGGAAATCGGATCGTATCGATCAAATATGTTATATATCCCATATTTATTTTCTGATATATGAAGAAGAATAAATGAACGACAGAACCATACCATTTTTCCTCTTTAAATTCGACCGCTGTCGTGTATTTGATGACGATTACTTCACTTATTCGGAACTAGCTAAAATCCGGAACTAGCCAAATACAGTAAACCCTCGTTACAACGAGAGCATTTCCCAAAGATATTGCCGTTAAAATGAATTTGCTGCTGTAAAGAATCCATGAACGCAGCAGAATAATAAACAAGAAAGTGTTTGTTTTATCCCTATTTCTTTACAAAACATATGATTTAGATACTTGCTAGAATCGCCTCAGTCAGGCGATTCTAACAATATATCCAAATAATATGTTTCTTGAATCATTAAATACATTAAATCATTAAATACATTATTCATACATAAAATCTGATTAATTGTCACCTTTTGAGCGAAGGTTTCGTGTCCGTCAAATTATCATTATAATGAATTTTGTCGTTGTATCGAGTGTCGGTTTAAAGAGAATTTACTGTAACTGTACGAAGTGGCAAACAGTGTAGATCCTGTTGAGATGTCTGATCTCTGTCTATAGTGTTTGCTCAGATCAAAAGGGGTTTGACCGTTTCAGATATAACAGAAGCCTTTGCTAGCGGAGAGGAGTATCAAGAAGTTTTTTAGCTCACCTGAGCACGTAGTGTTCAAGGTGAGCTATTTTGATAGGCTAGCTGTCCGTTGTCCGTCGTCCGTCGAATGATCCGTGGGTGATACTGAATGAAAGAATTCCATTCCATGCAGAACTCTGGTTGCCATACCAACAAAAAGGCGAAAATTAGCAAAAACCTTTAAAAATCTTCTTGTCTGAAACCAGAAGGCCCAGGTCTTTGATATTTGGTATACACCTTCACCTAGTAGACCTCTACCAAAGTTGTTCAAATCATATCCCTGGGTCCAAAAATGGCCCCGTCCCAGGGGTCACGTTTTACATAGACCCATATAGGGGAAAACCTTTAAAAATCTTCTTGTCTGAAACCAGAGGGCCCAGGTCTCTGATATTTGGTATGTCTTTATCTAGAGAAAGAGTTGTTCAAATTATAGCCCTGGGATCAATAAAGGCCCCGCCCTGGGGCCCACTTCTTTTACATAGACCCCTATAGGGAAAACCTTTATAAATCTTCTTCTGAAATCTGAAGGCCCAGGGCTTTGATCTTTAGTATACAGCTTCGTCTAGTGGACCTCTACCAAGATTGTTCAAATTTTAACCATGGTGCTAAAAATCGCCCTGCCCCGGGGCCCTCAAGTTTTGCATAGACTTACATAAGTAAAACCTTCAAAAATCTTCTTGTCTGAAACCAGAAGGCTGAGGCATTTGATATTTGTAACACAACTTCATCTAGTGGACCTCTGCCAAGATTGTTTAAATTATAGCCCTGGGGCAAAAAATGATCCTGCCCCGGGGCCCACATGTTTAACATAGACTTATAAACGGAAAACCTTTAAAAATCTTCTTGTCTGAAACCAGAAGGCCCAGGTCTTTGATATTTGGCATGCAGCTTTACCTTGTAGACCTCTACCAAAGTTGTTCAAATAATAACCCTGGGGTCAAAAATGGCCCCACCCCAGGGGTCACATATTTCACATAGACCCATATAGGGTAAAAAATTCAGAATCTTCTTGTCTGAAACCAGAAGGCCCAGGTCTTTGATATTTGGTATGTAGCTTGATCTAGTGGACCTCTACCAAAGTTGTTCAAATTATAGCCAAATAAAATCTTCTTGTCTGTAATCTGAAGGCACAGGCCTTTGGTCTTTGGTATACAGCTTTGTCTAGTAGACCTCTACCAAGATTGTTTAAATTTTAGTCCTGGGGGTACAAAATGGCCCTGCCCCGGGGCCCACAAGGTTTACACAGCCCTATATAGGGAAAAGCTTTAAAAATCTTGTCTGAAACCAGAAGGCTGAGGCATTTGATATTTGTAACAAATCTAGTGGACCTCTGCCAAGATTGTTTAAATTATAGCCCTGGGGCTAAAATGATCCTTCCCCGGGGCCCACATAAAGGAAAACCTTTAAAAAATTTCTTGTCTGAAACCAGAAGGCCCAGGTCTTTGATATTTGGCATGCAGCTTCACCGTGTAGACCTCTACCAAAGTTGTTCAAATTATAGCCCTGGGGTCAAAAATGGCCCCGTCCCAGGGGTCACACGTTTTACATAGACCCATATAGGGAAAAAACTTTTAAAATCTTCTTGTCTGAAACCAGAAGGCCCAGGTCTTGGTATTTGGTATGTAGCTTGATCTAGTGGACCTCTACCAAAGTTGTTCAAATTATATTGTCTCTGCCTCTTTGGTTTGCATTTTTTTGTAGTTTTTGTTTGTTCACCTCAGCACGAAGTGCTCAGTGAGCTATTCCTCCGGCGTCCGTCGTCTGTCAACAATTGACATTTCCTCCTAAACCACTGGGCTAATTTGAACCAAACTTCACAGGAATGATCCTTGGGTGGTACTAACAGAAAATTGTTCAAAGAATCTAAGCAGAACTCTTGTTGACATGACAACCAAAAGAAAAAAAAAAAAAAAAACAAAACAAAAAACTTTAATAATCTTCTTATCTGAAACCACTGGACCGACTTCAATATAATTTGGCAGAAATGTTTCTTTGGTCATTCTCTATCAAGCTTGTTCAAGCCATCATGATTTGTCAAAAACATGGCCGCCGGGGCGGGGAGGGAGGGGGGCCGGATGGGGGAGGGGAGGGGGTATTATTTTCCCTATATATCTATATAGCTATAGAAAACTTTAAAAATATTCTTTTCAGAAACCACTGGACCAATTTCAATATAACTTGGCAGAAATGTTCCTTCGGTGACTCTACAAAGTTTGTTTAAGCTGTCATGATACACAAAAAGCCTTGCCGCTAGGGGGTGGAGCTTATTTTCCCTATATATCTATATAGAAAACTTTAAAATCTTCTCGTCATAAACCAATGGACCAATTTCAATATATCTTGGTAGGAAACCTCCTTTGGTGACCCTCTACCAAGATTGTTAAAGCCGTCATGATTCGTCAAAAAACATGGCTGCTGGGTGGCGGGGCTTTTTTTTCCTAGATATCTATACAGAAAAAATTAAAAATCTTCTTGTCAGAAACCACTGGACAGAATTCAATGTAACTTGGCAGGAATATTGCTTTGGTGACCTTCTACCAAGATTGTTCAAGCCGTCTTGATTAGTCAAAAATCATGGCCGCTAGGGGGCGGGGCTTATTTTCTCCATATATCTATATAGAAAACTTTAAAAATCTTCTTGTCAGAAACCACTGGACCGATTTCAATATTATTTGGCAGAAATGTTCCTTTGGTGACCCTCTTCCAAGATTGTTCAAAGAATCATCATTCGTCAAAAAAAATGGCTGCTAGGGGCGGGGCTTATTTTTACTACATATCTGTATATGAAAATTTAAAAATCTTCTTATCAGAAACCACTGGACCGATTTCAATATAACTTGGCAGGAATGTTTTTTTGACGACCTTCTACCAAGTTTGTCCAAGCTGTCACGATTCGTAAAAAAAAAAAAAAAAAAAAAAAAAAAATGGCCGCTAGTGGGATGGGGACTTATTTTCCCTCTATATATTTATATAAAACACTTTAAAACCTTTTTGTCAGAAACCACTGGACCGATTTCAATATAACTTGGCAGAAATATTCCCTTGGTGACCCTTTTTCAGGATTCAGTTCAAGCCATCATGATGCGTTAAAAACATGGCTGCTAGTGGACAGGGCTATAAAATTTAAACAAAAATCTTAGAGCAGTGAACTTGGCTGAAGTTTTAATAGTAAGTATGCAAATATGTTTGCTCAGGTGAGCGATATAGGACCATCATGGTCCTCTTGTTTTATGAATCATGCTAGGGGGTCGCTACAGAATCACCTCTGCCAAATTATATTGAAATCGGTCCTGTGGTTTCTGAAAGAAGATTTTTAGTTTTCTACACAGAAAAAAAAGGAATATTAAGCTCTGCCCTCTAGCGGCAATGTTGTACGACGAATCATTACGGCTTGAACAATCTTGGTAGAGAGTCACTAAGGGAACATTTCTGCCAAGTTATATTGAAATCGGTCCAGTGATTTCTGACAGGAAGATTTTAAAGTTTTCTTTATAGATATACATTGTATAGGGAAAATATGCGCTCCCCTTGCGGCCAGTTTTTTTTTTGACGAATCATGATAGCTTTAACAATCGTGGTAGAGGATCACCAATGGAACATTTCTGCCAAATTATATGTAAATTGGTCCAGTGGTTGATGACAAGAAGATTTTTAAGTTTTTCTTTTTGTTACCATGGCAACAAGAATCCTGCATGGATTACAAATCTTTGAACACTTTTCAGCCATTATCAATCCTGTGAAATTTGGTTAAAACTGGCTCAGTGCTTTAGGAGGAGATGTTGTTTGAGTAATTGTGGCCAGACAGAGGACGATGACGCTGGACGGTGAGTGATCATAATAGCCCACCTTGAGCTCAGGTGAGCTAAAAAAAAAAAAAAAAAAAAAAAAAAAAAAAAAAATGCAGAAATGTTTGAACAATTTTTCCTTTATACTTTCAGGACACCCTCAAAAGAAAGGCAGAGTATCTAGCCCGCAGTGACAACTATGATAACCCGGAAAGAAAGCGACAGAAAAATGGCATCAGTGCCCAATGAACAGCTTGGTGACTGAGTGCTGTAAAAATGATGTGAACACAGGAAGATAAGTATTTCGGGTCAACTTATTAAACAGAGAGCAGAACACATGGGACTAAACAATTTTAAGGCCATACTTTAGTGTTTCAGTAAGATGGAATCATCTCCCCTTCCAATGACTTATGGGAACAATGAACAGTAAACTGTTCGATGAATAGGTTAGGACTGTGGGTAGAAAAATCCTGTTGTTTGTGGACAATGTTTCTTCTCATCTGTAGTTGAATTTGAACAATGTACATCTGTTGCCTTAACCTATAGACCAGTCTGCGTAAATTTAAAGCGCATACTATTACTCAGAAATACCTACAGAATGTGGCTCGGAACTGTTAAGGATATCAATGTTTTAAATGCTATCGAGTTCGTGAACCGGTGGGTGTGGAGAGAGTTTGATGTTGGTTGACATCAGCGTCGGAGTGACACTTTCTCGTCTGTTACCAGTGTTTGGATTCTTTCCAAATTTTCATGGATATATTACTGGGACATACCAAAGAAGTGATTAGATTTTGGTGACCTTGACCTAATTTCAAGGTCACAGCTGTAGAAAATTTGAAAATTCATGGTTAGGGGACATCTGTTTTGTCTGAGAACACCATTACTAGTTACTTAGTGTCAAAGATATATAACCTGTTCCCTGAATTTATTTTTCATACCCATATGTGAGGTTATGTTTCTCCATGAAAGCTTATGTTATGAGTACTCATTAGAAACCTATGAGTACTCATTAGTGAGATGGTTCAATTGTATACACATTGATGATTTTGTGGAGAGATAAACAAAGACCCTCATACTTGTACCTAGAGCTATGATTTTCATGCCAATAGCTATGATTTTAACTGTGGAAGTGTGCTAAAATATTTTTCCAAAGAGTATCCCACCATTTTATTCGGTTTTAACTGGATTTTATAGTGCTTTAACAGCGATTATAATCTTCTTTTTAAATCATGGACATTCTATTCCATTTTATCTGGATTTTATACAGTGTCTTAAAATACCAGGGTGATTATGAAATAATAGTTCAGATTATAAATCTAGTCTAAGGAGAGCTCTTGATCAGGTGTTTGTTAGACAGTAATTAGTATAGTCTAGATAACAGTGGGTATCAGATGAATATTTTTCTTATTTCTCCATGAAAAAATATATTTTGGTACTCATTAGAAGTGTCTCACTGAGTGCCTCACCGGGACGCTTCAAATGTGTACAAGTTGCAACATGTTTTCATGGAAAAATAAGAAAAATATCAATACTTTTGGATTGCAAAAAAAAAAAAAAAAAATCTTATCAAGACCATTTGTATTTACATTTTTCTACTTTCTCCACAGAAACTGATGCTGTGGGTACTCATTAGAAGTGCCTAGCCAAGGCACTTCTAATGGGTACCCACAATGTTTTCGCATAAAAAATAGAAAAAAAAATATGAATAGCCATTTTATCTACAGCTCTGTCCTGAGCTTTTGTTACAAAAGCCTTGCCAAATCTCATTTTTTTTTTCTCTTATTTCTCCTAAAATGCAAAAACTTGGGATCTAATTAAAATCATCTCGCAGGTGATTCCAATGATATCCAACATCACATTTTTATGGAGAAATGGGAAAGAAAGAAAAAAATCACAAAGAGGACACTATATCAGATAGTATAGACAGAACCACTACAGATCTGCTTATATTGGGAAAACTGTTTTTATAAATTGAGGATTACTAAAGATTTTCATAAGATTATTGCTTTATGTATTCTTATGGGAATTTTTACACTTCAGTTTATGTATGTCGTATTTATATATTGGGTTTTCCTATAACTAATAAAATAAACTAAGATTAAAAATAAAACAAGGAGACAAGCATTTATGTAAAGAAATTAAAGTATTTCAAATTAAATCTTATTTTTCATTTATCAGAAAATAACTTATACAGTGCTATAGGTAAGATTTTTTACAATGAGTATTTTACCCCCTGCTTTAAAGCTTAATACTTAAATGACCATTTGCAGTGCTTAACTCTTAAAGCACCAAGCATAAGTGTAGCATACAAAATTCTAATTGTTTGAGAGAAAATAAAGCTTGGCATTTCATGTGAATTAGATAATTCACAGGAAATACTAAGTTTTATTTTCTGTGAAAAACAACAAATAAAAATCTAGAATGCATAAATCTGTCAGTTAGCTGAGGGCTATTTAAACCCTTTCTGGTCTAGTGTACTGCTGCTGCTCACAAAAGAATCAGTGTGAAGGAAATTGCTTTATGTTAAAAAATGTTTTAGAGTTCACTGAAAAAAATCCTCAATTTGATTTCATTGCTGAAATCCAAAATTTCATTGAGTACTTTTACCCTCTCAACTTCTGATTTTCAAAACATCAATGCTGAAATACCCTTTACTCCCTCTTATCTAGAGCTCTGTATATAGTAAATGTAAGGTTTGCATAATCTGTTGTCTGCATTATCTGAATTGTTGCTTAACAGTCTGATGCCAGTGAAAAAGCCTGTTGGTGAAACCCTCCAAAAATCAGCCACCTCCCTAAAACAATCAATTTTGGCTGTTCAAGTTGTTTTTAGTGACTGTTGTAGAGAAGTTCCTCTGTATACACATGCATGTTGGTCCTTTAAATATAGGCTTTAAATGTTGTTAGAGGCATACATGTAGCACCCTTAACATGAAAAAAAAAGTAAAAGTGAAAACAGTATCCATTTTAATAGCTCTTATCTATAAGAGTGGGTTTCAGTTAACAATTTTCTTATTTCTCATTAAAAACATATGTTGTGGTACTCTTTAGAAGTGCCTCACTGAGGCACTTCTATTGAGTACCCACAACATACGTTTTTATTGAGAAATAAGAAAAACATAGATACTTTTTGTTGGAAAAAAGAGCCTTGTCAAGAGCTATGCATTTTATGTGTGATGACAATACTGAGCTACCAAACTGAAAAAAAAAAAAAAAAAAAAAAAAAAAAAAAAAACTGTGTGTAAATCCGGTACTACTTTACTAATTGTCTGTGTATTATCCATAATATCAGTATCAAGGTTTCCATATTTGATTTAGTCATTAAAACAGCTTTATAATGTGTGAACAAGGTACGCCGATTGCAGTACTTTTCACATAAGAAAACATGCGTTATTTGCATGTAAAGCATTTTTCTTTTTTTTTTTTCTTATCAATAAACATTACATATAGTTACACTGTAATGTGTCTGAAAGAGAATTAGTATATATTTTTTTTTCCTTAAACACGCCTTTCTCACATTCCCATACCCCACCCATTCTTTCTTTAGTACATATCAAAATGAATGTCAGCGAGGCCTTAACCGAGAAATTTGTAGTAGCTTCTCACAGCTTATAAAAATGAGGTATGGTAACTGACCGTTCTAAGGCGGTGGTCCCGGTGTTAGTCTTACTCTTTGTTGCTTTGTTGTTTATTCTACGAGGCGATTTGTTTTATGTCTTACCTTGTGTTATTTTATTCTTGTGTTTTTCAGTCCTTTTAGCATTGCGACTACCTCGCTTAGAGAAGAGAGAGCTTATCTTAGTGCTTTTCGTACGTTTGTTCGATTTGCGCTTGTTTGGTTTTGTCTGTTTCACTGCTGCGGTTTGTGACTGGGGCACTTCCTGGACTTTTCTCTTACCTTTTATTTTAACATATTTTTCACAAACATAAAATGCATCTTTACAGCAATATTAGGTATTAACCCTGTTCTTGTAGAATAATGTATTGGAAATGTAAAAGTAAAGAACAAACTGCTGTGTTATGTATAATTGTGGAGCGCTGTGGTGCAGTGGTAAAGCATCGGACTCGAGATCGAGAGGTACCGGGTTCGATCCCCGCTAACAGCAAGTGTTGTTTCCTTGAGCAAGAGACTTTATCCACATTGCTTAGTACTGGTTTCTACCCAGGAAAAAAGAGGGCCACATGGAAGATTAGTACCAAATTACTAAATGTGTTACCCTCTATAAATAAAGTCGATTATTATTATTATTATTTTTATTATTAATAATAAGGGACTAAATTGCCAGAGACCAATATATTAGAGTTGAGCTATATAAACAAAACGAATTTTGAGTTCAGTGTAATTTATTCAGTTTGATTAGCCTCTTTCACTAAAATAAATCATTTATTCGTTGTTATGGCTCTGGTTTGCTTATTTCACTATGGATCCACTGCATGGCTTGTTAATAACCTACCATAATATTGAATACAATAGATTCACTATACTCTTTGATACATGTACCTTTGAAGGACGAGAATAAAGTTTTAACGCCGTCTGTCCGTCTGTCCGTAATCACTGCAGTTTGACAACAAGTCTTTAAATCTGATCAACTTATTGAACAGAAAATTAGTATAATACAGCCTAAGAATGCGGTCTCTTTTAAAATTCCTTTCATTCATTGTATTCATATAGCTCAAAACGAATATGTTCTGAAAGAATTCCCTGAAACTGTGAAGGCATGAAGCCTGAGGACAAATTATCGCTTGTAACCATGGGTAATATGGTACGTATTTCTGTAGTTAAGGCCTTTGGTACAAACTTTCTACTTCTCTGTACACCCAAATAATCTTGTCCGGGCCATTTATTGTAGCTGATTGAAGAAGCAATGGCAATGGCAATTACACATTACAATGGCGATGTTTTCCATGCAACAACGGGTCCCATAACAGTACGACGAAAGCAGCGTATGACAAAAAAAGGTAAGAGAAAAGTCCAGGGAGTGCCACAATCAATCACAAAACACAGCCCTTCCTAGACCACAAGAGGAAGAGGAAACCGACAACTCCAAACAAGCACAAATCAAACAAACGTACGAAAAGCACTAAGATTAGCTCTCTCTTCCCCAAGCGAGGTAATACAACAAACGTTATAGTCACATTTCGATAAAATTTTACATTAAGATATTTTGCTACCTGAATGTCCAGATTTGCACAATTTTCCCAGAGTTGATACAGTGTTGATATAAAGGGACAACTTCAAATGATCCGTATGCATTCTACATTGCCAATGTTAATTTGTATAACCCTTGACATTAAATATGCGAATTTAAAACTGAACGTCTTTGGCTTATTCCTTCAATACTGATTGAGCTGGTTCAATAAATTTGATGGAAGTGCACATAATACGATGAAGATGTAGATGTACCGAAATGTAACAATAGTCTTATGATGCAATATTTCTCGAATGATAGTCTGTAGTACAAAATCCACGACCGGACATCTTTTGAACATTTTGGAGGTGTGTCACCAAATTTGGTGGGATTAAATACATTTAGACTTACACGTGATGTGATATAAACTTGATAGAAGATCTGTATTTTCTGTTAAATAACGCTGAAAAGCATTTTCTATTGAATAACGCTGAAACGTTACTGTGATACACTAAGTACTACCGAAATGCTATTTAGATTAGCTAACAACTATTTAGGACCCCAATCTGTATGAACAATGATAACATTTAACGGATGTGGTCAGACAGGCAAAGTGCCATAACTCCATTACTTCAAGTATACCTGAGAACAGCCATGGATTAATATATATGATCAGCTATCAGCTATAGTTATGTAATGCATAAGTTCTATATATATATTCAACAAAATAATTTTAGGGCCACCAGTTTTATTTCCGCTTTGAGTATCACTAAAAGGCGACCCTCAAGTTTTACAATTATTTCATGAACAAAACTGGAAATCTCAGTCCTATTTCAATCAGCTCAACAACCTATTCAGCTACAAAAGTGTCAATGGCACCAACAACGCCAGAACAAAAGATTCTAAGAAAAACGGGAATGTCAAAAAAACAAAACAAAAGAAAACAAACAAAAAAAAAAAAACAAACGAATTTTACCCCAAAATGAAGGTTTTTCACAATACCGGAAAAATTCTTTATTTAATGAAAACAATACTCTGTCACACACAGTCATGCAAACTCAACCTTCATTCGAGTAAAAGACACACAGATATGGCCAGAAAAAGAGACCAACCCTTTGAGAGGCTAAAAATGCCTCGAAAGTTCCCCATAGACAACGAATAATCTGTACCTCTAGCAAAATGTGCGTTTCTTGATAACAAATAAGGCTTTCTCTATGAATTTTTCACAGTTGGGAGCCCAGACATTACTTTTGACGCGAAAATGTAAATTTTTAATTTTGGGGTAAAAAGTAGTGTTTTTTGCAAATTTTAAAATGAAAATTTTTATTTCAAATTTTTTTGTTGGAAACACTCCTTTAAGGCTTCATTTTTAAGAAACATTCAACGATATTTTGATATCTTCTGTGGTTTTGCCCATACACCCGGCCAAAGTTTGTATATATGGAAATTTGCACTATGTGGCCCTTAAATTATTTTGTTGAGTATATATATATATATATATATATATATATATATATATATATATATATATATATATATATATATATATATATTGTTGACGTTTCCAAGGCTGTTTTTCTGTTGCAGTTCCTATTCTGTATTGTTCAGAAAATGACATGTATAAGCTTTAAGCTTATCATCTGACCGTCTGATCCTGACACATTATATGTTGTGAAACTGATATCCATGTAAATGAAAGAATAAAATATTGTTTAAACCAACCGAGAAATATAGGTCAAATTGGCCAATTCGAGCAATACCTCTCGCTCAGCTTTAATAGGACAAGAAAAGTAGAAAGAAAAGAAGACACGCAGAATATTCAATAGGTGAGTAAATGCCTCGCACCTTGTGCTCCTCACTATGTGTCTCATTGTGGGACCTCCCCCCACCCCTCTATTGCAGATTCATAAAATCAACTCTGCTTGTTAGACAACGCTGTTGTAGATTTGGTGTGCTTCACTGGAGTACTGGAGTGTTCATATTCGTCCGCCGATATTGTACTCAATATGATCAAAATCTTATTTCTTCAAAACTGTGACGTTTTCTTTGCTTTTGTTCATTTATTCGCTATTTAATAAGCATCGGAGTGTATATAGCTGGTGTGTTTAAATCAGAATTTAGCGTTATCAGCTTTAGCAGGGAACTATTTTGGGTCGATTTTAGGCTGTTATTAGATAGGTATTTTCAGTTGAACGGATAGTAGAAATGCGGTATAGTAAATCCGGTGGCGGTAAACCGCCCCCAAAAATGAAATTCCGAAATGTAAGGATGCAAAAGTTGTACTTCCTTTACATGGCACATCTCAGCTCGTCCAACATATCTATCAAATTGCTTGAAAATATATTCAGAGAGTTATC
The DNA here is from genome assembly GCA_964016985.1 of Anodontia alba. NCBI lineage: Eukaryota > Metazoa > Mollusca > Bivalvia > Lucinida > Lucinidae > Anodontia > Anodontia alba. Next base: position 67,003,464 of record OZ024826.1, on the reverse strand, counting down.
ATTTCCACTAAATATTGTCAGAATTATATGGAAAGCATGCCGTTTAAAGACTAATTATTAGAAGGGGAGATAATAAAAAGAGGCAAACGAGAGTTATTATTCCTTTTTCGCAACAATCGAAGTTGACCGATTCTAAGTTTCTATCAATTATCATAAAAATACATCTAGGGCATAAAGTCGTGTTTATGGAGGAAGGGAATGGTGGACGAACAGAAAAACGGACGAACTCATTTTAATAGTCTCCTCCCACTAATGTCGGTCGTATCAAGAAGTAAAACAATACCTCAAGTCCAGATTTTAGTAGCTGTACAATGTGTGGCTCAGCCACAGTTTAAAGCAAAAAAAAAAAAAAAAAAAAAAAAAAAAAAAAAAAGGCTCTAGGAAACCTGTTTCCATGGCATAAATGCGTTATCGTCATATTAGTAAAGTCTGTACATATTATATAATCGAGTTCACGATAATCCTATCTGCATATGAGATCAATACATGCCATTAGACAATCGTATCGAACAAAAAAAAAAAAAAAAAAAAAAGCTTAAGACGATCCGTTTTGATCCATATGACGATTTACAAAATCAAATGTATGTCCTGTCATTTGAAGTTGGCTTTGGACTAATGTATTCAAGTAACTGAGGGTCATACCCAGCTGATGCAGCACTCATATTATTTAGAACTTCCGTTTACTTGGTGGCAAATTAGAACAACTGACGTCACCCATATTATGAAAATTTAAGGAAATAAAAAAAAATGCCACTTGAGTCTGTCCACCCTACTATATATATATATTTCAAATCAAGTACTGTTGAACAATTTTCAGTATGCTACAAGTAATTTAAGAATAATAGAATAAAAGTAAAAAAAAATTGCCCTTGGAAACAAAGAACACACAGCATCACGAAAACTGGAGACTCGGTTTCATTGAGTCTCTTCATATGCAAGACTGTAGTTTGCGAAGCTGAATATGCCCCCTAGCGCCGGATTAAGCGGTATTCGATTTTCAAAATAACCAGGATTAAACAAATAATTCAAACAGTCAAAAATTCATGCGTTAAAAAATCTAATGAAATATTGAAACGTGACGTCATACTTCGGACGTCACGATTTTGAACTGGCAACCGGTCAAACAATAAACTTTAAGATATTTTCTTGTGGATAACGCTGAAAACATACTGTTATATGCTGAATACTACGAAAATGAAATTTAGATGAGCTACAAATTTGGGACCTCAGCCTAGTACAGTGGAGCAATTACGTGCTATCTTTCAAGGGGATGATTTATTCAGTATAACATTCACCTCAAAATGTTAGTCTTGGTCTGTAGTATTCAAATAAAGCACTTGCCACCCCGGGAAACCTGGCATAAGTCTGGAATTGAAGATAGTGTCCAAGATGGCCACATATTACACAAATCGCCCATCAAAAAACTTAATTATCAAATTCTTATCTTATTTTTATATTTTGGCATGACTCTGGGACTCATAAAAAGGTCCTTGTAAGTAGCTGAGGATAAAAATGGCCTATAAATTTAAAATAGTGATCAGAATATGGTCAAAATGGCTGACAGAAATATATGTCTGTCCTTTCGATAAGCTCTATGACAACTAAGCGTGTCTGACTGTAGTGAACATTTTCAGCAGGAAATTCATGTATTTTAAAGTTAGGAAAACTATATTAAACTATATTAAACCAAATTATACCTGATGGACATTAAGAACAACTGCGATTTAGGTGATGTCAGAAATGTGGTCGTTGGATTGCGGGTTTTAGTAGAGTAAATATGATTCCATAAGTCAACTCGAAAGTGGTCTTTGGAGTATATTATATATCAAAATGCCACCTTGGCAACCTGGCATAACTCTGGCATTCAAGATGGCGTCCACAAGATTATGAATGTTACAATATAATTAAGCTACTGGTATATCTATAAAAGTCAAAAACGTTTGCTCCCTTTGTAAACAAAGAACATACAACATACAAAAAATAATTGAGTCTCTTCATATGCAACACTGCGAGACTGCATACGCCTCCTAACGCTGGCTTAAGCAGTATTCGGTTTTCAAAATAACCAGGATGGGCTCAAGAATCCCAAAGGAAATGGAATACAACCTGCACTAAACCATAAATATTAGCCATTGAGACATTAAAATGTGTCAAAACTGTTTAAAATAACTAGAAAAGAAATGTTAATACTGTATCAAACTATTTTAAGGCTTGATAAATTATTCTTGAAACACACAAGATGGCCGCCATATATTGCTATACAAGGAAAAATAAACTTTATGGAAAGTATATGCTAAATTTTGCAAGAATTCCTATATGTTTTAGTGTTATTTTAACCTAAGGGTTATTTTAACACAGTACAGGATACCTTAAAAGAAGCTGGTGCTGCCAACAAAGCAAACATCCGTTTTACAGAAGGAGATTCAGGAAAATACGTTCAGGTAACGCGATCCTCGTTTCTTCGAACAGTTTTATGAAGTGATTGAGTTCCAAGTATTTCTAATTTTCAACAGGATGTCTATAAACATTGGTGCACGTTGACGCAACACTATATCCATCAGAAGGCACAATAGTTACACACCTTCATGCTACAGTTACAAGACTGCCGACAGAACGTACACTTTTCATCGCAAACTTCTTCATAATCACAAAGTATATCATTCAGTAACTCTGGAGCGGCAACAGACTGTGTCATCATAAGTGGCTGCCAACATTTTAAATATGTATCATCATATTCAAAGCCAAATTCAAAAGGTTATTTAAGTTCATGGTGTTGTCTCAAAGCATTTCTTCAGATGAACAACTGGTATACTCTACGTATACAGTGCAAGTCAAAGCACTTCTCTGCACAGGGTGAGTTGAGAAAGAAACATTTATGTATAATACAGCAATAAAACTAGCACATGATCTCTTTCGAGCATCTTGACAGTTTTGTCATTTCCAAGAATTTTCAGACCTTCATTATGCATTATCAGTTTAAATGCTGTCTTTTTCCCTTTACTCAAAGCACACTAGTTGTGAGTTCAAAAAATTAACATAGGGAACTCAGTCACTTCATAAAACTGATTGTTCGAAGAAGCGAGGATCGCGTTACCTGAATGTTTTTTTCCTGATTCTCCTTCTGTATAGCGGAATACAGATGCAATATTTGTTGGCAGCATCAGCGTCTTTTAAGGCCTGTACTATGATAAAATAACCCTTATGTATAATATTTAAACATTAATATGGAAATTCTTGCAAAATTTAGAGTCTACTTTCCATAATGTCCATCTTGAGTGCGTTTTAAGAGTAATTTATCTTATTAATTAAATTCAAGCATTGAAAAGAGTGATTTTATATTGATACTTCTTTTCTAGTTATTTAAACAAATTTGACAAATTTTAATGTTGTCCAAGGCCAACTAGTGGCTTATTTTGTAACATTCCTAATTTTGGCGACCAAGGACTCTATCTTTAATGGCAGAATTATGCAACGCTTGATTTGAAGACTACAGACCAAGACATTTCGATATGACAAATGCTACCACTTAACCCCATTTCTATGTGACTTGCTCCATTAGTAAATATCCTTTCCCGCCCCTGCCTCCACCCCCGCCCCCCACAGCTCCTCCCCACCCCCAAAACCGTCCAACCTCCCTAAATATCAGTAAGTCAAGAGACAGACTTCTCCTGATGAAAAATAATATGTCTGCCTTCTTTTTAGAAGTAGTATATTACTTACAATGACCGATCCTAATCAAATGCGTGAAATGTTATTGTTTGGTGTGTTCTAAGATATGGCACAGCCTGTTGCAGATTAGCTTTCTTCCTCAGCCTCTCCTGTTCTTGTGCCTGTTGTAGATAGAACAAGAGAGGTCTGAAGAAGAAAGCTCTGTTGGTGATGCCTTAACTCTGACTTTCCGTTGCGCACGTTTCTGCTCGGCTTCGTTTGCTTCGTATTCACCAGCACCACTCTTATGAGGCCTCGCAACTTTGCTCGATCCTGTGCAATCTGTTCCCACGACTGCTGGTATGTTGAAATCTTTAAGGAAGGTTTTTGTTTGGGGTGGGGGGTGGGGGGAGGACCTTGTATCGCTTCTTCTGACTACCATGGGAGCGTTTTCCGACGTAGTTCTCCATAGAGGATTTTCTTGGGCAAAAGTTCATCAGGCATTCTGGTAACATGGCTTGTCCAGCTTAACTGTGCAGGACTTCTGTGTCTGGAATCCTTTCTTGCCACTTGATCTTTAGAAGTTTTATATGACAGCTTGTATGGAAGTGATTCAGTCTTTTAGAATGCCGTTGGTAAACTGTCCAAGTTTCGCATGCGTATAATAATGTTGGCATCACCACGGCTCTGTAGACTCAGCTTTTGTGTCAAGTCTGATTCCACCTCAATCCCAAATACTTCCATGTAGCCGGCCAAATGCTGCACTAGCTTTGGCAATCCTGGCATTAACTTCGTCATCAATGTGCACAACTCTAGACAATGTGTTTCCAAGATAGGTGAACCACTTGCAATCGTTGATCTTTCACTGCTCCTTGTAAGGCTCTCCCCATGCTGACTGATATACCATCTTTTTTATGCTGATTGTGAGATCATAGCTGTCACATGAATCAGATACTTGATCCATACCTTTTTTGCATTTTCTCTTCTGTTGTAGCACCCTTTGCCATGTCATCAGCAAGAGGAACTCATTTAGCACCTCTGTCTGCACCTTGAATTAAGCTTGCAACCTTCTTAGGTTGAAAAGCTTCCCATCAAAGCGATACCTGATAGGTATACCATTGTCACCATCCTGGAATGCATAGCAGAAAACATACTGACCATTGTTGAAGCTAGTACACAGCCTTGATTAACTCCATTTGTCACAGGGAAGGATCAGAAAACTCGCCATCATTTTGGACACTGGGAAGCATACCATCGCTATGAATATGACAGGACAGCCAAACATTGCTATGGTTTTCCAAAGTCTCTCACGACTGACTGTGTCAAATGCTTTGATAAGGTCGACAAAGGTCATGTAGAGGTCCACATTCTGTTCCTGGCATTTCTCTTGAAGCTGTCTTGCTGTGAAGATCATGTCTATTGTTCCTTTGTTTTTCCTGAATTCACAATGGCTTTCTTGACTGTTTAAGGTGCTCAATTGACAATAAAGAGAAGCCTCGATGATTGTCACAGACTTGAGGATTCCCTTTCCTTTTGAATAGATAGATAATTGTTTCATCCTTGAATTCTTGAGGGATGGCTTCTTTTCTCCACATAATGTGAAATAACTCTGTCAGTTTCTCTGCAACTAGAGGACCACCTGCTTTGTAGATCTCTGCAGGTATTGCATCTGACCCTAGAGCCTTGCCAGATATCAGGAGTTTTATAGCTTTCACTGTTTCATAGACGGTTGGGAACTCATCAAGAAGCGGATTTCATTCCACCTGTGGTAGTCTGTTGATAGCTTCATCACTGATAGAGTGTTCAGCTGCTCATCTTTTCAAGATAGCTTCTTTGTCAAGTCATAAGTAGTAGTAGTGGTCATGGTTCCCAAGCCGTAATCCAAACTTTTAAATCCGTAAAGGAATGACGAATCAGAATGTTCAGACCAACAGACATGGACTCCAGAATAAAGGGTGTAATCAAGCGTCCGACAAGCACGCTTCGCCCATAGGCCTGAACGAATGAAATGTAGGCGTATGTTCGGGATTTTGGAAGTCTTCCTATGGCTCGTCATTGGCAATTCCGGAAACTGCCACATTGTAAGGATTGACCAGATCATGATGTCTCCCATAGACCTTCTTAAGTGTTGCTACCAGTTTAGTGTTTTGATACTCCTGGCTCAACAACTTTGTAGTGAGCACTTTCCCACGCTCCATGAAGTCCTGATAATTTGAACAGGCTCTGGCATAACGGATTAACTGTGAAACGTAAACGCCGTATGCTGGTGCAGAAGGGATATTACTGCTCAGGAATGGAACGTTAACAGTGGGAAAAATTATCCTGTTTGTCGTAAAGTAACAGAGAAGTAAAATAAAAGTAAAAAAGGATTGCCTTTGGAGACAAAGAACACACAAAATCACGAACATCAGAGACTCAGTTTGACTGATTCTTTTCATATGCAACACTGTAGTTTTGCGAGGCTGCGCCGGCTTAAGCGGTATTCGATTTTTCAAAAGACTAGTTTCATCTGCACTAAGAAGTGTGGTGGTTCCTCTTAAATGCATCAAAGGGCTTTTTCATATCCTTTCTGGCGCTCAAAAGTTAACCAAGTCATTTAAAGATTGACCCTAAACATAATTCAAAATATCAGGATCCTAGCTTGAGCAGTTTTTTAAATATGGTATTGACAAGATTTTCCTATCGTTATAGGAAAGTTTGTGAGTCTGAAAAGTTGCATAATTCCGTCAGTATTTTACGGAATTCACTCAATCAGGTCGTCTAGAACCTGATCCTAAACTGACATATCAGAAATCAGTTGCCTATATTTGTTTTACAAAAGGTGCAGTGGTAAACAATATAATAATAACATCACTTATGCGCCAAAATTACAAATTTGTCATCTGTAAGATGCTGCCAAATGCACAGATACACACTCAGACACTTTTCTATTGCCATAGTGTATAAAAGAAAATGTTGTACACTGGCTAGAAGACAAATTGCTTCAAACAGAAACTGTTATACTATAAAATAGCATGTAAAAAATCAAAACAGATAGATCACTCATACATATTGAAATTTGAGGACATACATATTAATTGTTTGCTATTATATATATATAAGAAAACCATTATAAGTATAAAACTATACAAAAGTCTTGTTTTGTAAGTACTAAGAGTAACACAGAACTGCATTAATCTTAACCTCAAAATGTGTACTTGATAGTCAGAATGGTGATAGTATAAAAGTAACTGATAGGATTGGTTGTGTCTGGACCTTATATGCTTTAAGGCAGTCTGAATTAGATTTAGCTGCCAAGAAGGTATAATGAGATATCAAAGACCTCTCTACCCCTGATATACCATTTATTAATAGATTATTCTGGTATCAAGATAAGATAAGGCATTTTATTGTCTCCTATTATTTCCATTGCAATTTCAGACATAACAATGACCTAGTACCTCCCGATGTTCAATGGTTTTGTTTAGGTGAATAGTTTACTAGCGGTATAAACTACCATTACCAGATATTATCATTTTCCTAGCATGCCTGGAAACCATGTAACCTAATTGTAACTGCTATTCTCAGACTTGCATAACTTTAGACCGTTACAACGTATTGTACTTCTAAAACCCTACCAAAATTAGACAAACCAATATACTTCCATTAGCCCCATGTCCTGTAAGGATAATTTTCTGCTAAGACACTGTTCAAGTCTTCCAATTCACATACTTGAGACATGCTCTGGTTCTTAGAATACAATTTCTGCTGCTCAGGATGCGTATTCTGATACTAAATAGTCCTTTCATAGTCTTTTTAAGTCATATGTAATTATGTAATGCAGACTATGGCTAATTATCAAACAATATTAAGCTGATGATGCCTAATATTTTTGTTTATGAGTTTTAGTTAAGTAGTTTATTATGTTATAATAGAAAAATATACAAAGATATTCATGGAACATTGAAATCAGATGAAAAGTTGTATACCATTTTTGTTTTCTACATAAGAGTGCAGAATCTCTAAGGGTGCTAAAGTCATTGAATTGCTGTAAGTTCAATCTCCATAGGTGGGACTCTATAAGGGCTAACTGGATATAATTAAAGTGTTCAATATATTACTTAAGAACTAAATACATTCAGATGACTGCAAATTTTGCATTTAGTTTGTTGATTTGTATCATTTAGTTTGTTGCTTTGTATATATTATTTTTTTTCTTTGTTTATTTATTTTGACCAAGAAACTAATCCCACCGATGAAGCGCTATAGAATAAATCTGGTTGGAAATAAAAAATAATTGTATAATTGTATTATTCTGAATATTTGTTTACATACAATATTTTGTGCAATCACACAAACTGAATTTTCTAAAACGCAGTTATTTCTACAAAATTGTACGTTCAGTAAAAATGTCAGATCAGCATGCGCATCTGCACAGTCTGATCAGAGTCTTTACCACACGCTCTATAAAAACATTCTGCTTCTTCGTCCAAATAGCAAAGACTGATCAGGTTGTGGGGATGCGCAGGCTGATCCAAGCCTTCACTGAGCGTACATGTGATTTCAGCGATTATCTATTTACAGAGTTACTAAAAAAAAAGGTAAGAGAAAAGTCCGGGGAGTGCCACATTCACAAACCGCAGCCCTTCCTAAAATAGTGCTGTTGGAATTTTAATGCTACTGGTATATTGTATTTTGTGATCAATTGTTGGTAAACAAAACTTGTATGTAAAGGTTTTAGATACAACACGTACAATGATTTTCACTTCAGTAAAACAACACATTATGGAACATAATGAAAGTTCTTAGACAATTCAGAATGTGTAATGTATGCCATAAAGCTTTTTCAATAAATGAATAAATGAATAAATAAATAAATAATATACTATCTATCTTATTTATTTTCTGTATTTGATCCAAAGAAGCAGATAAAGAGCGTTTGATAAATAACTAGCATATAGGGATACGTATTTGTATTTCTCCATGTGGATATTCATTAGAACTGCGTTGGCGAAGCGATTCTAATGAATAACAACCAGATATATTTTATGGATTTATGTGATAAAAAGCATCAAATTATCACCAGATGACCCACCAAATTTGTTTCTCTGTCTTCATCATAAACTTTGCTGATATCAAATCTAATTACCCCTTATCAGGTCCCTTCCTGTATGGAAGGCATAGGCAAAGGATTTCTTATCTCTAATCTGCTAGAGTCATTATGGTGTTATGTCTTTAAGCAATATACAAGAATGTTATAATTAAGGGATTAAGCGATTATTTGATTTGCACAAAATCGGTTTTCTGATATCACAATTTTGAATTTATGATGTCATAAAATAGGCTAAGTAATAAACATGGCCGCTTATGATGTTCGAGTCTATTTTTAATGCAGTTTAACGATGTTAAAACAAAGAACAGCTGGCTCAACTCAACGAACTTACACCATTATTTTGAGTGTATATTAATGATATCCACTTCTTAGGTTTAAGACTTATTGATTCTCTCTCTAACATAATTTTCGATGGTACACCCATAAAATTCGTAACAGAACACACACATCTAGGTCTTACATTTAGTAGTAATGGGCGATGGCACTGCCATATTGAAAACATAATTAAAAGTGCATCTTAAGTTTTTGGTATCATGCGGAAACTTAAATTTACATTCAACCGTGTTGTCTTAAACAGAATATACTTATCATAGTTACTGCCAATTATCGAATATTTATGTGTTGTATGGGATGGCTGCACAGTACAAGATATCAATTCTCTTAAAAAAACTTCAGAATGAAGCCGCCCACATAGTAACAGGCTTAACAAGATCGGTTTCCTTAGACAATCTCTATAGAGAATGCAGTTGGGTGTCACATGCAGAAAGACGCAGGCAGCAAAAACTTATTTTCATGTACAATTCAACCAATGGTCGTGTTCCTACATACGTAGCTGATCTGATTTCTCCTTCATTTCGAGAAATAAGTACGTATACTCTACGAAATCAACACAATATTGTTCCCTTCTGCAGGATTGAAATTTCACGTAAATCATGTATTCCATCATCTATTTCTGAATGGAATTCTCTGGACGTAATTCACCATCTCTGGCAAGTTTTAAATATCAAAGGGGGTGGTCGGGTGTGGCGAAGATGTCGTATATCTTACGTCAGTGGGGCGTCCAGTTGATATTGGCTTACAGTTGGGCAAGGCCTGCTATCCTTGTAGCAGGTAAGGGTAGAGGGAGAATGTTTCTATTTCTTCTGTTTCTTCACTTTCATTCCTGTTCCTCTTTCTTTCCTGTCCTTCTTTTTCATCTCCTCTACATCTCTTCTATCTCTTTTCTCCCTTTTTCTGGAAGACGACACAAGGGTTGACATGTCGTTAAACCCCAACAAATCAATTTAAGTAACAACTGAAAAAGCGTCAAAATAATTCAAGTGTTCCAATATACTATCGAACTGGTAGCAGATATCTATCAGTTTTACACGCTAGAATTAGAAATAATTGTAGTAATTTACTATCTGATTTATATATAAACCATTTGTCACCTAGTCCTTCTTGAAGTTGCTCTGAAGAAGTCGAAGATGCAGATCATTATTTCTTTAATTTCTCAAACTTCAATAATGAAAGAGATGCACTTTTGCGAGCTACCAGGGATTTCTATCCATTAAATATTTATATCATTTTGTTTTGAGATGAAAATCTGACAGCTGAAGAAAATACTACTATTTTCACAGCCGTCCAAACGTTTATTAAAGATACCAGAAGATTCACCAACTAGCCTGCTTAAAACCAGCATGACATTCCATTATTATATTATTATATTTTTTTCTTTGGTTAACTATTTACTTTATTTTTCTTATCACCTCATATAAGCTATCATCTTTTAAAAATAGTGTATTGTATACTTGTTTCCGAGTCCATATTTTGTTAAACAATCACTCCATATCACGTGTCTGCATATTGTTGTAATGAAACTCAGTAGGAGGAGGGCCGTAACTAATGTTGGTAGAACTTGTGGCCCGACCCCATTGCCTTATGAAATGAAGCAATAAAATATGTTTATACTATAACAACTTCTCCATGAGGGAAGGGGTAACTGGGAAAAACTAGCTTTACAAGGAGGTGCGGCAAGGAGGTTGGGTTTTCTTACCAAATTTTAAGTATGCAAAAATGATAGATATGGACCTTAAAATCGTGTGCTAAATTTGGCTAAATTTATAAATATGGATCAGTTCTTGGAGGCTTCAAGTCATACCTCACTAAATAAAGTCTGGGAAGTTACCGCCCAAGCCCGGGAACAAGTGCTGTCGCTTACATGATTCATCACTAATAATAATCAAACGAGAATCATTTGCCACAATCAGATCAGGGACCACAATGCAGTCAGAACAAAGGAAAACTTTTCATAATCACTGCAAATTATATGAAAGAAATATATACATTTATATGAAAGAAATGCTCACCACTTGCGATAAATTTCGGCTCAGCTACTTCTGACTGCAAGTGCCGAAAGCAAGTACTTGGGGAGGAAAATATACCAGAATACGCCATACCTTCGTTTAGTTATTTCTTCACGTTATGGGGGGCACATTAATGCATCATTGTTTCTTTATATATCTGAAAGGTGTGCCACTGAGGTACAGTTTTGGGGTTTTTCTATTGTTTGTTAGAACGGCCAGTCATTAATTTCTGACATGCCTCCAATTAGTCGCTATGACAGCTTTTAAGCTGAAATTTTAAAATCTCGATTGGTCCAAAAATAGCATCATCTTTTATTTTGATGTAATTGTAGATGTTTCACATGACTTGATCTTTAATTATTGCCTTCGATTTCAGGCAGTAGTGAGGTACAAAAAAACGTGTGTTGAACTTTTCAGTCACTCTCCTCGCACTTTTTTTTTTTATTTTCGAAGAGCCTTATCACTAAACGTTTTGATGTATTCCTACTCAAGTCTCCTTCCGGCCGAACTTTTTCTAACTACGGGGCAAATTTCCACGCTTCTACTATTATAAAACAGATTCAGTGATTCCGATTTTTTTTATCGCCAAATTTTAAATTTTCAACAAAACCGCGGAACTTCTTTCTTTCGCCGTAAACATATCCTACAGGTTGCATAAATCTGTCTGTTAGCTTAGTTATTTAAACCTTTTCTGATCTAGTGTACTGCTACTGCTCACAAATTTCTTTATGTTAAAAGATGTTTTAAAGTTCACTGAAATCCAATATTTCATTGAGTACTTTTACCCCTCAACCTCAGTTTTAAAACTAATTTTCAAAAAATCAAAGCTAAAATACGCTTTACCCTCTTATCTAGAGCTCTGTATATAGTAAACGTAAGGCTTGCATAAAATGTTTATGTCTGTATTATCGGAATAGTTGCTTAACAGTCTGATGCCAGTGAAAAAGCGTATTGGTGAAACAACCCTCCAAACAACAACCACCTCCCTAAAACAATTAATTTTGGCTGCTCCAGTTGTTTTTGTTGACTGTTGTAGAGAGACAGACACAGACATGATACATGTGGGCCCTTTCCAGGGCCTTTTATATGTAGGCTTTTAGGTGTTGTTAGAGACATACATGTAGCAGTCTGAACATGAAAAAAAGGAAAGGTAAAAATTGTATCCATTTGCATAGCTCTAGATAAGAGTGGGTTTCAGGTAAATAGTTTTCTTATTTCTCATCAAAAATGTATGTTGTGGTACTTATTAGAAGTGCCCCACTGAGGCGCTTCTACTGAGTGCCCACAACATATGTTTTTGTTTAGAAATAAGAAAATCATAGATAATTTTTGGTTGGAAAAAGAACCTTATCAAGAGCTATGCATTTTTTGTGTGTTGACGATATTGAGCCACCATACTGAAATAACTTCGTGGCACTATTTTACTAATTGTCTTGTATATCAAGGTTTCTGGACTTGGGTGTGTCTTTGCTTTTTTGTTAAAAAAAGTTTCTCAGCTTACAAACTACATACATTAGACTAAGTTGTCCCAAATTTAATTTAATCATAAAAAACAGCTTTATAATATGAATAATGGTACGCAATTTGTAGTACTTTTTATTTACATTATTATTTTGCATGTAAAGCATTTTTCTTTTTTCCTCATCAATAAAACCTATATATAGTTACACTGTAATGTGTCTGAAACAGAATTAGTATATATATATATATATATATATATATATATATATATATATATATATATATATATATATATATATATATATATATATATATATATATATATATATATATATATATATATATATATATATATTTTTTTTTTTTTTTTTTTTTTTTTTTTTTTTGTTAAACATGCCGTTCTCACATTGCCATACCCCATTCACTTCTTGCATTAGTACATATCAAAATGAATGTCAGCGAGGCCTTATGGTACGGTCCTGTGCAGTCTGATCTCTCCACTTGCGGAAATAATAGTGTAGACTATATAAACGAACAGAAAAATCCGTGATCGGACTGCGCTAATGCGCATGCTAATGTGGACCGTCACTGTTCACATATGGCAAAACGAGCAGTGTCGCATAGTAAATATATATATCTCATTTGTAGATTCGATAAGGACTTCAAACTACGAGCTCCTTTTTGACAACTCTCTGAAGGCGAAATTCTCCACATATAATTCTCCTCATAAAATCTTCCTCTTCATAAGAGCTTCCCTGCACAAAGACTTTCATTATCACCATTGATATATTTGAAACACTGGTCAAAAAGGTACAAAACACAATCTCATCCTAGATTCAATAAAGAAGGAATCCTTCTAAACACAGGAAGACACAAGGAAAGGCTTGATGAAGAGGTCCATGTAAACATGTAAACAAAATTTATAGCCTGTTTACTTTATGTAATCTTCAAATAAATAAAAAATAATAAATAAAAATAGCTGTTTATGTTATTACATCTGCTTCTGTTTGATTTAATAAAGAAAATAAATATTAGACCTTACAACAGCCGAAGCGTCCTTAGCCCGGTCCTTAGCTACAAAGCAAAGTGTATCCAAATGATTTGACTGGTTGTAATTATTTTCTCTGGGATGCCTAAACACCGAAAAGGACCAAAAAAGACGCAAAATAGGCGCAAAACAAACAAGAAATATATTTGAGAAGATATACGTCGTAAGTCTTCTTCTTTTTCTTCCGTTATAGTGCATGACCTTCTCTGAAGCATAAGTACCTAAACACAGATGGACACGTATTCACTGCTATGGCTAGACAGAGAAATTTCTCGATCTTACGAAATCCACATTGTTTAACGCCGAACAATACTTCTATAAATTTCGGACCAGCGACCGACAACTGAGGGGAGAATCGGCAGAGTTTTCGGACACAAAGTATTCATTTTAGGAGCATCTTACGTCGGTCATTATTATGAGTGATTGGCCTTTCCTTTCAGAAATAATGATCAACTAGAAAAGGTAAGAATGATATCATATCTCCCACCTGATGAAGTGTTCGTACCAAGGACTATAATGCTGGATCCTGAGCAATTATTTGCATCTGACACATCATCATCATCTAAAGTTGTCCCATCCAATAAAATTTGGTAGACCTTAAGTCTCATTCGGCCTCCTGCTTCCGGTGTAACGACGTAAAGTGACCCCCACAGAATAACGACCCACCCAACCCCGTCATTATTTTTTAAAGAATAGTGACCTAGCTCTGGTCATAACATTATGACACCCCTACGCGAAGTAAAATTGGCAAAACACCGATCGACGAGAATTCTTGATATTCCAGAAGACCATAATGCCTTGCGCGAACGTGACATCCGGTTTAACCGAAAGTAGAAAAAACAATACTGATAGTGTCATGATGACCGCTTTTTGTTCGATTGAAGATGAATTATTTTCAAGATTTTACATTAAAATCAACAATGGGAATATTTTTAAGCAAATACTTTAGATGGGAATAAAATAATACCTGCCAGTGGGTTTATTTTCTTACTTTTATCCTTGCAATAATCACCAGGAGCTCCGGGAAAAACAAATGCAAGATTATTGTTACTGATGACTAAATCACTCAATTTATACCCGCCGTTTAGAATTATTTGGAAAGTCTGAAACTTATATCGGGGATTTGAATATTTATTCTATTATCTCGTAGAGTGAAAATATAGACTTTCCAAACAATTCTAAACAGCGGGTATAAATTGAGTGATGTCGGGATTTAGTCATCAGTAACAATAATCTTGCACTTATTTTTCCCGGAGCTCCTGGTGATTATTGCAAGGATAAAAGTACGAAAATAAACCCACTGGTCGGTGTTATTTTATTCCCATCTAAACTATTTGCTTAAAAGTATTGCCATTATTGATTTTAATGTAAAATCTTGAAAATTATACATCTTTAGTTAAACAAAAAGCGGTCATCATAAGGGTGTATTCCACAGTTTCGCACTTGTGAACCTGGGCAAAAATGTCAATAACTAGGGGTAGGGCTAGAAACCAGTCTGAAAATACTTTTTGCTGCACATTTTGACCAAAACTGAAATTTTATGCTTGTTAGTTATTGTTAACACTGATAAAAAAGACTTTTCTTGAGGTCACATAACCTTTTTATAAAACAGTGTAGGTAAAATACGAAACTGTTGAACTCTGTCTGGTACCCGGTTTTACCTTGTCAAAAATTGTAGCATGCTTTTCTGTGGATTTTATCTTGAAAACGAGGTGGCTTACAGGTATTGATTTCTGGATAAAAGTAATATTATGTAGGCGCTCTGTCAAATTTCCAACTGTTTCAGACCAGTGCATTGTCCTGGAGTTGATGATACTCATTCGAAAACTGCACTTTTTGCATAAATTTGGCCGCAGTCGGAGGGGGGGGGGGGGGGGGGGTTATTGTTTACATTAGTGCAACAGCAGGTTTTGGTACATTACAGTTATTTTCATAATGCTTAAATTATTATTTGGTATGTTTGCAATTTATTGATACAGTACCTAATGGACAGGTACTGTTATATTTGCTGTGATTGCGTTTTATTTATGTGAGGGCTGTGAACAGATAGAAATGCAAGTCAAAACTGTGGAGTGCACCCATTAACACAGATCTGAATTTTCAAGTTTGTTTAAAGTTAAAATATAGTATTTAAATTTCAAATTTAGCACTTTCCTGTCAACATTACACTATTTTCCTTGCTTTGAACAGCAGATTATGAAAATAATAAAGATTCTAAAATTTTCTTGCAGTATTCCAAGGGAGATAACTCTGTTTTTCTACACATCTTCCAAAGAGGTTTATACCTATTTTAAGTACCCTCAAACCTATTCAAAGAGCACATTTTGTTAAAATAGATGCATTTACATTGATAGAAAGGTATTTTTGTCAAAATTTGTTTATTTGTACATGTATTTTGTCATTTATATAGTCAGAATATTCAGTACATCCAGTACATCTCCACGCTGACATGGCAGGGTTAGTGTTTGCTTCTGTTCTAACTGAAAATGAAGTTTCGTACTGTAAATACCAACTTCGCCGACACTGAAATTACACCGCTTCATGTCATCTTTGGCTTGCCACTAAAGATAAAGACAAATATGGACTTATTCAATTCCAATTCAGGGGATGGCGAGTCAAAGTGAAGGCACATTGGTTATCTGTTTATGTACAAAATCATTTTCAGCAAACACTCATAAATGCCATAACTTGTTTAACAAAGCATGTATTTAATATTAGGGTTTATTGTTCAGAGACGTGTATAAATGCAGCCACCAGAGTATGGATGGTACCAAGATTGACTGTACCAGATTTTCTTCAAAACTGGTCAGTATACAAGATGATTCAATTTTATTTTTGTTCATTTTTGCAGGGTGTAGTTTCCTTGGCAGTTGTAGTGGATTAGCAGTCATATTTGTTGCCAGCACTTGACAAGCAGTTAGATATTTCTCAACACTTGGACGGATTGTTTGTGTAGCTGTGTTACAAGTATTTTCACTGACATCTTCCAGAGTACCCAGATTTTTATATTTCGGTGGGTAGGACTTTTGACAGTTTCTTTTAAATGTGTGACTTCAGACTGCACTTTCTCGAAGACATTTTGAACACATGTTAGTCAGACCAACATGTGGATCTTCTCATCTGGAGCACTTTTATATCCAATTATATATATCCACATTTATAAATAAATCCAGAAAACAAGAATTATTCTTTAGTATATAATCTCAGAAGCAAGCAGACATCATGTGTGCTGTTCCAAAACATATGCATTTCTGGCCTGATTGCTACAAGCACACCTTACTTGCAGCTAAAGTTGGTGAAATGCAATCAGAATTATGCCATGAGAAAAGGGCCTTTTTTGACATACATACAAACAGTAGATACCTATATACATATAAACAGCAGATACCCTGATCAAAGGTTTGATCAGGGAATTTGCTCTTTTTTGCTGGTCAGGCACATAGTATACAGCACATCTATATATACAATACAGAGTACAGAAAAGAGCCTTTTCATGAGGAAAATAGTCTCAGTGGCATCTGTCAACAGTGAACACCAAGATCAGCCTGTGAAGAGTACCTGCACAGTCTGATCAGGGCATGAACTGTTCATTGTTTGCAAGAGCATTATTAAACACGGTGCTGATTTCTTCAAGAAAACACCGAATGCTCAGATGAAGACTGCGCGGGCTCGTCTGCTGAACTGGGCTTGGCTCAGTCTGTTTCGGATCATCACAGTCCAGCTGATCAGGGCACCTAAATGTTGTAGGACTGTTCTCTTGTCACCAGTCCAAGCTCATATCTGTTTTATCTTGCTTAATACTATTTCCATATCAAGTTTGGTTTACAAAGATAACTGCAACTATTAATTCTAGTGTGCTCATAGTCAGGTGAATTATCTCCCTTTCACTATGAAGAACAAATTATAAAGTTTGTGTTTGTAATACCTGTCATGTATCACTGTAAATGGATGTGCTGGCAGGATGGAAGTGTAACATAAACCTTTTTCATAAAAAATAACTAATACTAGAGTGTTTTTGCTGGCTTAGCAGCTCCTAAGACTGTAACTTTGTATATAAAACACATATTTCTGTATGTGAAATGTGTTTGATTTCAGTTGCTGAACAAGCAAGACCAGAAGTCACTGCCCACTGAACTGCATACAGAATAACTTGTCTATTTTTTCCTATTATTTATGTAACAATGGACAGAAATCTATGGTTCTTATAAAGATATTCTGACAAATTTTGACATATACCGGCCAAATCACTTGATTTCGCGATTTGGCCGCACAGAGACTAGCATGCATTATAGTCAAATTCTTTCTCAGTAATATATCATGGAAGAAAAAAAGTGGTCTTTTTGTTGATCATGTAACTTTTGCTGCAAGAATATTACCATTTTGTTGCAAGTAGACAAGTTTGAATTTTCCTTAAAGGGTGCATTCCACAGTTTCGCACTTGTGAACCTGGCAAAAATGTCAATAACTAGGGGTAGGGCTAGAAACCAGTCTGAAAATACTTTTTGCTGCACATTTTGACCAAAACTGAAGTTTTATGCTTGTTAGTTATTGTTAACACTGATAAAAAGACTTTTCTTGAGGTCACATGACCTTTTTATAAAACAGTGTAGGTAAAATACGAAACTGTTGAACTCTGTCTGGTACCCGGTTTTACCTTGTCAAAAATTGTAGCATGCTTTTCTGTGGATTTTATCTTGAAAACGAGGTGGCTTACAGGTATTGATTTCTGGATAAAAGTAATATTATGTAGGCGCTCTGTCAAATTTCCAACTGTTTCAGACCAGTGCATTGTCCTGGAGTTGATGATAATCATTCGAAAACTGCACTTTTTGCATAAATTTGGCCGCAGTCGGAGGGGGGTGGGGTATTGTTTACATTAGTGCAACAGCAGGTTTTGGTACATTGCAGTTATTTTTATGATGCTTAAATTATTATTTGGTATGTTTGCAATTTATTGATACAGTACCTAATGGACAGGTACTGTTATATTTGCTGTGATTGCATTTTATTTATGTGAGGGCTGTGAACAGATAGAAATGCAAGTCAAAACTGTGGAGTGCATCCTAATGGTATTGTTTTTTCTACTTTTGTTTCAACCGGATGTCACGTTGCGCGCAAGGCATTATGGTCTTCTGGAATAAAGCGAATTAAGTGGTTCATCAGCAATTTCTATGCTGGTTTCTAGCCCTTGTTACTAAATTCCGGTCTTACGAGATATGGGTCAAACCCGGCACCCTACTATTAGAATAGAATAGAACAGTCTAACCGGAGTACCCTGATCAATATTTGTTGTATTGTTTCCGTATTTCTCTAGATTAGGTCTTTGTTTAGCCACATGCTATTTGTTTTCCTCATAAAAGTAGTATTTTTTAATGCGCTTTCGTCCCTATATGGCGGCTAGGACAATCACATTTTTTTACCAAAAGCAAAAAAAAAAAAAAAAAAAAAAAAAAAAAAAATAAAAAAAATAGAACAGTGTGGAATACTAACGATAGAAAAAATCCCAGAAAAAAATCATAAAGAACAGCCAAAAATCACATTTTTAACCAAATCCTGTTGACATGAATTAATTCGTACCGCCGCCTCTATAGAGACAGCCAAAAAAAAAAAAAAAAAAAAAAAAAAAAAAAAAAATGAAACAGTGTGGAATAATAACGATGGAAAGAAAATCGAGAAAAAAAAAAACAGGCAAAAAATCGCACGTTTTTTTTGCAAATCCTGTTGGCGTGAATTAATTGGTCCCGTCCGCTATATAGGGAGCAAACATTTTGCTTTCCTAGTCAAAATAGTGGTATTTAACATTTACTCTTCTTACAGCAGGGCAACCAGGTTCCCAGATGGCCAAGAATTATTTTCAACAGCCCGAAAATTTGCCTTTACTGATACATTGCAATGAATTTCTATCTTCGTTAGTATTCTACATTGTTACTATCCAAGCCAAGGTCGATAAAACGGTGTGGCATACAATAGTCCATAAGACAGTTTGGAATACGAGTACTAACAAAGATAGAACATCCATTGAACTTTATATAGGGAGAGATTTTTTCCCACTAGTATTCCAAGTGTCTTTTTTTCCGACTAGGCTACAAAATTTCAGGGATTTTCCAAATGTCTTTCTGTCCGACTAGGCTGTAACAATATCCAAATGTCAAGGAGAGAATTTGATGTATTTGTGAAATGTCCAAATGTCAAGTAGAGAATTAGATGAATTTGTGAATTGCCCAAATGTCATCAAAAGAATTTATGGAATTTGTGAATCGCCAAATTCTTTAAACTTCACAATGGACAGTGTGGAATACTAACGGAGATAGAAACTCCATTGAAATTTATCAGTAAAGGCAATCTTTTTCTCTTAGGAAAAAAAGTTGCATATAAACCATGTAAAAAATGTGGTCGTGTCGCAATATAGGGAGAGAAAACTTTCTGAAAACTCATATAGCTTAGCCGAGAATTTTTTTTTTTAAATAGTGTGGAATACAGTAGTCCATAGGACAGTGTGGAATACTAATGACGCTAGAAACTTCATTGATTTTAGTCAAAAAATAGCAATTTTTTTGTTTTGAAAAAAGTTACATATAAACCATGTAAATTAAATGTGGTCACATGGCTATATAGGGAGAGATTTTTTTTCCCGCTAGTATTCCAAGTGTCTTTTTTCCGACTAGGCTATAAAAATTCATTGGTTTTCCAAATGTCTTTCTATCCGTACTAGGCTGTAAAAATATCCAAATGTCAAGTAGATTATTTGATGAATTAGTGAAATGTCCAAATGTCGTAGAGACTTTGGTGAATTTGTGAATTGTCGAAATGTCATCTAGAGAATTTAGGGAATTTGTGAATCGCCGAATTCCTTAAATTTCACAATGGACAGTGTGGACCACTATAGAAGATAGAAACTCCATTGAAATTTATCAGAAAATGTATTTTTTTTTCTTAGGAAAAAAAAAAGTTACATATTTACTAACGAAGCTAGAAACTTCATGGATTTCAGTCAAAAAATAGCAAATTTTTTTGTATTGGAAAAAGTTACAAATAAACCATGTAAATTAAATGTGGTCACGTCGCTATATAAGGAGAGCTTTTTTTTCCCGCTAGTATTCCAAGTGTCTTTTTTCCGACTAGGCTATAAAAATTCATTGGTTTTCCAAGTGTCTTTCTGTCTGTACTAGGCTGTAAAAATATCCAAATATCAAGTGGAGAAATTGATGAATTTGTGAAATGTCCAAATGTCAAGTAGAGAATTTGATGAATTGTCCAAATGTCATTTTGAGAATTTAGGGAATTTGTGAATCGCCAAATTCCTTAAATTTCACAATGGACAGTGTGGATCACTAGCGAAGATAGAAAGTCCATTGAAATTTATCAATGAAAAAAAAAAAAGTTACATATAAACCATGTAAAAAGAAATGTGGTCGCGTCGCTATGTAGGGAGAGAAAACTTTCTGAAAACGAGATTTTTTTTTTTTAAAATAGTGTGGAATACAGTAGTCTATAGGACATTGTGGAATACTAACAAAGATAGAAACTCCATCAATTTTAGTCAAAAAATAGCATTTTTTTTTTTGTTTTGAAAAAAAGTTATATACAAACCATGTAAAACAATGTGGTCGCGTCGCTATATAGGGAGATAATTTTTTCCTCACTAGAGTTCCAAGCGGCTTTTTTTCCGACTAAGCTATAAAAATTCATTGGTTTTCCAAGTGTCTTTCTGTCGGTACTAGGTTGTAAAAATATCCAAATGTCAAGTAGAGAATTTGATGAATTTTCGAAATGTCCAAATGTCAAGTAGAGAATTTGGTGAATTTGCGAATTGTCCAAAGTCATCAAGAGAATTTAGGGAATGTGTTATATTTTTATGACAGTTGGCATTCTTGTTTCCGTAAGGGTTAATGCCCCCGTAAGGGGTAATCACCCTCGTAAGTCATATTCGGCACAAATATTTCAGTCCCCGGAACAAACGCTTGGGAAATTTAGCATCTTACGTATTTCAACGTGGACGTGGGTTGCTATGTCAAATAAGCATTTCATAGCCCAGGTAGCTGAAAATACATTCATTTTGCACTGGAAACAAAGTCAAAACAGGAATATCGGACAACCCTTTTCCGGATGAAAGTAAAATAGAAATTGGCATATTTTTTTTTCTAACCTACACCTAATTTTTCCGACGCAAAAAATAAAGTTGTTGGAAAAAGCAGTGTCCGATTTTTCAAAATATGTCACTGAAGTTGACTAAAATCAATGAATCAGGAAAACTTATCCGTTTGTTGACATTTGGATGCCTCATAAGTCATAACTTATGCCTCATAAGTTCGCGTAAGGATTTTGAGTGCATAACCACCGGCTACCCCTTCAAGATTTGCAGGTGTGTTTAAGAATACCCCATGGTCATAATTGTATGTAAAGGGTCGTATCATAGAGTGGTCATTATGTTTTAACGGGAGTCTGGATTTTATAGAAAAGGGGTCACCGGGTGTCGTTATTCTTTGGGAGTCACTTTATTTCGTTACACCGGCAATCCAAATATGCAGTTTATGCACAATTATATTATAACACATCCACAACAGCCTACAGATTTACGGTAACCTACCTCATTCCATATATTATTGCTCCACTCCCAAACAACCGAATCATCTTATTTTTCTCGGTAACATCGTGCAAGAATGAGTTCTTATCGTTGGTGAAAAATGTGTCTGGAACCCAGATTTTTTCAGCGAAATCTCCTGATAAGGTCATGCTTTCGTTATGATTGTCAGAAAACGCTAATCTTTCATCCGTCCAATATTGGTTAAGGTACATCGTGATTGTGTAGTCCTAGAAAAGAAACCAACACTTTAATATATGAAAACGTTTAATTTTTGTGGATTTAATCCATGTGTATGATGCATGTGAATGCTTCGCTGACGTGAAGGGCTTTATTAAGTCTGTGACTGATTCGCCGGCGTTTACACATCGGTAAAATCCACTCAAATATAAACCAGTTACATATATGAAATCTAACTCGACCATGTTTATATAACAAGCTTGAGTTATTTTAGAAATCAGCTATCGCTAAGTTGCATGACCCGCCCTTGTCAGTTTTAACGTATAAAACATTTTATTAAAATATCCAATATCGTTGAAGACCTATGGCGATTTCCATATATTTTTTTTATATATTTTTGGTCCCGGTATTGCCTCGGTCTATGAAAAAGGGCAGTCGGCAATTCCTTTGGCTAGATCGTCAATATGAATGTGTATTTTATCCCATTTTGTTAAAGACCTACGGCGATTTCAGTAGTATCACATTTAAGCTTCGGCGTTGCCTATATGAAAAGTGGCTTTTGGCAAGACCAGTAAAACCTGTGGCTAGACCATGTTAGTGTCAATCTGCGTGTGTAATATTATCAAAATAGTATCAATCTGCGTGTGTAATATAAGCAAAATATTTCTATTAATTCAAGAGATACGGCCATTCTTGCTGTCATTTTTTTGCCTCGGCATTGCCTCGGCCAATGAAAAAATTGCCATTTGGCAATTCCTTGTCAGTTAATTGACCACGGATGGACAAGTTGACAAGTTGGGCACATTCCGAAGGCTGACTATAGTCGGTCGGTCAACTTTCCTGCGAGTCGTGCTTTAATTGCATGACGGTGACTAAATGACTGCTCCCTCCTCAATTTGTTTCAGAAATATCAGTGACTATGGTCGTGTCCATCGCGGCTCTGTGTGTGTGTGTGTGTGTGTGTGTGTGTGTGTGTGTGTGTGTGTGTGTGTGTGTGTCCAATATTGGTTAAGGTACATCGTGATTGTGTAGTCCTAGAAAGGAAACCAGCACTTTAATATATGAAAACGTTTAATTTTTGTGGATTTAATCCATGTGTATGATGCATGTGAATGCTTCCCTTTATTAAGTTTGTGACTGATTCGCCGGCGTTTACACATCGGTAAAATCCACTCAAATATAAACCAGTTACATATATGAAATCTAACTCGACCATGTTTATATAACAAGCTTATTATTTTAGAAATTGCATGACCCGCCCCTTGTCAGTTTTAACGTATAAAACATTTTATTAAAATATCTATTATCGTTGAAGACCTATGGCGATTTCCATACATTTTTTTTTTATATTTTTGGTCCCGGTATTGCCTCGGTCTATGAAAAAGGGCAGTCGGCAATTCCTTTAGCTAGATCGTCAATATGAATGTGTATTTTATCCCATTTTGTTGAAGACCTACGGCGATTTCAATTGTATCACATTTAAGCTTCGGCGTTGCCTATATGAAAAGTGGCTTTTGGCAAGACCAGCAAAACCTGTGGCTAGATCATGTTAGTGTCAATCTGCGAGTGTAATATTATCAAAATAGTATCAATCTGCGTGTGTAATATAAGCAAAATATTTCTATTAATTCAAGAGATACGGCCATTCTTGCTGTCATTTTTTTTTGCCTCGGCCAATGAAAAATGTGTCATTTGGCAATTCCTTGTCAGTTAATTGACCACGGATGGACAAGTTGACAAGTTGGGCACATTCCGAAAGTTGACCTTAGTCGGTCGGTCAACTTTCCTGCGGGTCGTGCTTTAATTACATGACGGTGACTAAATGACTGCTCCCTCCTCAGTTTCTTTCAGAAGTATCAGTGACTATGGTCCTGTCCATCGCGGCCCTGTGTGTGTGTGTGTGTGTGTGTGTGTATGTGTGTGTGTGTGTGTGTGTTTGTGGGTGTGTGTGCGTGTGTGTGTGTGTTTTGGCTTCAGATCGCCTTTGAGCCATTTGCTTTGTTTCATCATAATGTTGTGTTATTCGCTCACCTGAGCACGAAATGCTCATGGTGAGCTATTGTGGTCAGTCAATGTCCGTCGCCTGTCGTCCGTCGTGCGTCGTGCGACGTCAACAATTGCTTTAAAAGCCTACTCCTCCTATACCCCTGGGCCAGTTGACCCGATACTTGGTAGGAAGCATCGGGGTGACTTGTAGGTTAAAAATAGCCAAAATCGTGCCGATCGGAAATCCAAGCTGGCCGCCATGGCCGCCATCTTGAACATCTATTTTTCGCTTCTTCTCCTGAACCGAAAGGCCAATTGACTCCAAACTTGCTAGGAAGCATTGGGGTGACTTGTAGATCAAAAATAGCTAAAATCGTGCCGATCGGAAATCCAAGATGGCCGCCAAGGCCGCCATCTTGAAAATCTATTTTTCGCTTCTTCTCCTGAAGCGAAAGACCAATTGACTCCAAACTTGCTAGGAAGCATTGGGGTGACTTGTAGATCAAAAATAGCTAAAATCGTGCCGATCGGAAATCCAAGATGGCCGCCAAGGCCGCCATCTTGAAAATCTATTAGCAATCACCATGAATCTTGCTCAAAATGTTTGTCTTGATGATTTCTAGGTCAAGTTCGAAACTGTGTCACCTGGGGTAAAAAACTAGGTCACCTGGCCAAATCAGCGGAAAAACTTGTAATACTCTAGCGGTCACATTTTTCAAGCAATCATCTTGAATCTTGCTCAAAATGTTTGTCTTGATGATTTCTAGGTCAAATTCGAAAATGGGGTAAAAAACTAGGTCACCTGGCCGAATCAGCTAAAACGTTGTTAACACTCTAGCGGTCACATTTTTGAAGAGTCATCATGAATCTTGCTTAAAATGTTTTGTCTTGATGAGTTCTAGGTCAAGTTTGAAGCTGGGTCACTTGGGATAAAAAACTATGTCACCGGGCCAAATCAGCAGAAAATCTTGTTAACACTCTAGCGGTCACATTTTTAAGCAATCATCATGAATCTTGCTCAAAATGTTTGTCTTGATGAGTTGTAGGTCAAGTTCGAAATTGGGTCACCTGGGGTCAAAAACTAGGTCACCTGGCCAAATCAGCGGAAAACCTTGTTAACACTCTAGTGGTCACATTTTTCAAGCAATCATCATGAATCTTGCTCAATATGTTTGTCTTGATGATTTCTAGGTCAAGCTCGAAACTGGGCCATTTGGGGTCAAAAACTAGGCCACCGGGCCAAATCAGCAGAAAATCTTGTTAACACTCTAGCGGTCATATTTTAAAGCAATCATCATGAATCTTGCTCAAAATGTTTGTCTTGATGAGTTCTATGTCAAGTTTGAAACTGGGTCACTTGGGGTCAAAAACTAGGTCACCAGGCTAAATCAGCAGAAAATCTTGTTAACACTCTAGTGGTCACATTTTTGAAGCAATCATCATGAATCTTGCTCAAAATGTTTGTCTTGATGATTTCTAGGTCAAGTTCGAAACTGGGTCACATGGGGTCAAAAACTAGGTCACCAGGCCAAATCAGCAGAAAGCTGTTAACACTCCAGAGGTCACATTTTTTAAATAATCATCATAAATACTGCTCAAAATGTTCGTCTGGATGATTTTTAGGTCTAGTTTAAAACTGGGTCACTTGATATCAGAAACTAGGTCACCTGGCCAAATCAAAGGAAAACCTTGTTGATGCTCTAGAGGTCACATTTTTGAAGTGATCATCATGAATCTTGCTCAAAATGTTTGTCTTGATGATTTCAAGGTGATGTATATTTTTCTATCCAGTGACTTTCTTAAGTGTTTCCGTTTAGGTCAGTTTCTCAGTAATTATTGGTCCTACAGAGTGATATTTGGTACTTGTGAAGTGTTTGTGTTTAGGTCAGTTTCTCGGTAACTATTGCTCCTACAGCCAGTGGTACTTAGTAGATGCATACATCTTAGCATGACCTCTTGAGTACAGTCATCCATATTTGACCTTGATCTTTATTTCACAGTCCATTAGACATGCTACATTGTCTTACTTGTTAATATAATCATTTTGAATTTTGATCAGAATGTTTGCCTTGATCAGTTCTAGATCAGGTTCTCAAAGTGCTATGATGCTCAGGGGAGCGTTACAGGGTCATCATGGCCCTCTTGTATGTGTTTCACTGCGATGTTTCACTGATGAGGTAGAGGACCCATATGTGGACCGAAAATATATGTTAATTTGTTCAAGTCTATAAATGAAAACCTTCAACCTATCACTGAGGATGTCACTGTTGTATGCAGTTTGATTAGATTCTGCATAACTTACCTGATTCTCTGAGCAGACTGCACTGACAGTACTGATCAGAGTCTCTCCACTGTATGCACTGGTTGTTTTGGTGAAAATAAGAACAGTGCAGAGTCGAGCTTGCGTAATAAAATTTAGAATTGCGGTACAGACTGTAAGGACTAGAATCGGGATCACACTAATTTTTGATAATTTGTGTGAGAATTTTATTATTATTATTTTTTTTCAATTAAGAAAGCGCATATACACATGCGCACACATATGCACACAAGCACATATACACACACATGCGTACGCATGTATATAGAGGCATGTACATGTGCGCAGTCACACTAATGTCTGCACAAACACTAAGAACGAATGCAGGTATGGGCACACGTACGTTTACGTTTGCGTATGCGCTTAATCGTACGGACGCACGTACATGCAGTTCATTTCATAAATTTAGATTGCAGTTGCTATTTCGGTTTCGAGCTGACGATTGGGGCACATTAGTTTAAATATATCTTTTTATAAGAATTTTGATTCTAGAGTTCTCTCCCTTAGATTTGTAACCAAGTCTTATCGATTTTTTTTTTTGTATATAATATGATTTCAATGGGATCTTTGAGTTTGCCGGTGTAATGTGAGATGTTTAAGACCATGAGATGTTTCAGAACGCACGCGCAACGGAAGCGGATACTGAGTGGGAGAAAAAGCGTGAGAATTGTCAGAAGTTTTCTCTCCCAATATTGACTTCCCTATTTTGCTGTCATCTATAAAGTATTTTTTTCTTTTCTCCGTGCTGCGTTTGAATTAAGAATATCCAGATGAATTATGGAGGTATTTGTCTGGCTTCGACACCTGTATTATTTTTCATACCGTTTACTTACCAGCTTATGGTTTGATACCTACAGAAATGTAATTTTGTTTTTCTTATTTACTTTATGATCAGACGGTTGCATGAACAGAATTTGGAAATCGTGGATGCGTTGAAAATGGCTGCATCGCCAGTGATGTTCGTACAGTATTAGGATTCGTACACATGACTTGCATGACTTTATTTACTGAACGCACAACTATGGGGTTTGACGCGTGACAACTTGTACAGGCAGAATTGTTTAGCATGATGGATGAAACATCGTTGGAAGTACTGACCTGGAACACTTACTTGTGATTTTTGACAGCAGAAGGTAAGCTTTTGTTGTGATTGGCAAGTACTGTAGGTCAGCCAGATAGCTCAGTTGGTAGAGCACCTGACTTACAAGCAGGGGATTGCGGGTTTAAATTCTGTATCAGGCATACCTTTACCTCCTTTACTTCAATGGCGATGAGGTACTTGTAAATGTGGAGAAAAGCTAGGAACTGTTAGTGTGTTCAGCTGATATCTGGCACATACAAGTTAAACACAGTTACAGGGGGAGGAATATAGTAATTGGTGAGACTGCAGGCCCATACGCAAGGGGGTTCAGGGGGTACAAACGCATCCCTCTTTTCGGGAAAATTACTTCAAAATCATGCAGTTAATAAACCCAAACTCACTTTATACCCCTAATTTTTGCCCCCAATTGGCATTTCAAGAAGCATTTGCACCCCTGTTTTCAGAATAGCTACAATTTCGCTAGCCCCTGCCCATTTCAAAAGTCTGCGTATGGGCCTGGACTCAGCCTGGTTAGCTCAGTTGGTAGAGCACCTGATTTGCAAGCATGGGGTCGCGGGTTCGAGTTCTGCATCGGGCACACTTTTTCCTCCTAAGTTTATTTTACCATTGATTATTGAACATGTTCAACTTGAAGGGTCCACATGGAAAACAAAATTGACACTTCCAGCTAAAAACAGTACAGGTCTGCAGAAAGTAAATTGGCAAATGAATTGCAATATTCATATAATCAAGTAAACATGAAAGGAACACTGCTTTCCTAAGGCGGGACTTGAACCCATGATCCCCATATCACTAGACAGTGGTGTTTGGAATCAGCCAGAATTTCATAGTCGATCATCGGTTTTGTAAAACCGACTGATCATCGAGTAATAATCGAGTTGTAGAAAATATATTCACTCTTTAAATTTTGCCAGGTACTTATTCATTGCTCCAGATCAATAAGAGGGATATCCAGATAATAATTTTCTTATTTCTCCATGAAAACATATAATGTTGTTGGTACTCATTAGAAGCGCCTCTGCAAGGTGCTTCTAATGAGTACCTACAACGTCAGTTTTTTTGGGTTGACATTTTTAAGGCTATTTTATCAAATCTTTTCACTTTTATTGACCATAAATCTAGAATGACCCTAACAGACAGCTTTGAACTTCATTTATTGATGACTTGCCTATGAAAAGAAAAGGTGAGAAAAATATCTTCGTTTCAAAACAAAAAAAACAAAAAAAAAAAAAAAAAAATACGATTAGTTGACTTTCTGATCTTCAGTCACAAGAGGCAAAAGTGATTGATGAATGATTATAATCGATCATCATTGGCAAGACTACTAGACAGGTGCTGAACCTACTGAGCTACCCGGGCGGTCCTGTTCTGTCCATGGACTCGAGTCACTACACTCCTCATAACATTTAGGATTCAGGTACCACCCTGATGTCCTGAAGGTATCTGGTCTGCAACCCCCGATTGCTTGCAATTGGCACACTCCTGTTTACTAATCTGACATCAGTAAAGTGAACAGGAGAGGAAACAATGACTGCCGGAGCTGGGACTGACCAACAACCCCGTAACACTAGTCAGATGCTCTACCTACTGAACTAAGCAGGCGGTCTTGTTCAGTCCATGCACTCCAGCCACTACATTAAATTCACAATATAAAAATGTACATGGAGTACAAACACTTTTCTACAATATCCATTTTTTAGCAGATAGGGTCTGATCTTGGTCTTCACTGTTAGCTCAGGACTGCCAGGTGTATACAGTATTCTACAGTATCCATTTATTAGGTGTATGTGACATCTGATCTGGGTCTACACTGTTAATTGAGGTCTGTCTGTCCAAAACTTAGAGTATAAATGGTATCCAGTTATTAGATGTGTGGTGTCCGATCTGGGTCTACACTGTTAGCTCGGGACTGTCTGGTATATGCAGTATTCAACAGATTCCATTTATAAAGTGTAAGGTGATACCTAATCTGGGTCTACAATGTTAGCTTAGGACTGTCTGTCCAAAACTTAGGGTATAAACGGTATTCTGTTAGCTCAGGACTGTCTGTTCAATGCTCCTAGTAAAAACGGTATTCTACAGTAACCATTTTATCTATGTAAGCTGTCATTTGATCTAGGTCTACACGGTATGTTCAGGAGTGTTTTTCCAATACTTTGAGTATAAAGAGTATTCTTCAGTGTCCATTTATAAGATGTAAGGATCTGATCTGGGTCTACACTGTTAACTCAGGACTGTCCAATACTTTTGAGTTTAATGGTCATTTATTAGCTGTAAGATGGTGTCTGATCTAGATCTGTATTGTTAGCTCAGGACTGTCTGTCCAATACTTAGAGCATATATGGTATTCAACATATCCATTTATTAGATGTAAGGTGGCATGAAAGCCCTGAACAGACTGCGTGATATTGGGCAACATGTAGGAGAGCAAAAGATTACATCCTGTACTTTTAAATATGTGTAGTAAATACTTATTTGGTTCTTTCTGATTTTTTTAATTGTTAATTGTTGAAGTCCAAATGATTATTATACCTCTTTCATTATAAAATATCTTAAACATCCCCCGTATGAAAATTCAATTAAGTTACTTTAGTATCTTTTTTTTCTTCCTGTGATAAATTATGACCGTTTGCTAACAATGTTATTAAAATTATACGTCTGCTACTCGTACCATGAGTCAAATGTCATTTGCGTGCTGTAATAGATGATGGATACCTTTTGTGATTTATGAAAAAATAAATACCGAAGAAAACTTACCTAAAAGAAATGCAGTCATTTTTGAAAAAAAAAATCTTTCATTTTATCCTTTCATCTCACATACAAAGTCATTTTCAGCTAAGACTCTCGAATTGACACAAAATCATTTTTTACCAATGAAACAGGATTAAATGAAAGAGAAATAGTATGAAGGACAGTTTTATCAAAAACATTTTCGGGTGAGTTAAGGTTAAGGGTTTAGGTTAAGGGGGTGGGTAAATGTCCGGGTGGATAATTGTCCAGTGGGTAATTGTCCGGGTGGGTCTTACACCCCACATACTACGGCAAAGATACAGCCAAGAAACCTTATAATTTCTTGCACATATTGTTTTGCCCTATTCATTTGCTCACTTATTCTACAACAAAACTGTTAAGGGAATAAAAGCAAAAGTACAAAAAAAAATGTAGTGTGAATAATATATCTGGATTTATTTATCCAACTCATCCGGCCCAATTCCTTTTTAGGCCATTGCTGTCCATTGATATATTCTATACAGTATTCAGTCATTTATGAGTGACCAGTAAAGATCCTGATCAGTCTACACAGTTACATCCAAAGATACATTTTTTTGTGATGAACATGAACAAGTTGTCTGCATGTATATAACTTAAATTATAATATAGGCTTCTGTTGTAATTTTCAGGCTGTGCAAGATGATCAAAGGGTATGCTAAATTTAAATATACGAGTGAAGGAAAAGGGTTACCAGTAAACTGTTAGCATCCAGAAAGCAAAGCAGTTGGTGAGTTACTGTATAAATCACATCCATAGGTTGTTCTGATTAACTTCTATTCTACTTCTTGTGCAGACTGATAGAAGGCCAGGCCCTAAATATACCAGACAGCAAAGACCCAGTCACAGATACTGCAGAAAATATTGACAAAGAATATGTTGATAAGACTGCATATAGATTGTGTTTCATGCAAGCTTTCTTCCTAAAAAAAACACAAAATGGGTCTACTTTCTAAAACGAAAGGGTTACCAGTAGCATCCAGAAAGCAAAGCAGTTGGTGAGTTACTGTATAAGTCACATCCATAGGTTGTTCTGATTAATTTCTGTTCTACTTCTTGTGCAGACTGATATGTTACACATTGTGATAGAAGGTCAGGCCCTAAATATACCAGACAGCAAAGACCCTAACTTTCAATTCACATCCCTAATTTTTCTGTTTTCAAGTGATTATTTCTGACAAATGCTTTGGCATCTGGCAGATTACAGTCCCACCCCACCTCCTGCCCAATTGTCAACTATTTGATACAAAAAAAACAACAACAAAAAAAACTGCTCTCTGTGATGTTGCTCATTCTTGGGAAAATTTAGAGTGGCTAAGACAGAGTGACTTTTAAAAGAAAAACTCTCTTGAAAAGGAAAAAGTTAGATGATTAAAATATATGCCCATTTTATTACATATTTGGTAAAAATATTTAAATGTTAGCCCATTACTTTTGTAAAATAATCCAAATAGACTTAATTTTAGCTCCAGATAATGTTTTGTCAGATAGTGCATGATATAAAGGGCCTTTTTTCTGTGTTGCACATATACATATGTGTTGCACTCTTTGTCTGCACAACCAAATAAAAACTGGCATTTTAGCATTTTAAGACCTTCTTGGCTCCAGATTAAATATGATAAAATGTGTATTCAGATCTTATAAATTATTTCTTCATCAAACATGTCAAAACAAGCATCACGAAAACATACCTATATAATCTTGACCCCGTTAAACCCCATTTTTATACAGTAAAAGTGGAGTTTACAGTGGTATACATTGTTTTTTCTTATTTCTACTCAAAAACAGATTGTGGGTATTCATTAGCACCGCCTCGCTGAGGCGGTTCAAACTAGTTCCCACAATCGATATTTTGAGCAGAAATATAAAAAATATCAGATTTTTATCTGAAAACTTTCGGGTTTTGGTGGTGAAATGTTCAATGTATTTGAATAGGGCGTGTTTTCGTAATAGCTTCTCATTAGTTTTTCAGTCTGACTGCCCAGCATGCCCTCTAGGGGAACCTTTAAAACCTTTAAAAATATTAATTTGCTTCAAATCCTTCAAAACCTTTAATTTGGCTGAAACAAACTTATAAGAAACTGTACTTTACCTAGAAAGCCTAGTTTATTTTTGGCAAATACGGATGGGAGCACAGACATATGAGCGAATAGACGGACAGAATAACAAAGACTTATATATCCCCACAACATACTTTGTATGCCTGGGGTATAAAAGTTTTTACTATGACAAAGGAGTCAAAGTCTTATGTCAACTAAATTATTGAGACATACAATGTAGTATGTGACTCAATTGTGAATTCACATGGCGATTGTCCATCATAGTGGGTATTTTATGGCACAGAAACTGGAAACAAGATGAAGAATGTAACCTTTTTTTGATCTTAATAATGTTTAAAAATTGCCTGAAAACCCTATATTTAATCAAAAATAACTTTATAAAAAATCCATTATTTTCAGAAGAGCCTGTTTTCATATCAGACAAAAAACAAAAACAAAAAAACAACAACAAAAAAAAAACAACAAAAAAAAAACAACAAAACAACAACAATAACAACAACAATAACAACAAAAAAAAAACCCCACAACAACCTAATATTGTTTGGTTAAAAAAAATGTAAGAGTACTTCCTAGAACACTAACCAGTGTGCCGGTATAGGCAGCGATTTATAATGTCTTCATGGCATTCGACTGACGACATCTGAAACGTGTAGATGGCGTAACGTCGCAAAACTTATTGGCGTCATTTGAAAGTATATAAACAGCATCCGAAGAAAAAAAATATGATATGTATCATATGATATGATATGTAATATACAATATAATACACACACATTTAAAATACATGAAATATTTCCCTCGAGACTTGCAAGTCTTATAAACAAACGAGTGCACAGCACTCATTTGTTTATCGGATTTGAAAATCTCTCTGGAAAATAGTTCCCGTATTGTAAACTCGGGGTGCATTAACCTCTATATAATATTTTTTGTGAAAGAAATGAAGCCTGCGTTTGACGTTTTAATGTCGAGCGACGGTGTCGACAGTTAGTGAATTGCTCACAGTCAACAACACCGATGTTGGCAACCGGGAGTTCGGCGGGGGAGTCACGTCGATGTCAGTGATGTCGATGAGTCGGCAGCGACGTCATTGACGTCACTCGCTCTATCTGGTGGCGTGCGTCGTCTTTGTAGGATAATAGTATAGAGTCACACAGTTGCAAACTTCATTTCGTTTTACTGTTGAATGTATAGTTAGGGTGTGTTTGTTCATTTATTACAGGTGTTGGGCTAACGTTCCCTGGGCAGGCTCTGGTGAAGCTCTAGGTGCAGGAAAGCAAATGTTCTTTGGTAAAATTGGTAACTTACCTGTCCAAAATTCCACGTCAAATTCAGGTAGAAGATATAATAGATTCTACAGGACATTGTTGGCATTGTTTGCTAGACGCGTCAATAAATCATTGAAAAGTGAAGCCGTAAGGGCTTTAACTAATAATTAGAGCTTTAAAATGAAATAAAGCCCGCGGAGATAAATTCCGTGGACGGTGTCAAGTACTAGGAACACTAGGAGCATTAGGAACACTATTAAGGAGGATCATTCCCTTCTCATCGGCATGACAACGATCACACTGGTTACTCATAAGTTGGTTAATCAAGTAGACAAATTAAATCATAAACCAGTATTATCTTCGGTCATATTATGATTGTTGTCGAGACCCTTCGCTTCGAAGGAATAGTGAATGTTGTTGATCAGTTACTGGACAAGGAATCATTTTGAGCTGTAATAAAACTAAGTAACCATAACATGCTAATTACCTTCTGCTACCTCTAGAACATGAGGGTATAGCATCTGACAGAGGATAGGTGGACAAATTAATATGGTTCTGCTGATTACACAGCAAGTAAAATTTCTCTGTGTGTGTTTTATTTTGAAATAATTGGGTACTCTGTCAAATCAATTGGGTATCAATACCCAATTTTTTGTTTGTTTTTGTCTGTTTCCTCTTCCTCTTGGTATCTGGGAAAGGTTGCGGTTTGTGGCACTCCCTGGGCTTTTCTCTTACCTTTTTTGCTTAAGCTGAATATCCAAACGCGAAAAGTGACTATACTCAAAGGCAATATACAGTGTCGAGTTTTGCGTAGCGGCTCGTGTTGTACATTTTTCGTTTAAATGTTTTCATGGTCATTTTTGTCAAACGTCCATATCGTTAAAAATCACTAAGGTAATTCTTTCGCAGTCATAAATTATGGAGTTATGAGCCCTTAATTAAAAACAGCATTTCCAGTCATAACTCGCTTTGTACAAATGTCATTTTCTTTTCATAAATGTCTTGGACAACGTTATTTAATTCGAAATTACCATCAAATGACGTCATGCTGAATTTGAATTTCTTTCCATCTCAAAATATACCCCTTTGAATGAAAAATACAGAGAATTTAAAGAGTCTATATCTGAAGTGGTGTTGGTCGTTTTCACTTGATTTTTTCGAAAAAGTGTTGCTTGGCTTAGCCTCCTTGTACCACATACAGATGAAATATCCTAAAACCGTTTATTTAACAGAACAATGTCAATTAATGTCCCATAGAAATTCAGTGCATTCCATCAGAAGAGGAACGAAAATGTCAAAAATGTCAGAAATTTGACAGTGTACTCTGTTTTGCATTTAAAGTTGAAACATATCCTTACAGTATTTTTATCCTTCTGTCGACTGAATGCAATACAAATGCATAAATGTAAGTTTCTTTGTCCAAAATACACTTTTAAAGGTAAGCTACTCATACGCAAATGTTGATTTAGACCCCTTATTTGTTTCCTTAAATGACATTTCCTTCCTCTTTGATAGAATTTCCTGAAAATTGTTGCAAATTATGCATAAATGATTGTTCTTAACTATGATATCAATGATTTATGTGCATATGTAAAATTTCGGTGGCCGTTTGGGTTATTTGGATTTTATTTTTAGTAACATATTTTTTTTTCACTGAAAACGATTAGCTTAAATCATTCTTTAATTGTTTGCTTTGATATTTTGAATTAACTCTTAAGATTTACTGACATTTCTCATGACCTGAAAGATCTCATACACGCAGCGCGAGTTCCGTCAGGTACTTCCGCTGTTTCAGACTTCTGGTCGAATCTGACTGTAGGGAGCTCTAGGTGCAGTTCACGTGGTATTTATCACGTGATCATTCCAAACCTCTTCATTTTGAAGATAGATGTATATACAAATATCTTCGCACTAAAAGTCACCCAGAGATTCGAGAGCGTTACGTTTTTACCATGCCGGTTAAGAAAAAGGCATATTCTGTAGTTAAAACAAATCAGCGTGGCGCTAAAACAAACAAATACATGTAATTACGTATCACTCAGTATGATGAATATCCGAGGTGCACATACTGTTCCTGGTGAATGAATGTCATTAGACGTATCACCAGTAAAAATTCTGATTCTGATATACCCTCAGAGACTATACCTTCCCCTAGATTCATTATATCTATCTGTGTGTAGCGTACGAGTGTGAATGATGCATACTCCAGGTACACATACTATACATTCCCCGAGGGTCACTGAATCTTTTAGTGTATTATGTACTCTGAGTATACTTGATGTTCACAAAGTACATTGTATATGTTCCACGTGGGACATTATGTTATATATGTGTTGTGTACTGTGGATCAGTATATGTGTATCTATCTTTGTGTTGTGTACTGTAGGTCAGAATGATATATACTGTAGGTCAGAATGATATATACTCCAGGTACGCATAGTACCTGGAGGTCATTGTGTGCGTCATGTACTCTGAGTCAGTATGATGTATACTCCAGGCTCACATAGTATACCTTCCCCGAGAGCCAATGTATCTATCTGTGTGCGAAGTGCTCTGAGTCAAAATGATGTACATAACTCAAAGATATAGGATACCCCAAGTATATATACTAAACCTCGCATGCCCTTTTGGGCCATTGTGTCCTTCAGTGTATAGCGTAGCCTACTCTGAGCCAGTATGATGTTTACTCCAATTGCACATACTATACCTTCCCCTATATCCATTATATCTATCTGTGTACTCGAAGTACGTATAATGCATACTTCAGGTACACATATTTCCCGAGGATCACTGAATCTTTGTGTGTTGTGTACGCTGAGTCAGTATGATGTGTATCCCAGGTACACATAAGTATACCTTCCTCGAGGGCCATTGTATCAATGTCAAGGTCGAGGGTCAATGTATCTATCTGTGTGTAAGGTTTTCTGAGTCAATATGATGTATTCCTAGAGACCCTTTAACAGTGCTGAGAGTACTTTGGGGACGTATGATGTATACTCCATGTACACATAATATATCTTCTATAAGTGTCATTGTATCTATCTGTCTGCTGTGTACTGTAGGTCAGTATGATGTATACTCGGGGCCCATTGTATCTGTGTGTTGTGTAGTCTAAGCATGCATACTATACCGTCCCCTGGGGTCATTACATCTATCTGTGTGTTGTGTACTCGTAGTACCCATAATGCTTACCCCAGGTACACATACTATACATTCCCAGTGTGTTGTGTACTCCGAGTCAATATAATGTACACTGCAGGTACCCCCTAGGACCAATCCATCTAACTGTGTGCTGTGCAATCTGAGTGTATGATGTATATCCCAGATACACATAATTACTTTCCTTTAAGGCCTAAGTGTGGAGAGTCGTCAGTATTACCCCAGGGACGTATATTTAGGGTTACTGTATCTGTCAGAATGTTAAATGTACTCTAGGTCAGTGTGATTTTGTTTGTGTTGAGGTTTTACGGCCCAGTCAACCCAATGGGGTCATGTCGAGCGCGGTCAGTTTACCTAACCACACGTTTACTGGGCAGGCTTAGTCCTTGAAGCGGTTAACCAGTATTGTGCACATTCTTTCGCCAGAAACTGACAACTGCCCTTCTTGAATCAGCGGAAGGGAGAGAATGACCGTAGAAAATATTTCATGATCAATCTCTACGAAAGAATGTTGTCGACCTCGGCGGGGGTTGAACCCGCGACCTCCTGGTCTCCAGTCGGACGGCGCATCCAACTGAGCCACCGAGGCCGGCTGGGTCAGTGTGATGTATGCCCCAGGAACACTAACTGTGTGCCCCAGGAACACATATTATGTCACTTTATTTATCAGCACGTCATTGAATCAGTGTGATGTATACCCCAGAAACACACACACTACATTCTTCTAGGGTCACTGTAGCTCAGTGTAGTATGGGCTCTTAAGTAAATATGATGTAGACGTATTTCACATTCTCCCCGGGCTTATGAATCTATCTATCTGTGTGTTGTGTACTCTTAGTTAGTATGATCTGTATTTATCTGTACCCCAGATACACATAGTATACCTTCATGACGGTCAAATGTATCTAACAGTGTGGAGTAAATGTGTCTAACAGTGTGGAGTGTAGTCTAAGTCAGTATAACGTATACCCCAGGCACACATACTATTTCTTCCCTTAGGGTCATTATATCTATAAGTGTGTTGTGTACTCTGAGTCAGTTACCCAAGGTACACATGCTATGGCACTTTGTGCGTTGTGCACTCTGAGACAGTGTGATGCATACCCAAGGTACATATAATGTACCTTTCCCCAGGGTCATGGTATCTATCTGTGTACTCTCTTTTAGTATGACGTATACCACCAGGTACATATAGTATACCATCCCCTAGGGTCAATGTATCTTAATGCTGTGCACTCTGAGTCAGTATGTTATATATTTCAGGTAGATACAGTATATCTTCCCCTCGGGTCAATGTACCTCTATCAGTGTGGAGTGTACACCGAGCCAGTATGATGTATACCCTAGATACACATACTATACCTGCTATGGTATTCCGAGTCAGTATAATGTATACTCCAGGTCCACATAGAACACCTTCCATAAGGTTCTCTTTATCAATGTGATGTGTGCTCTGACTATATAATGTTTACACCAAATGCACTTACATTGTACTTTACCATCTTCCTAGGGCCAATGTATCTATCTGTTTGTTGTGTACTCTGAATCAGCATAATGTATACCCCAGGTACATACATATACCTCGCATACAATATATTTTGGACCAATCAGTGGGTAGTGTACTCTGGGTCAACGTTACGTATACCCCAGGTATACATACTATACCTTCCCTAGGGTCATTGTATCTATCAGTGTGTTGTAGGTATCTATCAGTGTGATGTATACCCCAGGTACACATACTATGCCACTATATCAGTGTGTCATTTAGTCAGTGCGAGTCATCATTGATACCCCAAGTATGCATATTATACCATCTTTTACGGTCACTGTATCTCAGTGTGGCGTGAACTCTTGAGTCAGTATGCTGTATACCCAAGGCACACATACTACCAATTCTCCCGGCCGAATGTATCCACTGTTTATTGTGTATTCTGAGTCAGTATGATGTATACCCCAGGTACTCATACCATTCCATCCCCTAGAGGCAATGTATGTTTCAGTGTTGAGTGTACATATACCCCAAGAACATATAATATATACCTTCCCCTATGGTCGATTAATGCGCTGTGTACGCGGAGTCAGTTTGTTGCATACCTCAGGTACAGACACAATACCTTCTCCTAGGGACCACTGTATATTGGATTGTTGTGTACTCTTAGTACAATGATTCAGCAAGACCGAAATCCGTTCCGGACATTTTGCCTAAATGGCAGCTGGTTCTTCCTGACGCTCTGAAATTTCCTTGGACAAATTATCGAAGCTACAAAATCTCTATCTTAAACTTTTCAATATATAATAAATTAAACAAACATGTTAAAGAATTTTATTCAGTACTATCCAGAACCGTTTAAGATATAAATACATACTCAAAAAATCGTCGATGTGTGAGTCAGCTGAGATTCAAACGAATCTGAAGTTATACCTTCAGAGGTTGTACCGGTATTTGTTTGTATTTCGAGGTAGTCTAAAATAAAAACAAAGGGCAATGAGAAATTTCTCAGGAAACACCGGAAAGTTCCAATAATCATGTGACATAGGAATCTATTTTTGATGCACATAGAGCTCCCGATAGTCAGATTCCTTCTGGACTGACAGATCTCATGGTCTGATAAATCTCACGCTACACCGGCACTCCTAAATACAAAGTTAGCTTGAAAACACATCTGGAGCCAGGAATATCGGAACCAGAGTTTTATGGTTTATAAATTTAAGAAAAATCCTGGAAGTCCACATATCTTTTTTCTTTAATTGTCACATTAACCCATGCATTTCAACTGTCAACGTGACAATAAAAAATGACGGCGTTATCACTTAGCAACTTTTTGGACGTAATGTCACGTCACCTGATGCCGTAATGGCGACACGTGTACGTTAACAATGCAAAGCATTGAGGTGCGTACATCATCATAGTGCAAGTTATATTTTATTTCCTTTGGGATCATTGAGTCCATCCTGGTTATTTTGAAAATCGAATATTGCTTAAGCTGGCGCTAGGGGGGGCGTATGCAGCCTCGCAAACTACAGTGTTGCATATCAAAACGAGTCTCCGATTTTCGTGATTTTGTGTGTTCTTTGTTTCCAAAGGCAATCCTTTTTGACTTTTATTAAAATTTATGGTGATTTTCTTTTTTACTTTTATTTTAAGACTATTTATATATTTTGGTCCTAAGTGACGTCATATGTGAATGACATCAGCAATTTTGACGTCATACAACGTCAACATCCCACACTGGTAATGAAGTTTGAGATTTGTTTATGGCCGACAAAGAAGCATTACTGATCTAAAGAAAGCGTGCAATTTTGATATTGCGTGTTGGTATTGAGAAATATCGGCAGCATTGTTCCTCGGATTTTATCGTTCATTTCTAATCATTTAATATTTATAGCTATAATTGTTATATTCGAACTTCGTTGATGTCTAGACATCGGTTATATGTATTTCCGAAAATAATAATGACATTGTTAAGTTTTCGAGACGAGGTTACAATAACTTAGAATACATCCATTCAAGTGATTATTGCTCTAAAGTTTGCCTTTTCGTCACACTTGTCTGCCACAACACATCATTTTTCTATTTTAATGGTTGTAACATCTCGTTAAAGAAGCCCAAGTTGGCACTGAATAACACAATACCTATTTATTTCTATTTGTAGGATTCATTAGACCTTGTTCTGTTACTAAAATATAGTTATATATTCATTAATTAATACCTATTCTATTATGCTTATTTTATTAGTTTGCAAGCTATATTAGTTTCAAGTAGGTCATTACCTGCAGAAACACATTTTTGTATCTACGGCTGTATTAAAAGAAAGAGTTCCTAAATAGCGTACTGCATTCGTTTTCAGATAGATCGGAATCACTATTTATTCTATAATACTTTAAAAACTGTCATTTTTATGTGCTTATTATACTAGAAAGACTTTAATATAAGGTTTATTTTGTCAGTTTTCAAGGTCTGCCACATTAAAGAAAACTATATTCACGAGAGAGTAGAACTTTCTTACTGAGACTCTCTTTAAAGTTGAATATTTTAACAATCGCTACGATGATGAAAATACCCCCGAAGAAGTACTCTCTCTCTCTCTCTCTCTCTCTCTCTCTCTCTCTCTCTCTCTCTCTCTCTCTATATATATATATATATATATATATATATATATATATATATATATATATATATATATATATATATATATATATTATTTTTTTTTTTTAACTTTCTCTGCAGCACTTAACCTGGAATGTTTGAAACTTAATGAAAAACAGACGTTAGCTAACAGCAAGAGACAACCAAACATCATAACTCGCAAAACATAGCAGCCGGGAAGGCCAATGCAAACGGTGCAAAAACAGGCATCCGATACCGAGTACACCTCAACTGCCAGATAACGTAACAAGACTGTCGCAGACAAAAAGATAAAATTATAAAAGGTTGCAAAAGAAACAAAGAACACTCAAAGGAACGAAAATTGGAGACTCGGTCTGTTACTGTGCAACAATGTAGTTTGTGAGGCTGCATACGCCCTTAGCACCAGCGTTATTCAAATTTGGGTTCACTGATACCAAATAAATAAAAATATAATTTGCGCTATGGTTTTATTTGACTTCACTGTATTTGGTGTTTAGCTCCGTGTGGCGGCAATTATTTTTATTTCCCTTGGGATCATTGGGCCCATTCTGGCATCTTGGTAAATCGAGTTTCGCTAAATGCAGTACTAGGCGGGAGGTGGGAAATATTTATGTGCCGCTATTATCAAAATGCTACAATGTTACAGAACATTTCGTGAACATGACCTCGTGTACATTATATTTTGAAGTTTCTGGTATGTTACATTAAGTTTCGATGATGTTACATGGGGGTTACAGCTGTTACATGCGAATATTTATGTGCTGCTGGTCAAATCAAATTGTTACAATGTTACAGTAACATTTCATGAATATGCACTCATATACACTGTATTTTGCGTGTTTCTGCTTGCTACTTGGACGTAATGTTAGCTGGTGTTACATGGGGGTTACTGCGGTTACATACGAAATATTTATGTGCCACTAGTCAGATCAAAATGTTACAGTAACATTTCGTGAATATGAGCTTATGTTGACTATATTTTGATGTTTCTGATATGTTACGTTGAAGTTTCGATAATTGCTTAGAGGATATTTACTCTTTTGCTGTGAATACGATAAATATTTTCATTGAGTGGAATGAAAACATCAGTATTTTCACGAGTGCAAAACACGAGTTAAAATTTTGAATATTTCATTATATGAGATGGATTTTTTTATAGTATTCACTGGAAAAGAGAACATTTTCTTTTTATTTTATTGTTTACACGCCAAACCAAATTGAACGTCATGGCGTCGACGTTCAGTGCCAAACATGTGAAGAGCTGGAGAGACAAAAACAAAAAGTTTCGGCAAATTAAAATAGTTTGTCA
The DNA here is from genome assembly GCA_964016985.1 of Anodontia alba. NCBI lineage: Eukaryota > Metazoa > Mollusca > Bivalvia > Lucinida > Lucinidae > Anodontia > Anodontia alba. The sequence goes on along the minus strand of OZ024826.1, from coordinate 66,961,010 downwards.
TCAAAATGTTCCTTACATTCTGACTAAGACAATGCATACCAACACTCTATAGTTTTGCTTAGAAACAGAGAATTTAGAGGAGTTAAAAAACCGATGGGATCGGCATCTGTTAAGGAAACAATGAAGAGAACCGAAGTAATTCGAAACGACTACGAGAGTGAAAATAACATCAACTTATTATTTTTCACTGGTGAAAATATATTCTTTTACTTAAGAAAATATTTTTATTCATTTCAAATATACTGTTTCACTGCGTGCAATAAAATAAATTGGAGTTACTGCGGTTACGTGCGAAATATCTAGGCTAGTCAGTTCAAAATGTTACAATGTTACAGTAACTTTTCTTGAATAAGCATTCATATAAATTTTATTTTGCGTATTTTTCCTCGTTACTTTGAAGTTAAGAAGAAGTTAGAAGGACGTTACTTATGTACTTATGAGATCGTATCTGATATAATACATTGAAGTTTCGATGATTTCACATGAGAGTTACAGCTGTTACATGCAAAATATTTATTTGCCGCTAGTCAAATCAAAATGTTACAATGTTACAGTAACATTTCCATTTCGTGAACATGCACTCGTTTACACTGTGTTTTGCGTGTTTCTGCTTGTAACTTGGCGATGTTAATGGGAGTTAGAGCTGTTACATGCGAAATATTTAAATGACGCTAGTCAAAACAAAATGTCAATGTAATAGTTACATTTTGTGAATATGCACAATATACATAGTATTTTGTGTGTTTCTGCTTGTTACTTGGATGTTACGGTGATGTTACGCGGGAGTTACTGCGATCACATACGAAATATTTATGTGTCGCTAGTTAGATCAGATGTAACATGTTACGTGACTACTAATAATGTGTTTTTTGTCAGATCAAAATGTTACAATGTAACAGTAATATGTTTTGAGGCATGAGGTATCTGTTTGACGTTTCGGTGATGTTACATGAACATTACTGCGGTTACAACGCGAAATATTTATGTACCGCTAATCAGATCAAAATGTTAAAATATTTTCGTAAATATGCACTCGTATACAATGTATATTGTGTGGTTTTGCTTGTTTCTCGGACTTGACTTTACGTGACTACTAATAATGCGTCGTTTGTCAGATCTAAATTGAATGGTCCCGCGGTATTTAATGGGGTGATAAAATGATGACGAGAAACCCTGCTACATCCTATTTCATCACCACATTTTATTCTCATATTTTCTGAAAGATTTTAGATTTAAATTTATTGAGAACATCATTAGAATTTTTAATTGACCAAAAATAGTTAATTCCGTCCCTTTCGTAAACAGTATCATAGTATCTAATCCAAGGTTTTTTAACAGCAGTAAGGCATGAAGTTAGCAGTTTGGACAAAACAGTAGCCGTACAAGAACTAGAATTAGCAATGAAACGTGCTTTATAAGGTCGTTTATGAAGTTTCGGTAACCAATATAACGTAGGAAGTCTGTCTTGTTTTTCTTTAATACTCACTGCAAACTTAGCAGTAATATCGATAGAATGGGTATTGACAATAGATCTCTCGTCAGTAGAAATCCGTTCATATGTTTTGGTACTACCAAGTTCTTGTTTTAGAGTATTGATATAATAAAGTCGTCACACAACAACAACATTATTAGCAGCTTTATCAGCTGGAGACAAAACATACTTCCTATGAAATTCTTTCAAATATCGAAAAGATAATTTAGGCTTAGGAGGGAAAAGATCAAGGTTATTGGAGTAAAATAACACACGTTCATCAATGATCTTAAAAATCTTTAATTTCCAATTATTTAAAGCATTAGACTCAACATGCTCTCGTTTACACCAACGCGTACAATAATCATTTAAAGCACTGGCAATTGTTTCCCGACATTTATTGAAATCAATGTGGGCTGGAAATCTATATTTAGGTCCTTTTGAAATAACTGAACGTATTCGTGAATCAGTTATTATCTTCAAGTTGCCAGTGACAATATGACCCGCTGGTTGATAACAAATTCAGAATTTTTACAATCTCAAGAATCAGGGGAACTAGTTTCAATATCAAGATCAGAAACTAATTTATTGAAATTAAGTATAGTTTTACGGATAGGTTTGTTATATTTATAACAAATAATAGGAGATTCCGTGTTTTCGAAATATGAAGGTATAGCTGATATAATATTATTATCTCGAAATATGCTAGGTAAATCTATGAATTCAATACAATTATTAATGAATGGAATTTTGATAAAGTATCTAATGTGGTTAATTTCAGAATCAATGTAAGGACGAAGAGCATGTTGAGTATAACATCTAGTAAGGAGAGCTGCTTCATACAAATTATGCTTTCTATCATAAAATTTATTCGCCTCATCATCTAACTTACGTAATGAAGAAACAGACAGTGAAGCTTGTTCAGAAAGCATTTGATGACGTCCAGAATTTAAGAGAATATTTAAATCAAAAAGAGATAAAACAGTTTTATGTTTTCGTTTAAAATTGCCATTTTTGCGCTTACCATGGGATCGTTTATTACGTTTTTTACTATCTAAAAAGGAAATAAAACCTGCAAGTTTTTGCAATCCGATGTAACGACTATATTTTGATTAATACTATCAACTGTTTTTTTTTTTACTTTAAACGCAATCTTGTGAGCATAATGTGCATGATCACTATATGCAAACTTCTTTGGAATCATTTTAGTTTTTTCCACCTTCCTTTTCTAATTTCAGTTGTAAGTCCTCGCTGTACTGTAACGTGACTGCATCATCCATTTGAACAGGATTAGCTAAGCCCGTTTGTTTTCATGTATTTTCTGTCAGCAATTTTAGCATAGTCATACAGATATTGTAACCACGTCATTTTCATAGTCAGTTTTATACTCTGCGTTTCTTGGGTGGCCAACATTTATTATTTGCTTATTTTGCTTGCTTTCTGTATGCTGCTTGCCAAGACATGCGCATCATACGTTTCATTTCCAAACTTTCGGGGTTTAGCCACACTGATGAAGTTTAAATAGCAGAAAGGCCACTGTGGCACTAAATTCGGTAAAGTTAAGCTCATATTGTTACCCATGTCCAGATTCGATGTAAAGGGCTTGATGTCATCAAGTTGTTGCTGTATGTTAGTTATTTGTGCTTGAACTTTGTTTTATATTCGACCCGTTTGTTCATATACCTTTTACTGACGGCACATCACGGAAACATACCTATATAATTTTGACCCCCTTAAACCCCACTTTTATATAGTAAAACTGGGGTTTACAGGGGTATACCTTATTTTTCTTATTTCTGCTTAAAACAAAGATTGTGGTATTCGTTAGAACCGCCTCGACGAGGCGGTTCTAACGAGTACCCAAAATCTATGTTTTGAGCAGAAATATGAAAAATATCAGAAATTTTTAGCCGAAAATTTTCATTTTTTGGTAGTAAAATTTTCAGTATATTTGAATAGGCGTGTTTTCTTAATGATCAATTTGCATCCCGCGGATTTCTCATTCTATTTTCATTCATATCAAGATCTTCCATTATTTCAAGCGAGTCTGCAGCCTCGTAATCTGCTCGAAATATACTCATTGTATCAACACTTCTATTAAGTCGTGATTGTCCAAAACAGTGTTATTTTGATCTGTGATGCGCAAGGATAGTTCAGTCATACATCCATTTATAAGCTTCTTGAAGATTGGAAGTTCAAATCGACAAGAAACAACTTTCCCAAAGGGTTTCTTGGAAACTGGTACGATTCCTATCTATGTACTTTGTTCACCATCTAGAAAATTATTTGTTGTATTTATTTGATCAAGAAGAAAGATACGAAGCCCTTTAGTTTTGGCGATATCAATCAGTTTGTGTCCTGTATATCGGCCAGCTGTGAGCCGTTCATGTTTTAAACCAAGTAAAGACAAAATTCCACTGGACAATTCGATTTCCATGTTCGGTGGTATTTCTTATGTAGCAAATCCGTTTCTAAAATTCACAGACAATAGAACAGATTCATCTGAAAAAGTCTGTCTTAGGTCATTAAAATTATATAAGCCAGGTTCGAGGTCAATCCTTTGCTTTTGGTTACTATATATTGTTTTCTTATGACATTATACCAGCCAACCCAGTATGTAATAGATTTTATTCCTATTATTTTGGTGCTGTCTCTGTTATCGATGTAATTTTGTAACTGTCCAGGCTTTTGAACGTTTGTTAAAGTATGATATAATGTGGTTTTTAATGTTTTTTTTTTTTGTTTTTTTTTGTTTTTTTTTAATTTTGAAAATAATATAAAAAAATGAAACAGCCAACGGCTCCAATATATCCCGAGTGGCCTATTAAAGACGGGCAGAATTATCGATTATAAAAGATTTTTGAAATAATAATTATAATAATAACAATAATAATAACAATAATAAAACAAAAAAAAAAAAAACAAAAAACAAAAAAAAACAACAACAACAACAAAAAAAAAAAACAAACAAAAAAAAAAAAAAAAAAAAAACACACACACACAGAAAGAAGCAAGAAAGGCATTATATAAGAAGTACAAACGAGGAATTACTATTACGGATGGTTTTTACACAGCATTCATTTCTGCAAATGTTATTATGGCTGGTGTTTAATTAACTGTGCCAGTGGTGTTGCCATTAGACATTGTATCAATTGTTTGCGGCGCCCAGGGCGTTTCTGTCAAGCTTGTAAGAAGTAAATTAATGTCAAAAGCGCAGAAGTATTATGAGATAAAAACTCTGGGGGAAAACAAGTAAAATTTCATTAAAGATTTAATTTCGAAACTCTTAAACAATGGGCAAATATCAGAACAAGAATTTAAAATAATTCTTTGATGAACTGGACAAATGTAAGGACTTAAAGGATAAAACTCATGCTTAACAGTCTGGTTTGAGTGGGAAGATCCGGCGCTCAGCGCCATTTAGAAAAAAATAAAAGACACATAATTCTTTTCTGTAAGTTTGCTTTTTTATAATGAGCAACCGCCTGTGTATGGTCATTCATATTAAAAATTGTCAAGTGCTTGTCAACGTTTATGGGCATTTTCACAAAATAAATACAATATACTACAAATTTGTTTTTATTTAAAGGACACCACCATTTCCGTAAGCATTTTACGAACTTGTTTATTCACCGTTTTCAAGGGGGTTATTCTGTTAAAATGGTTTGCGTCACTTGACAAAGGGAGCTACTTTTAACGAAAGCTCCTCTCTTTTAAGAGTAGACGCCTTTCTCAAGGAACTCATGTTTAAACGAAAGTGAGAAAAGTTGCCTCCCTTGAATAACTTATTCCTGGAGTCACATTGCAATAAGATTGTGGGTACTCACAATTTATAGTTTGAGCAGAAATAAAAAAAATCTCTCAAAACTGCAGCCAAGTTCATAAATCCTACAAATAACTTCAGTAACAAACGTCAAATAATTATTTTTCAACAATGTCCATCCATGTGTGATCCCACAGCGTGGGTATACGCTTGAATTGTCATAGATAATAATGTCGCTCACTGATAAAAGATAGGTAAACGATATTCATCTCCCACGCCTTGGATATACGCTTGAATTGTGATAGATATCAATATCACTCACTGATAAAAAGATCAGTCAGTCAGTCAGTATATCCATGTGGGTATTTCTCCAATAAGCTTTTAATTGTTTTCATGTTTTTGTTGTTTTTTTTAACAAATCGCAACCCCACTGTACATTGTAAAATCCAACTATACTTAGTCACGGGTGGTCAACCTAGGAACTACCACGAAATTGTGTTAGCGTAATTTCGTTCCCACGCCACATCCAGGAAACAGCGGGGTAGTGCCAACGTCATAAAATAGACAAACAAATGTTGGTGTCATTTTTATTTTATTTTATCACGACGAACGAATTATGGGGAAATCGGGCAATGTGGTTCCATGTAAATATGTCTCAGCTTCCTCTATGGACCCAAATTTTATCGGAAAAGTCATTTGCTTTCTTCAAATCTTTCTACCCGCACTGAGCATCGGACCACTTGTCCCCCGAGTATTTTGTCAGTGCGAAGAATTTAGCCTGTCTCCGTCGATTTCAGCTGACATTTGAAAGCATTCGTCGATAAAAATGATAAAAAGACCCTTCCTAAACGTTCCTACATCGAAAAAAAAAATCAAGTGTTAACTCGTAAAAGAATCAGGCCCAGTTTTTCAGGCGTGATAGTTCCAAGATCACCGAGGTAGTTACCATGCTATCGGGGTAGTTCCAACGATTTAGCAGTAGATCCCACCACGTAATATTCTTTTTCAGATACACCGATACTCTGGGACAGACATTTCTTCAATTTTAATTGATATGCGTTTAATACGGGGAAGTATTCCAACTATGGCTTCAATTTAAATATAGGACATAATTGTTATCTGATACAACACGCATTTGTATAATCAATGCCAGGTAAGTTTGACAAAGTAATGTTGTACGCTGTGAATTTAGTGACCTTTAGCATTGTGGTTTTGAAAAAGGCGGACAAGATTTGTCCTAAAATAACTTAAAAACTATAGCAGTAAATTCAGGGGAAAACAATTAAAGATTGCAAATCATGCCGCCAAGATGAAAAAAAAAAAAAAAAAAAAAAAAAAAAAAAAGACAAAACAACCACCAAAATAATCACAAAAAAATATCAGCTCTTTCTGCTCAACAACACAAACCACTGGGGTTTTACTGTGCGAAAGATCTTCCCTTTTTGTTTGATCTTACATTGCCCTAAACAGCAGCAGGCTGCAAAGGTAAAGTAATGTGACTAATTCAAAGCACGAAAGAGTGCCAGTATGCATGAAAAATGTAACACCAGAGCAATTGTAATATTAAATGAGTAGCCAGAAAATATCAAAGTAAAAAATGAAAAGAGCAAAGATCAGGAAATGATACAATCAGATTCCAAACCCTGCCAATAATATCACAAGAAAAAGAAGTCACAGCACGAAGTGACGCCAGCAAACCAATAAGATATGACAAACGGTAGCAGCTCTTTTTCAAACAGGTGGTGACTCAGAATTTGAGCGTATCTGAATACTAATGACATACATAATAGTAAAATGAATAAGTAAAATCGACGAAACAAACACAGAACAGCTAGGAATTACAACAAAAGCACCGATTTGGAACGGTCAGTAATACACCACTGGTGGGTTTAAGTATACTTTACGGGATCCCAACCCTCACTATCACTTTCATTGTGGTTCAAAACATGTATTTGTTAGGTCCGCATGGAGGTTTTCTAAAGCAAGCAATTCCCATGAATTGATACAATCAGAACCAAAGTCCTGGTCCCGAAACCAAAATGGGAAATAACTAAAATTACAACTACTTATTCATTTTACTATTATGTATGTCTTTAGTATTCAGTTACACTCAAATTCTGAGTCACCACCTGTTTGAAATAGAGCTGCTGACACCGTTTGTCATATCTTATTTGTTTGCTGGCGTCACTTCGTGCTGTGACTTCTTTCCCTTGTGATATTATTGGCAGGGTTTGGAATCTGATTGTATCAGTTCCTGATCCTTGCTCTTTTCAATTTTTACTTTGATATTGTTCTGGATACTCATTTAATATTATAATTGCTCTGGTGTTACATTTTTCATGCAAACTGGCACTCTTTCGTGCTTTGTATTGGTCACATTGCTTTCTATTTACCATTGCAGCCTGCTGGTGTTTAGAGCAATGTAAGATCAAACAAAAGCCGAAGATCTTTCGCACAGTAAAACCCTAGTGGTTTGTGTTGTTGAGCAGCAAGAGCTAGTATTTTGCTTTGTGATTAGTTGTGGTGGTGGTTGTTTTGTCTTTTTTTTTTCCTTTTCCGCTTGGCGGCATTGATGGGCTGTAATCTTTGATTGTTTTTCCCTGAATGTACTGCTATAGTTTTTAAGGTATTTTAGGACAAAACTTGTCCGCCTTTTTCAAAACCACAATGCTAAAGATCACTAAATTCACAGCGTACAACATTACTTTGTCGAACTTACCTGGCACTGATTATGTAAATGCGTGTTGTATCAGATAGCAATTATGTCCTATATTTAAACTGAAGCCATACTTGGAATACTTCCCCGTATTAAACGCATATCAATTAAAATTGAAGAAATGTCTGTCCCAGAGTATTGGTGTATCTGAAAAAGAATATTACGTTGTAGGACTACTGCTAAATCGTTGGAACTACCCCGATAGCATGGTAACTACCTCGGTGATCTTGGAACTACCACGCCTGAAAAACGGGGCCTGACTCTTTTACGAGAACACTTGATTTTTTTTCGATGTAGGAACGTTTAAGAAGGGCCTTTTTATCATTTTTATCGACGAATGCTTTCAAATGTCATCTCAAATCAACGGAGACAGGCTTAATTCTTCGCACTGACAAATTACTCGGGGGACAAGTGGTCCGATGCTCAGTGCGGGTAGAAAGATTTGAAGGAAGCAAATGACTTTTTCGATAAAATTTGGGTCCATAGAGTTTACATGGAACCACATTGCCCGATTTCCCCATAATTCGTTCGTCGTGGTAAAATAAAATAAAACTAAAAATGACACCAACATTTGTTTGTCTATTTTATGACGTTGGCACTACCCCGCTGTTTCCCGGATGTGGCGTGGGAACGAAATTACGCTAACACAATTTCGTTGTAGTTCCTAGGTTTACCACCGGTGTTAGTGCTAAGTTCGAAGAATGACGTTAAAAAATTGCAGTGGCTCAGTGAAACTGATATTTCCTTTTCTTCTATGCATTTTAAAAATGAAACACGTTTGTCTGAATTAGATTTTAAATATTGCCTGTTTTAGCTACTTGCTAAGCCTTTAGAATATATGCATATTTATTACATTTCAGTAAGATATATTCTTCTTCTTAGGTCACAAACTTTGACTATTCTTTCATTGAATTTAGTGGGCTTAACAAGTACGTAACAAACTGTTACACGTATAGGCCACCAGACACAGAGTGCAAACAACTTTTATTTTACACAGCAAGCCTGCTCTTTAAGAGAGGACATGTCTGCAACATTACATAAGGTTTGGGAGGGTATCGCTATCTGGCCAGGAGTCTACCAGTACAGCATAACCCTTCACAGAAATATCTTCCTCCCTAATCGATATCTTTTTCAAACAATCCAGGCAATATCGTTTTAAATGGTGTTGGTGAACCCTTAATATCGCAGAATATTCGATATCACTGGCCTTTTTACTGTTTTTTTTTACAATTTGGAATACGCTCAATAAACATTAAAAGGAAATTTTGGTTATATGATAAAGGTAATTATGACGCTCTTCGAAATAACAACATCTATATCTTCAACAACATGGAAAGAGTTCAAAACGACCGTATTGATAGAAGAGTTATTCCAATGCAATAGGCTACTGCTCAAATATCTCAAATCGTACTGCATCTCTTTCTGATAAGTAAAAAACGTAACAATTAAAATTTGGCTGAATAACAATATTAGGAAAAGATGATGGGCATATAAAAAAAAGCTAAGCAAACTAAACGTGTCGGAGACATGAATACCTATGAGCTATAGGAATTAAGTTACTAAACAATTCGACCTGCTAAAATGCTCATTGTGATAAGCTATCAAAAAGCTGAAACAGTAAGGAAGGCTGATGGAAAACTCTTAAAATCTTTTATTAAACCGAGTACTGTACTCGTAATACCAGTTCCCCGGCTTTCTAAAAATGGTGCTATATTTTCGGATAATAAAACCAACAAAGATATACTGAATACTGAATTTTACAAATCAAATTATACTACGTGAATCATATTTTGACTTACCTACCACAACTCTTGAAAACAACCCAGAGCAGACTGCAGTGCAAGCTGACTAAGTTTAATACCTATTTGAGGTAGGGTCCATTGTCTACAGTCGGACCATTTGTTAGTAATAGTTATTAATAGTAGCGTGATATATGTTACGCAACTTTAATTAGGCTAAACTGGTTGCGAAACGCAGAAAGTAAGAAAATAGCAAAATGTTTGAAATATCTCGCACATATCGTGCAATTGATGCGTGGCAAGAGTATAGCTTTACTATATATAAATCTTTGAGATACAAACTCACCGATATAGTCCAATTCGAAGAACAACCAGACAACGCAAAAGATCCGTTTAAATTATAATTGTACAGTTCGGTGAGTCGTAAATTTATATTAATATTATTTAATTGTTTGTAGGTTTTTCTGTTAAAATTTCAAAAGCAGGAAAATGTCCGTGTCTGAATAGTAAAGCTATAAACTATATATTGCAGCGCATGCTTGTCCGATTCTGCATATGTTACTTAGCTTGTTTTAGGAATGCTGAGCAGGCTGCGTTAGGATCTAAGTAAATAAAAATCTAATACGATGGTGTAAACAGCCAGAACTGGGAACAGTGAACAAATTGTTCGATTCCGACATACAAGAAAATTAAGGCTGTGAATAGATAGTTATGAAGATAGGAAAATAAGATAATCAATAATAAAAAATTGGATCGGTCATTAATTAAAAAGTGTAATAAAACTTAAAAAATAAGATAAAGCCGCCATATAAATATTATTGGAAAGGGAGGCAAATCTCTTCACATTGGCACACAGAGTTATCCTCATTTGGTTGGGTATATACTGAGTGTATTAAATTGTTTAACCAAGCCAGGTTAATCAAGTAATATACCAGTATAGTTCCCCAACCGTGCCAACGTGAAGAGATTTGCGTCAAATTGTGTGTGAAGTGTTGTATAATGTAAATGTCTGTATTATTATATGTGTAGTTTATGTAATTTTTTTGGTAAAAATTCTAACTTTGTTAGAGTCTTCTGTGTAGTGGTATAGCTGAGCATCGTCCAACCTGGAGCTTAATCAAATTGCAAGTCACCCTCGGTGCGTCTTGGCCGCCTATGGTGTCAGAAGTGGGATGATTTCCGTTTGATTCAGTTCCGGTTCGGCACGGTGTATCCTTGCTTAGCATATTAGCAAATAGAAATATGTTTTGTTCTTATATTGTGCGTTAAATTTATTTAGTGATAAGTTTTCCCACGTGATGAAGTGCAACATTCTAGTGTTCAAATGTATAGGAACCGGATACGCTAATCTGAGTGGGAATTCAAAATTTTCTTGAATACGTATAGCAAGTTTTATCCAGTTGTTTGACTCTCAATTTATCTAATTTTTCTGACTGTCTCCCCAAGTCCTTGGTTGAATACCACTAGCCATTCCTCAGATCTGACATGTTTTCGTTAGGATATTTTACGTAAGATATTGAGGGTAACGTCTTATGCGACGGTAAAATTTACGTTCAAATATTACGTCGATTATTAAGGCCTTTCTTTTGTCAATATAAATACGTTATACTCTACTTACGTTAGTTAATATATATAACGTCATTGTACGTTAAATGATGTTTAGTCGTGTTTATTTAGCGTAACGTGTTTATTTAGCGTAACGCTGATAAATCTATTTAAGACGCTACGTCAACTTGTAGCGTTAGTACATTGTATAGATATTATATATTCGGTTGTTAATAGACGTCAGTTCCGAACGTCACCGTTACGTCGTGTAAAACTAGAGTGTAACAAATTTTATGCGGATGCGTTAAAATTCTGACCAGCGTTCTAGTTGGACAATTTTAAACTTGATTTGTCTAAATTTCGACGTGAGATTTTACGGTTTTAATTATGGCATAACTTGTACAATTAGGGAAAGAGTTAGTTTATGAAAGACAGGAATTAAGAGGCAGCAAGAAATACAAGGGGCAGATAGAGCTGCGGAGCACGAGGCCGAGAAAGCCAAGACCGAGGCGGAGAAGGCCAGAGCCGAGGCCGAGGTCGAGAAAGTGAAGGTCAGGGTCAAGGCCGAGGTCGTGAAGGCCAGAGCTGAGGCCGAGATGGTCCGAGTCAAAGCCGAGGCCGAGAAGGCCAGAGCCAAGGCAGAGGCCGAGGTCAGTCGAGGCCGAGGCCGAGGTCCAGAAGGCCAGAGCCGAGGCAGAGGCCGGGAAGGTCTAGAGTGAGGCCAATGAAGAAAAAGAACTGGAAAGGTTACGGCAGGGGTTAGAAAAAGAGATATTAGAACTTTCCCATAAGATTGAGTTACAAAAGGCTGATATGGAGCAGGCAAAATCTAAAGACCGTACAACACATGCACGCGATCCCAAGTTGCCGTACTTCGATGATAGTAAAGACAAAATGGACAGTTATTTATCCCGGTTTGAGAAGTACACAACAGCTAATAAATGGGATCCAACTTTTTAGGCCGCATATTTAAGTGCTTTATTAAAGGGTCGGGCCTTAGATGTATATGACAGGCTATCAGATGAGAACGCAGCCAGTTATGATAAACTGAAAGAAGCATTGTTAAAGAATTTTGATATGACAGAACGCGAATTTCGTAAGAAATTTCGTTACATTTCGCCCGAGAACAAAGAGACTTTTACTCAGTTTAGTAGTAGACTTTATAGTTATTTAAGTAAATGGTTAGCGATGGCGAAAGTGGAAAAGACGTACGAAGCGGTATGCGGTTTTATGGCAAGTAACCAGTTTTTAGAATCATGTAATAGAGAACTGTATGTCAGTCGAAAGCCCAAAAAGTTTAAGAATTTAGATGAGATGGCTAGAGAAGCCGACTTGTTCGCTGAAGCACGGGGCGGCGTATCTAGTTGCGTAGCGAAAGGGCAACCCGAGAATAGGGATAGCAAAGGTTTTAGTAAGGTCGAGCCAAGTAGGTCGGACAACAAGCCGGAAATTAAGTGCAGGATTTGTGGGAAACCACATCTAACTTATAAATGTTGGAACAATCCTGATAGGAAAGAAGCGTCAAGCGCGGATGTAGCTGATGCCTCTAGTGCGGACACTAATAGTCCTCATTTTAAGGGAGGTAATTTGTTTAACAGGGGCCGCGGTAATTATCGAGGTCGAGGGTACGGTAGAGAAAATAACCGCGGTCAAGGTAGAGGCGTTGGAAATAAGTTTGATAATGCAACAAGGTGAGGCCACCAGTTTAATTTTTGTAAGGTATAGGGACAAAAGGGGTCCAGTGACGGTGTAGAGTCTATATACCAGATAAGGTAGATGATGCCTTGTATTCAGATGTGAAAGACAAGGAAGGGTTTGCTACTTTTTGAAGTCACGGTTGCCAACAGCCCCAGGTACCGTTGACGATCAGAAAGTTGTAGTCCTCAGGGATACTGGTGGGTGGTTGCGAGAAGAAACTTGGTTTCACAGGATCAGTTGATCGGTAAAGAGTCAACATTGACTCTGATAGATGAAACTAAACAAAGGCATCCTTTAGCAGTCATTAATGTTGATTGTCCATTCTTTAAGGATCAAACTGAGGCACTGTGCATGAATGACACTTTGTATGATTTGGTAATTGGCAACATTGATGATTCTAAGTTACCAGATATGTCCCATTTTTCAGTGGGTGTAGCTACAAGGGCCCAGGCTTAGCAAGAGGAGAAAGCATATAAGAAACTTAAGGTCCCCGATCAGATTCTGAGCGAAAACAAACAAGAATTCCAGCACGCTCAAATGACCGCTCCCAAGTTAGAACATATAAGGCGTAGAGCCGACTCTGGTGTCGTTACTAAGAGTCGTGGTTTGAACAGGGAAGAAACTAAAATAGATAAGAGAAGAGACTTGATGTATAGACAATTTACTCAGGGAAGTAAGTCCTCACTGCAACTTATTGTCCCGAGTAGTTTTAGAGAGAAGGTTCAAACTGGCTCATGAATCATTGATGGCCGGACATTTAGGCATTAGACAGATTTTTCTCAGAGTTGTTGATGATTTCTTTTGGCCAGGTAGTTGTGGTGATGTAACAAGGTTCTGTAAGTCCTGTAAGACTTGTCAGAGAGTATTTCATAAGGGACGTGAAACCTGTGGTGTAATCAATACTCCGTCCAGAAGAGTTACATGCGGTGTAACCGCCATAAGAGAACTACCTTTAAGAATGTATATAGAATTTACTAATCAGTCTATACGTGGTCAGGATTACCTTAGCAGGTAATCCATCCAAAATTTAGTTGCACGTGTACATAATTCTGTCGTCAGCTTTTAATTTTAGCGTCTGTTACCACGCTAGAGAACCACTGTACTCGAAATTTGCAGTAGTCGCGGGTTGGCCGCAGTCGATGAGGGCAGAACGTTTACATTTTTTGTTTAGCGGGATCTTACTAATGAATAAGTTCTTTACAAGTATTTATTTTAACGATAATATTTTCATTTGGAATTATCACTCAAATAATTGTGTCCATTCTGGCTCAATTGGAGCCGTCAAAATCTAAACCTATCTGAGTATCAGCCAATTTCAGGCTAGCCGGTGGTATTTTATGTGTCCGAAATGTGTTCACATACAAAATGTTGCTCTACTAAAATCAATAATAATATTGTATGGCATCAAACATTGCAGAATGCAAATAAGAGAAGAAATAGAACGTTTAACGTATTTCTGCTTATTGTTAGAGAAGTTATACGCACTTTTGTCACTGTACGTCAACTTTCAGGAGTCGCGGGCACTGTACCAGTAGTCGGGTGTCTAAATATGTAATTTGTACCCAGTCGTCAAGAAGTAACTGGGCGCAGTCGATGTGAGCACGAACGGTTTTTAAAGCATTACTTCCGTTTAGAGAATCCCTCTCAATTTCAAATTCTTATGTGACTCGTATTAAAAATAATGAACGTAACACATACTGAAACAATATAATGCAGAAGAAGCCTGTATAAATATGCTTTCATTGCAAGAGTCGCATGTTATGTACTTTCTTGATGGCTGTAATTCAGATGGCAGTACATCAAACTGTTCTGATTGGTATTTAAATTTGCATGTCGATGAATTAACTGACGGCATTTCAAAGGCTTGTCCGTTTGTATATCAACAGAGTGATTGATAACACGCTAAAAGCACCCCTGGAATGGACAATAGTAACACCGATACGCAGACAGTGGAGAGGTCTTCATTTCCTCCTGCTGAAATACATAAAGAGGCCAATAAAAATTTCAGAACAACATAATTTGCCTGGCATTATATTGGCATTAACGTTTGTCCAAACACACACACACACACGCACGCACTCATGCGCGCGCGCACGCACGCACGCGCGCACGCACGCACACACAGGACTGTATCATTTTCGACAGACAATTATTATCTCCCCACCATAAGGGGGGGGGGACATTGTTTTTAGTGCGAATCCTGTCAGCGTCGGCGTAGCCTCCTGTCTGCACTCTAATTTTGGCGACCTTGACCTTTCAAGGTCACACGAGGGCTTAGATTGTTGAAAAAGGCTGGAAAATGGCTTGTCTGCACCCTATCTCCTGAAGTAACAAATGGATTTTGACCGAACTTGCACATCTAATTTGCTGGGACATGTAAAAGAACTGATTAGATTTTGGTGACCTTGACCCAATTTTCTAGATCACATGATGGCTTAGATTGCTGGAAAATGGCTTGTCTGCACCCTATCTCCTGAATTAATGGATGGATTTTTACCAGTTTTGTACATCTATATTGTTGAGACATCGAAAAGAGCTGATTAGGTTTGGTGACCTTGACCTCATTTTTAAGGTCATACTAAGGCTTAGATTGTTGGAAAATAGCTTGTCTGCATCCTGTCTCCTGAAAGAATGGGTGGATTTTGACCAAACTTGTACATCTATATTTTTGTGACATGGAAAAGAACTGATTAGATTTTGGTGACTTTGACCCCATTTTAAGGTCACAGGAGGGCTCAGATTGTTGGAAAATGGCTTGTCTGCACCCTATCTCCAGAATGAAAGGATGGATTTTTGACTAAACTTGTACATCTATATTGCTGTGCCATGGAAAAGAACTGATTAGATTTTGGTGACCTTGAGCCCATTTTCAAGGTCACACAAGAGCTTAGATTTTTGGAAAAAGGCTTGTCTGCACCCTATCTCATGAAGGAATGGATGGATTTTGACCAAACTTGCACAGCTATATTGTTGTGAGATGAAAAAGAACTGGTTAGATTTGGTAAACTTGATCCCATTTTCAAGGTCACAGGAGGGCTCAGATTGTTGGCAAATGGCTTTTCTGCACCCTATATCCAGAATGAATGGATGCATTTTGACCAAACTTGTACAGCCATATTGTTGAGACAGGAACAAGAACTGATCAGATCTTGGTGACCTTGACCCCATTTTCAAGGTCACACGAGGGCTTAGATTTTGGAAAATGGCCCCCATCGACCACACACAAAAAAAGAGGAATTATAGATACAATATTTTTCAAAAATAGGTCTGTTCAAACTGGTTGGGGACATACGTTTTCCTCTGAAAACACTGTTCTAGTTCATCAACTCTTATGTCATATCTCATCTGAGCCGTTGCCACAACACAATCAACAGATCATGTGATTGAAAACCACCAAGGAGTTTGTAAAACACCCAGTCCCAAAATTATGCTTGCTCGTAAAATGTATGCGGCACACAATGGCCGAAATGACACATTATAAACCGGGAAGATGAAACCGTTTTGTTAAAACCAATTTTTTATATAAATGTTTATGTACAGAAATCGTTATAATTGAACAGAAATCGTTTGTTTATCAGACAATGGTATTAAAAAATATGAATAATTCATGATTTACATCATGGAAGTTAAGACTGCAATAAACTAGCTTCCGTATCAGTCAGAAAATATCATTCAAACTTTCGAATAACTCAAAACTTTCTGTCTCGATTTTGGTTTGAAAGCAAATGCAGTATGGAAAGCACGCGACTTATAGGTACAGTTCTCTTTTGTCCAAACTCTACAAATGCGTACAGTGACGCCCCAATCACTGGGCAAGTGCACGCGACATGTATTACTGTGCGTACAATAAGTTCCAAAAAATGTTTTTTATTTTTATTTTATTTTTTCTAAGAACATTTCCATAAATGAACAAAAACTGCTTTTTACCCTTTTTCCATAAAATAAAATCACATGCTTGCATAAATCGGGTGCTACATCGGCTATCGCTTAACTCACATGTCTGTTGTTTGGCAAACATGAAGCTGGATATATATAAGTGACAATAACCAGTGGAGAAAACTTCCAAAAGTAGCATATTTAGAAATACATACTTTTTTTAATATTCCGGTACACAAAAGTAACTCCAATTTCTGCCCTGGTCGACTGCAGCCAACCCGCGACTACTGCGGATTTCGAGTACAGAGGTTCTCTTGCGTGGTTACTGTATCATGGCAAAGAAAAATTATTGAGGGGCCTTTGTAACGACCCAGAGCAGAATGCAGTGCAAGCTGACTAAGTTTAATACCTATTAGAGGAAGGGCCCATTCCATTTGTTATTAATAGTAGCGTGATATATAAGTTACGCAACTTACGCAACTTTAATAAGGCTAAACTGGTTGCGAAACGCAGAAAGCGAGAAAATCGCAAAATGTTTGCAAAATCCCGCACATATCGTGCAATTGATGCAGCCTTACTATATATAAACTCACCGATACAGTCCAATTCGAAGGACAGCGTAAAAGATCCGTTTGCATTATAATTGGACAGTTCGGTGAGTCGTTGATTTATATTAATATTATTTATTTGTTTGTAGTTTTGTCTGTTCAAATTTCAAAAGCAGGAAAATGTCTGTGTCTGAATAGTAAACCTATAAACTATATATTGCAGCGCACGCTAGTCCGATTCTGCATGTGTTACCTTGCTGATTTCAGGAATGCTGAGCAGGCTGCACCAGGTTGTGCGGTCTGGTCGGAATTCCTCAGGTTGCGAGAATTGTAACTTCTATCGGGGACACTGAGCAGGCCGCGCTGGCATGTGCGGACTGACCAGTTTTTTTGAAGTAGCAGGCGCAAGGTGCGATTTAGTTTATACACATAAACAGTGCAGGATCGGAATAGCCAATGTAAAATGCGCGATACCGTAGGCCAGACATTTTGGGTTACATACGCATACGCAATACGCAAACATATGCACGAACATAGACATGCATACACGCACATACATACGCAAAGTTTTTTTTCTCTTTTCTAAGTTAATTGAATTAATTATTTTAAGAAATGGTTGTAAAATTTGTATTGTTCCGCATGCATAATCACTGTTACAATGTAAGTGATCCGATTTCGTGAGTTTGTAATATATAGTTGGAGTTGATCTAATACTACTCTCCCTCTGACATTAGTATTGTCAGTGACATTTAGGGTTGCGACATTTGGAACGTCATGTCCCTGATTGTCATTCATACATTATTATCATTTGTATATGTAAGTGGAGCTTGCATATGATATGATGTTAAGCGGACGACGTTACCAACGGTAAGCAGGCGCTCACCGTCGACCGCGTCGACGTCATTAATAGGGATGAAGGTCACGGATGAGTCACGTCGACGTCACTAATGGGTCTATAATGGCGTCGGATATTCAGCCGCGATGTCAATGACGTCACTCACACTATACGGTGACGTGCGTCATTGTAGAATAATGGGTAGAATCTTAGCAGGCTTCATCTAAGGTTATTATAGAACATGTCTCTGTGTTTGTTTGTTTTTAATTGTGTCCTTCCATGTCCTTCCAAGGTCAGTTGATCTCAAAATGAGGTGCAGCGCTTAGCTTCCAGTCTTGGGCAAGCAGAAGCCGCCAAGTAAGAATCTAACACGATGGTGTAAACAGCCAGAACTGGGAACAGTGAACAAAATGTTCAAGTGATTCCGACATACAAGAAAATTAAGGCTGTGAATAGATAGTTATGAATATATGAAAAATAAGATAATCAATAATAAACAATGGGATCGATCATTAATTAAAAAGTGTAATAAAACGTTAAAAAAGATAAAGGCGCCAAATATTATTGGAAAGGGAGGCAATCTCTTCACAGTGGCACACAGAGTTATCCTCATTTGGTTGGGAGTGTATTAAACTGATTAACAAAGACAGGTTAATCAAGTTATGTACCCCAACCGTGCCAACGTGAAGAGATTTGCGTCAAATTGTGTGAAGTGTTGTATTATGCTAATGATGTTAATGTCTGTATTATTATGTGTTGTCAATAGTATATGTAAAAAATGTAAAAATTCTAACTTTGTTAGAGTCTTCTGTGTAGTGGTACAGTTAGGCATCGCCCAACCCGGAGCTTAATCAAATTGGAAGGCACCCTCGGTGCGTCTTGGCCGCCTATGGCGTAACACCGGACAGTTCATCTAAATCCCCGGGGAATTTAAAGATAAAGTCCTCAGGGCCTGGTGACATAAACATTTGAGTGCTCAAAGAACTTTCATCCTAGCTTCTTTTTTTCTTATTCTCTTTGTTCAATTCGTCCTTATTTCATAGCATTGTTCCCAAATCTTGGAAGGGGGCTAACGTCACACCCATTCATAAAAAAGACTACCCATCTGAACCCTCGAATTATATAGGCCAATATCCATTTTCGATAATTTTGGAAAGGCCATGGGAAAAATAGTCCATAAACACATTTTCAAGTTCTTTCTTAGAAACAAAATGATTACTTTTTGCGGATGACATAATATCATACATAATAGGTGATAACCCTCAAAAACTTAATAATGACCTCCCGAAGATTTATATATAGCTGGCTTGTCAATCCCTCCAAGTATGAATCTTTTCTGAATTTTCAGGTAGGGATCAGAATCCAGTAAGTGCCTCGAATGTGGAAAGAACTTCGCTACTGCTCCGTTCTTGCGACCTTGCGACCTACTGTAGTTGGAACTGAGGGTACATCCTTCAGTGCAAATCAAATCAAATCAAATCAAATGTTGCCAGGGTGCAAAACTTGCCAGGGTGCAAAACTATCAGGTGCACCATGGCTTTTGTAGCTGAACTCTTAAGGCTGCCGTTGTAGTTGAACTGCTAGGGGTTGAACTTGCTTTGTGGTTGAACTTTCACGAGGCACCCAGTTGTCAAAAGTTCTAACCGGCCACCATTTGGCTTAAATCTCATAAACGGTATTTGACATTTTCTATTAAAAAGTAGCTGATAAACTTTTTTAAGATTTTTCACAGAACAAATCATCAAGATGGCAATACTCAAAAGAGCAGACCGGAAATGAATGGTCGAATTGTTCTTGCGTTACGGACTGACTAAATTTCCTTTGAGGTGAATTGAAAATTACAAAATTCAAAATCTTTGAAACCTCATTGTCATTTTCTTGCTTTGCGCTACGACAGAACTGCAGTTTTTAATGTTTTATTATTAGTGATGAAGTTTTAACTATGGCTATTTAATTTTTGGAATTGAAATTCATAGAATAAGGATTGCGCATGCGCATTTTATGCTTTTTAAATTTTGCTAGAAAACTGCGTTTTAAAATTTCAAAAAATGCCAATCTTAGCCAGCTAATCATATTACAAGATCTAGAAAATCACTTTAGACCAAGTTAATTTAAATCCATTTACATTTAATAGGAAAGCAGAAGTGGCCGGTTAGATGATAGATCACTTTAAGCATATGCTTGGATACAAGGGGTGCACGTGCACTCAGCACACTCTGGCTGGATCCGCCCCTAATTTATGTTAGAATTATACATGTTCAGGATGTACCACTTTAAGTATGCTAGGGCAATACGGTCGCCACAACAAGAGGATAGACGTATTTTCCATCAACAGTGTTCCAATATGTACGCACTTTGTATATTGCATTTACACGGCATTACGGCAGCGACGATTCAGTGCTGATTCAGAGCCGACGTTGTTTCGACGTTGTTTGCCTGCTGGGTACTGCATCTAGAATAATTAGACTAAATACGGTCTCTCTCTCTCTCTCTCTCTCTCTCTCTCTCTCTCTCTCTCTCTCTGTATATCTCTGTAAATCTGTCTGTCTCTCTCTCTCTGAGCTTGTTCTATAAAGCACATCACCATGTTGTGATATAAATGTATTTCATATCCTCATATGCCACCTATGAGTGGCCTGGGAGTAATACGAAACATTTGTCTTTCTTAGTTCCCCACATGGACATATGTTCTAGGATACTATTTGAACCGTCGCACGATAGACGATGCACTAGAGCAGGGTGTGGGTGAGAACTGTAATGGTATAGAAAACTATATCCTTGAATTTTGTCTCAATATGTGTACTTCAAATGACTAACGTTGACCGACTGAAAGAAAACGGAAAACATGTTTCTGATACCCGACTTAACCTTTACCACATTCTGGGCTAATTCAGATGGATGACAAATTGATGATAATGTTCTTTTTTCCCGGGGAGTGAGACTTGCTATTCCAGTCGGGTTGTCCCATCGACATATACACTATAGCAATCACATGCTCGCTTGTGAATGAATTACTCACCTGTAATGGTCAATGAAAAAAACATGAAAAAGAAAGAATTAATAGTGGCCATATATGGAAATGGTTTTGTTTGTCCTACTCTGTGATGTCAGTTCTGATTAGTGCTATAAGAGACAATTCCATGAAATGTTGGGTCCTGCTTCCTCGGAAGATGTCGTCTACTGAAAAAGACTTATCCAGACTTCCAGGCGTTAAAACTCTATTACAACTTGAATACTTTATGTCCAAAATATCGAGAATTAAGAATTAAATATTTCAATCAATACTTTTGTCACTGGCCAACAATACATAAATTAGAAAATCTTTTGTCAGCTACATTAAAAACTATAATTACTAATTTAGCTAAATATATCTTCTTTGCCAGTAAAATCCGCTTGCACTTAGCAATCTGGGCAAAATTCAGTGAGATTGAAAATAAATAAATAAATAAATATATAAATAAATATTATCATTATCATCTCATTAAATTATTTTAACTTCAAATAAGCTAAATTATGTAAATTGGCTCATATTATTAAATATACACTAAGAAGATTATCTCCTTTAAAACAATTTCACCTATATAAACAGTCCACAATACTTACCTTTTTTATCTTTACGTCTGAAACGTACTATGCAGACATACTACACACAGAATACTAATGCCGGACTGAAAAACACTTCATTGAATATATTCCATATGAATGAACGTGTATAGTTTTGACTGAACAAACACTTGTAAATCAGCAGGCCGTAACGAACAACTGGAAATCATGCGGTCACGGTGCACTGAGCGTATTTACTATGCAAATGTAGTAAATAGTCCAATACACTAATGCTTCGTTGCCTGCTCATTTATAATTGGGCTATTCTTTTATTGTTATTTTTTTATTTTTATTCGCTAGGTTATTTGCTCGTTTATATATTTGTTTGTGATTTACGGCAAATAGTTATAAACCTAGTTAATTAGTCAGTTATTTCAGCCTGATAGGTAGGCAGGCAGTCAGCCAGCCGGTCTGCCATCTGGTCAGTCAGTCAGTCAATCAGCCACTCTATTTAGTCTGGTAGGTAGGCAGGCAGGCAGTCAGCCAGTCAGTCCGCCATCTAGTCACTCGGTCAGCCAGTCTATTCAGGTAGGCAGTCAGTCAATCCGTCATTCATTCAGCCATTTATTTATTTATTTATTTATTTATTCAGTCAGTCAGTTGGTCTGTTCTGTAAAAATTAAAATTATTAGCTTAGCTAAATCCATATTCTTTGTCAGTAAAATTCGCCTATCTTAGCGCTTAGCACTTTGGGTAAAACCTTCAGCGGACGACATTGTAGGGTATTTTCCTTGTCCTTACTGGAGAGGGACTTTGGCATTTCATTTCTTGTGGAGATTGAGGGATGTCAGCGACATTGTAGGGTATTTTCCTTGTCCTTACTGGAGAGGGACTTTGGCATTTCATTTCTTGTGGAGGTTGAGGGATGTCAGCGACTGGCCGTCTGCCGGATTTGCCCAAAGGGCGGTAAGGGTTAAGTCATGCTAGGATACTTTTATTGTATGCCTCTTAAGTATATTCACATGATATTTTGACCTTTGCAGTCTTGCTCTTCGGTAAACGAAACAAATGTCTTCATGTATCTTGTCACCGTTTGATTTGTATTTCTGTGGTTACAAACATTGTATGATGTTTTGTGCTGAATAAAGTTATTTGTATTGTTGTACTTACCGGGTTAGAAATAACAACCAAACGACTCCAAATGATACTCCATGGCAGAAACACACTGGTAAAATTGTTTTGGAAGCATAATGAATGGAAATTATATCAAAATACACAAATTGATTGAACACGCGGAATTTCATTCATACAACTTGCTCAATCAACTGACATCAACACACATAAATCATGCTTATTTATTCTTACCTGGACTAGATAAATTATTAGGAAACGGTTGAAAATGAATTTCACATATTTAAGCTTGTTGCCCTCTTTGACCTATCTAGTATTAAACTTTCAGTTTTCTATCAGTGCTGCCAAAATGTATTGTTCTTGCATCTTGAATAGCTCCTCATGTTGTTATATAACCTTTGTTTTATTTGATCTTGACCTTTGAGTTGGGTACCTAGGTCTTGCGCGCGACACATCGTCTTCACAATTATATAGAGGATATTTGCTCCTTTGTTGTGAATACCATAAATATTTTCATCAAGTGTAATGAAAACATCAGTATTTTCACTGCGAAGCACGAATGAAAATTTGAATGTTTTCATTATACGAGATGAACATTTTATGGTATTCACTGAAAAAGAGTAAATTTTCTTTTTTATTTTATTTACACACCAATGCGCGTTTCTGACGTCATAACTAACGTCCGCAAACAAAAACATGAACGTCATGGCGTCGACGTTCAGTGCTTAGCATGTGAAGCGCTGGAATGACAAAACCAAAAAGTTTCGCTAATCAAAATAATCTTGTTACTAAAATGGTCCTTACATTCTAACTAAGAAAAAAGCATACCAACACTTGATAGTTTAGCTCAGAAAAAAAAAGTTAGAGGCGTTAAAAATCTGAAGTGGAGGTAGCATCCGCTTTTGAAACAATAAAGAAAACCGAAGTCGTCCAAAGCGAGGAGTGAAAATATATAAATCGTATCAGTCACTGGTGAAATGATACGATATAATTTCACTAGTGATTGATACCATTTTTATTTTCATCAGATATACACTGATTTCACCGCTAACAATAAAATAAACCAAGTTGTTTTGAAACCCATCATAATTTTATGACCCACTGGTCATATCATCGAGGGGCCATTAATAGGAGTCAGTAAGGGTTCATCTTTTCTATAGAATGATGAGCGGGGTCGTTATTCTATGGGAGTCACTTTACCTAACACCGGTTCTCCTTTGCTTCGCCAGGAATGTAGTAAAAATCTAAAAGACTGTCTTTCGAAACAAAGAACATACAAAAGATTAAATATCCTCTTCATATGCAGCAATGTATTTCGCGAGGCTGCATAAGCCCGCCAATTACCGGGTTAAGCGGTATTCGATTTTCAAAGTAACCAGAATTGGCTCAATGATCCCAAACATAATTAAAATGTAATATGCACTAAGGTGAAGGTAAGAGGAGACGTTTTTTCGGCCTCCCGATAGGGTTTTCTGACGATGTTGCTAATTCATTATTTTCATTATTATTACTCGTTATTAGTTAATTCCAAACGTGTTCATGTTACTGTCAGAGATATCAGTTGTATGCTGTCATTCACATTGCCCAAGACCAGGTGTGTGATGGGTCCAAAGTGACAGTATCTCCTTAATGGGATTTTTTGAGGGGCGAAGTCCCAGAAGCTAGATACGGTCTCTGGTGAATTTTCTAAGTAAAAATTACACTATGACAGACGCTTAATAAAACCAAGTCTCCGATTTTCGTCCCCAAAGTGGTAAAAAAGGTGTAGGTGTGTGTGTGTGTGTGTGTGTGTGTGTGTGTGTGTGTGTGTGTGTGTGTGTGTGAATCAGTGTCTGTCCTTATTTGCATACAGGAATTACTGACAGGTACGTGATCGTGGCCTTTTTAAATATTCCCACATATATGTTTCTGCTTAATATCAATAATCTATCTTTGAAGATATGGTTGATACAATCTTCCCGAGAGAACTTCAGTTCTTCATCAAATTCTTCCGATGCCGAAGCAAAGTCTGAATTTAATTTGAATATCTAAAACATTTCTTGTTTATAGACAGCGACGTCACACGCGTTACGTGAAACAGGGCATATATAATGTTGGCTTGACAAAAACGGCTTTAACAAGATCTGTTGAAAGGCGAGTTTTATAGCGACTTACTCTACAAACTCAGATATGTGCTTTTTAATTGGATTGTTCATAATTAAAAACAGATTACTGATCGCTAAAAAAGATAGGATATAGCATAGATGTTTTTCGACAGAATGTATGCTTAGTGGTTAACACAAATAGTTAACTGCTTTGTTACCATATTAAACTGAACGACGGTGGGTCGGGCAGCAGACAATGGACTTATATTTATTAGGAAGTTTGATCCTACTCGTCTGTGGCCGGGGTCATTGTGATTTTACTAGTCATTTGCTTTTGCTCTGGCTTATCATTATCTTTATCTTTTTATCATAGTGTTGAGATGATAATTTATGTGTTGTTGATTTTTTGTGTATTGATCCACTGATGAGTAAGTGGCTCGCACAATTATGTGTAACAAACTGTATCAGGATTAAGGGCCAACAAGTTTGGTGCCAGTAATAACGTTTAGCAGTGTTGCTGACTGTTCCATGCATAATGGTATTTCTGTTGAAGATTTTATCATCATATCTTCAAAGTATAGATTATTGATATTATTTCATCGGTTCATTCTATTTTGGATAAGCGCCGGTATTGTGATATTTTCTGAAATTCAACCATTGTTCAACGCCCTTGAGAGGGCGTTGTTCCATATTCTGGGTATCTACATTTGCTATAATTGTGTGTGTATCGGGATAACTAGCAGTTCTTTCCTCTGCTATGAAAATAATTCAGACCAGTCACGCTTGACAATTACCTTTTAAAAGTTAACTGGTAAAAGCTCCCACTGTATTGAATTTTAATCTTCCATTTCAGACAAAAGGGGTATGCACAAGGAAAGCAGGAAAAAAACAAACAAAAAAACAAAACAAAACAAAACAAAACAAAACAAAACAAAAACAAAAGCAAAAAAAAAAAACAAAAAAAAAAAACAAAAAACAAAAAAAAAAAAAAAACAGATAATAATCTTTTGCCTCCTCTCCGCTAATATAATTTGAACTGCCAGAGCCATTTGTAATTACCCGCGGTTATTTATTATCTATAATGATTTTCATTAATATTAATTTAAAACATACTATTTTCTTATAAGACATTCACTTAAAATATAACATATTCAAAAATACTTTGTAAATATACTGCTGTTGATCTGAATGCAGTCTTTAATTATACTTACTTACGTTACTACAATAATTCCGAAATATTGAACCTTCGGAAATACAGACATGACAAAAAAAAAAAAAAAAAAAAAAAAAAAAAAAAAAATGAGCCACGCCCACCAGAAGAACTCTATTTTCACGTATCATGTATGGGCCTAGTGCAAATCAAGAGCTGACAATAGCAGATTCGATTTCATTGAGTGACATTTATAAGAAATGTACGCAGTTTTTGAGCAGAGCTTTAATTTCGCATATACCTATAAGCCCAGTACTTTCAACGAACCCGAAAAGTAATTAATGTTATCCTCTGTCGAAGAATGTGTTTACTGCCTTTACACTTAACGTTAGCAGCTATATAACACGTTTATTTAATGATTTGTAGATCGTATGGAACTACTTCTTAAAAGTACACATTCAGACTATCTTAACTGTACAAATCAGTCTTTGACAGAATTCATTTTCTGCAGAAACAAAATGAGATATCTACGCGGCTGCCTCGTCTGTAAGATAGTAATTAAACTAGAAATGTGTGTCGTTACAAATGCATGAATTCCCTTTAGATTTTGAGATGCTATTCATTGATTTTCTAAACTCATTTATACATAATCTCAAACAAGCCGCGTACCGAAAGTTTCGCAGCTGGAAATATGTAGAAGTGGCAGATACAACATACGTGTCATACATATGCAGACTAATCTCATCCAGCGTTCACATTTATAATTTTTCTATTACGTTTCACATTACGTCTATCATTGTCAAACTTGTCATCAACACAACTGAATCACATATGATGTATCACTCAGTGTGAAGTTTGTACAAACGTGACATCACACTAATGAGGTTTACAGTAGAGAGAATAAGATTAACGCTTCTGCCTCTAAGCATTTCAAAGCATTCATTTATTAATCAACAAAATACTGGAAGAACGGATTAAAGTTCGAAAAACAAATTGTGATTTTTAGAATATCGTGATATTTCAGGAGAAACAATATCATTATGAAAATATTAAAATATGAAAATACTATTTTTACCTAGTGAAAATATTAATTCAGGTCCGCACATGTGGTATTCCCAACTGTAACACGGATTGCGCTTATAGGTTTTCAATATGTATACCCCCCCACCCCCCCCACCCCCCCCCCAGGCATAACACATATGTGAAAACAGTCAGGACTCACTTATGCTGCACAACAATGACCATTAAATAATGAAAACATGCAAAGAGCTATTCTTAAAACGACATTTTATCAAAGGCAAATGCCATGTTTGGATATTCGAATTTATTTGTAGATATTTAAGTTTGTCAGATTCTCATGGTGATCGATGACGTAATTTCTGGAACACCTTGACGTTGTGAATAATATCTTGACGTCCATGTATAATTATTAAGTTACTGAAAATCTAATGATAGTTGATATTAACAGATATAGACAGTTATAAACAGAAATGCATATCTTCAATAAAGTCTGTCCAGTATATTCGTGCAAACAATAATATGACAATAGCACCATTTTTCTGTTTACATGTTATCGAAATATTCTTTGTAATCGGAAATATCGCCTCGGAGGGAAGTGATCTTCTAGATAAACTTGGTAGATTTTCAGTTTTATTACAAACTACAACTTTTGTGACTTCCTGTTTGCATAACTGCTCAGCAAGACACTTTTGAAAAGGGGCCTATCCAAAAAGGAAATAATTTGCTCTCAAGAGAAATTTCCCGCCCCCATCCATTGTTAGCAAATTATTTCCTTTTTCAGAAAGCAGACGAAACCATTTTGAGAGTATAACTTTCCGAGAATGTGTATTACTTCCCCTTAAAATACTAGAAAGGGATGTAGCTCAGTGATAAGCGCACTGGCCTCTAGAGCTATCCGTACCGGCATCGATCCCAAGCGTGCGAAAGGAAATTTCGGTGGCCGAACATGCTTTCCTTCCTGTCACTTGCAGGGATGACATGAAAAGAGTGCGCAGTCCTTCGGATTGGGACGTTAACTAGAGGCCCCCTGTGCAGGGAAAGTCACCCCATGTGCAGGTCAAAGAACCCTACGGTAATCCAAATGGTAACTATATCCTGCAACCCGGATCTGCCTAGAATGTCCGCGCGGGCGTATGTCAGTACAGATAGATAGATAGATAGATAGATAGATAAACATAAAACATAGTCGTCATTTGTATTGACTTGACGTCCATTCAAAGCAAAGAAATGATATTAATCAAATAGACAGCGGATAAAACTGATAAATATCTGTTATGCTGGATGCATATAAACGACTAATTTGTACTTGCGAAACGTCTTGAGCTTAAAATAACATTACTTGCAATTAGCATTAGATGGAGTGATAATCCAAGTTAATCTACACATCAATGAACTTTCCAAACACAAGCTTGAGTGTGATACAAACATAAACAACTATATAAAGAAATAATGACTTTATCATAATCAAGGATGATTACTGCATTCATTGTCAAAGTGCTGTGAACAAAACCATTAAATATAGGCCTTAAAATGTTATACTTTAATGGCCATTAAGACATTAATTTGACATTGAATTAATGGGTCTACTAGTTTCATGCATTAAAATAATTGATTATAAAATTCATTGATATTTAAAGGAATCTATTAGCTGTAAAGTTAACAGTGTTAACAAGCACCTATTTGATTAATGATTCCATTAACTGTTTAATGGTTTGCCCTGGTTGTTATATCATCTTAAAATATAGCATTTTAAGGGGTCAAGAAAAATCTAGTTCCAGTTTCAATGTGATATTGAAAACGATATACTTGTAATGGGTAGCAACTGCCATTAAAATGCTATCAGATTCATAGCCTTTATTGTACTCATTCCCGTTGTCAACATTGTCACCATTAACTATTACATGGCAGCTCGATATTAAATCCCTTCAACCCCTCTTAAGTACAGACTTTTAATGCAAAAAGCTTAGCATTACAATTTTAATGAAATTTTCTTGTACTTTAATGTCAGCATAATTGACACAAGAGGTGGGGGGTGGGGGTGGGGGGGGGGAGGGGGGGGAGGGGGTCTTGGGGCCTTATAGGTAAATTTCAAAGAATCCAGTGGTCTAGGAGATGTGGTAACAAGCAATGATCTTTGAAATTCTATACCGGCAACCGGTAGTTTTTACTACTGATCGTTCTAATAAAATAAGTCAAAACGACTGTCTTTGGAAACAAAGAATACACTACAGACAGAAAATGGGAGTCTCGGTTTTATTGAGACAATGAAGTGTGCAACACTGTGTATACATGAGCAGAACTCTATTTTCAAAGATACTACAATGGGCTCAGTGATCCCAAAGGAAATGAATATATAATCTGCACTGTGGTGAAGGCGGTATTCTGGTTTAGCTGTTCTTTGTGTGGCCTTGTGGCTGCTCGCTGCGGGGCTTTTTTTACGTTTTGTCCTGTTCATTTATGTTGTGTTTAGTGGATCCGATCTAGCATTAAATGTGATCACCTTGTTTGGGGAAGTGGGAGCTGGTTACTTTGCTTTATTTTGGTCTGTGGCTTGTGCCCGTCCTGGTTATTTTGAAAATCGAATACCGCTTAAACCGGTGCTGGGGCGTGGGGGGGGGGGGGTGGGGGGGGGGGGGGGGGGGGTGGGGGGGGGGTGGGCGTATGCAGCCTCGCAAAACTACAATGTTGCATACGAAGAGACTCAATTCAAACCGAGTCTCCGATTTTCGTGATTTTGTGTGTTCTTTGTTTCCAAAGGCAACCCTTTTGTGTACTGTCTGACTTGCTTTTGAGCTTTTGTGTCATTGGTAGGTTATGATCTGTGACTGCGGCTATTTATAGAAATTTTATATACATATACTATTTTCAACAAGTTCAGCTTGTTCAAAATTTATGATTGTTTTCACAATATTGCTATGGATCTTCAACAATTGAAATCTGTGAAAAAAAACAACAACAACAAAAAAAAAACAAAAACAAAAAACAAAAATTCCATAGTAACCATTTCAAACAAAACCAGTCTGAGCGTTTATAATGTGTATATTAAGGATAAAAGGCGCCCTGTTAATTGAAAGGGCTCGCATGATACTTGCTAACCGGATAGACTTGGACCACACAGTCTGATAAAGGTTTTTGTTTTCATCAAATCGTCAAATAATTCTGTACTGCCAAATCGATAGTGTGTGTCCAGATCAGTGCTGCAGATGTGCTATATCCTAATGACATTCGCTTTCTGCAGATCATGCACTCATTTACCTTTTACTACCCGGGCCACGAATAAAACACAGAAACCGTTTGACAACACTGAGAATAGCCAAAAATCCACGGACAGACGCATGCACGCATACACGGAGGGATGAACACTGTATATTGAAATTCCTGGTCGTTGAAGTATACTTTAAATGCTGTATAAATGCAATAAAAGAACGTGTCTTATTTTAATAATGCTGCTGGCGGATAGGGCGTGTAGGAAATTAATTCCAAGCACTCTATAATATTTATAAAATTTCTGGTACCGCTACTTACGTTACCGCCGTTTATTTTACATCGCAACCAATGGATTAGGGTACTTTTGAGGTATTGTTTGCAACGCCAGATGGGAACAAAGGCCACTAGGAAGTTTTAGGTAATCTTTTTGTCGAGGCATTAATAAGTATGTTGAATCAAAAGGCGGGGTTCCAAATCTGCCCACGCATGGACAGATTTACACTTTGCACGTTTTTGTATATAAAAATGGCCTTGTTCTCTAGATCAAAGAATTGTCAGTCTCAGGAGACCTCCCTGATGTACAATCGGCTTAAAGGTATACCTGCCTCAAAACCCATAAGTATAAAATCAACAATTCAACATGATCTCCAATAATGTCAATTGTTGTAGTGAAGGAACTCCATAAGGAATAGTTTACTACTATAAAAAGATTTGTGTACATTTCTGCAATAATTATATCGAGTATTGAAAATCAAAAACTGATTACGTTTTAGCTGAAAAACAAAACAAAAACAACAACAACAAAAAAACACCCGAAAAAAACAACAAATAAAAACAACAACAAACAGCAAGAAATTCATCTTAAAAGATGATTTCTACGTAAATAATATGCCACATATGTCCTCGCCTGATATGTGAAGTTTCATGAAATTAAGAAACTGGTAACATGTCTATAAAATGCGTGATATGCACAGGTCGGTTTGTTTAAAATTCAGTATTTTTTCTTGACTAATGAAAGACGTCCTGAAATCCCTCATATAAGTGATTGAAATTGCATTTAATTTATTTTAAACACTCCAGAGCAACCAAATCCTCACAAAACAGATTAAACGAGCATCGATAATTAAAAAGCACACCATTGGTAATTACTCTTTGCTTTAGGTGTAAGACAGGGTGACCCATTAAGACAGGGTGTCCACATCAATGGTCTCTTTTCATGACAACAGAATAGATGTCTTTAACGGAAGAAAAGCAAGGCCCTTCGTCTGTAAAATATGTAGTAGTAGTAGTAGTAGAAGCAGTAGTAGTAGTAAATAGTTTATTAAAGTGTCACATCTCATACATATAGAACATACATTGCAACTAAAAATATTCGAGATCCTGCCTAAAAAGGCACATGTTTTGGCAATAAAATATTATGCACATCTTAATATGTAAGAAAACTTCATATTTACATTATTGGAGAGGACTGCTACGTTTACTGGAGAGGAAAATAAGCTTCCTTATATGTCCAGCACAGCCAGTTTGCAAACCATTTTTAATCGTTGATCGTGATGCGCTTTCCAGTGCCGAGGCCCTGTCACCGCTTCGACATAAACATGGTCCGCACACTGTACTACAGTGATTATTAAAACATATACTTAGAAATGTGTCATATATTTAAAATTCGTCTTTTAGTCATTTTAATAAAATATATGCTACCTGGAATTGTAATTCTTCACAAATCATTAAAATGACAAGTTCATCCAAAGAGTCATAATATTCATATGTGTGTCAATGATTCTATGTGCAGACTGATACAAAAAATGGCTGCTCTACTGTGTTTGTATCACAATATTTACAAAGTAAATAAGTGAACTCAAGAACTAATACAATCAGATCCACATCAAGCCCCCAACAACAAAGGGAAAGACAGACAAATCCAATTAAGCAGCCAAAAATGAACAGATGGCAAGCAAACTTGGACTAGTAATGAATTAAGCTAGCTTTACGGGATCCCAACCCTCGCCTTCAGTTTCCATAGTGGTAAAAACATATATTTGTTCGGTCCGTGCGGAGGTCTTCCAATTCATCCATGAATCATTACGGGCAAAAAATAAATCACAGATAAAGCCAAAGATGAGGACTCAACAGAAACAGCGTGTTGAGACACTTGGAGATCCCTGGGTTGTCAAAAAAAAAAAAAATAAAAAATAAAAAAAATAAAAAAAAAATAAAAAATAAAAGGTAAGAGAAAAGTCAAACCGTAGCCCTTCCCAGACACCAAGAGGAAGAGGAATCCGACAGATCAAAACAAGCACAAATCAAACAAACGTACGAAAAGCACTAACATTAGCTCTCTCTTCCCCAAGCGAGGTAATCACAATGCTAAAACGACCGAAAAACACAAGAAAAAAATGACACAATGTAAGACTGTGATTGTGGCACTCCCTGGACTTTTCTCTTACCTTTGTTTTAGCATGAATATCAAGATCTGAAACAAGTTTATTAAAATTAAAAAAAACATCCTTATGGGCTTGTTACACTCATAACAAATAATCGGAGGTTCCCTATTTTCGAAATAATCAGGTATTGATAAAGTTATGTATCTGTCATTAAGATACTAGGTAAATTAATAAATTCGATACCTTTATTTATAAAAGGAATTTTGATAAAATGTCTTTTATGCTTGACTTTGGTATCGATAAATGGACGGAGAGTATAACATCTTCTCAGGGGTGAAGAATCATACAGAAAAGGGTAAAAGAAAAGTCCAGGGAGTGCCACAATCACAAACCGCAGCCCTTCCCAGACCCCTATCGTAGAACTTATTAGCCTCGAGGTATGTTTGATGGAAACAGTAGGGAACTTAACAATGAAAGCATAGAATGTCGACTATGGTTCTTTAGTATTTCTGATAAAACTTCAAGTGAGGCAAAGGATCTCTAGTATTTTTCTTTTTAAATTTCCATTTTTCTTAAATCATGACTTATAATAATAATAATTAAATCCCAGTGGAAATGGTGTTTTGTTTTATTTAATCTATTTTAAATCAGTTTGATGTCTTTTGATATTTTGGTATCGCGAAGAGTTTTCATCATCGTTTTCTCGACTGGTTGCACTGAAGCATTAACAGGAGAATGGCCTGTAATGTTGATAAAGAAATTATCTGCCATGATGTAACAGTAGAATTAGTACATAGATGCTTACAACAGTTGTACCTCTTGACATTATATTTGGAAGTACTAGGATACATTCCAGGCCGTCTGAACGGATTAGAATACTTGTGAAGAACTGATGATTTTACTGGTGATCTTACGTTTAAGTTATTGCGGAAGATGTTTAGATTTGATACACTTCGAAGATTGGCAGAAGAAGCCGACTGTAGAATTAATGGTGTAACGGAAGGTAACAGGTTTTGAAAATTACTGACAGAGTGAGGAATCCGTACAGAAAATGCAGAATGCAGCCTAAGAGGTTAAATTAATACTAAGTCTGTGATTACTATATGATAACTGTATGATTACTCATAGTAGTTCGATAAATGGTGATACCGTCAATAGACAAATCCCATTCATATCGTTTTTTAGTTCATTGTATATAATAATTTCCATCGAGGAAAAAAATGGTATAACAAGTACCCACAATTCGTAACTATGTCTAGTACAAGTCCATCGATGAAAAACAAGTGACCTTTATACAACGAGAAACGAATGTCGGTAAACTATTGACCCTCAATGAAGTATCGGTGAGGTCTGATGTCAAGAGACGAGAAAAAAGAAAACCGATTGCAAACAATTCCTGAAAATTCAAAAAAAAAAAAAAAAAAAAAAAATAGTCGCTGAAATACGACAGTGTATAAATGAAGGTGAGCTATCAACTACTTCTTTATTACAAAGGGTCCAGCAAGTACTTAGTTGTTCAGATAAATACTGATAGTTTGTCTAAACTTGAATATTCTATTCATACATTTGCATCTGTTTATTTGTAACTTTTTTCATATATTGTGTCAAAGATTTGGACAATCCATTAAATATTGAAGCTGATCTTTATAAATATGTAGTGCCCAGCATCTCGATTGTTCTTTGTTTGATTAGGAGTGATAGGAGGAGCAATTCCGTCTTGTTTATCTACCTTCTTCAGTCGTTTTGGAACGACTTGTTTGTGTACATATTTGACTGCTGAATTCGTGTTATTGTTTCTGTATTTGTTATAGTGTCACTATTTTCGAAGTTTCGAGTTTCGAACAGACCTTTCAAAGCTCTACTTTTTGTATTTTTTTTTTTTTGCTATCTACAGCACTGCTTTTGACGTTTTAAGGTTGTATAACAATTTTATTATTCATCAGCTGTTATTTCATAGCAAAGGAAAGGCAGTATATAGTCATTTAGCAATTTGTAATGTATATGGAATAGTTTGTGTTTTGTATCAATTGTTGCATTCTTGTTTATACATTTGTTATCTTTCTTTTCTTACCTTTATTGTGACTCTTCATAATTTTATACAGACGGTCCATTGACATTTGACAGACTTTATTTCACATATCAGTGTTTTTTTTTAATTATTCAACAGTTGCTTTGTTATCTGCGATTTCAGAGTGAAGTTATACGGCTGTCTTGTTTAGCCATATCTATAGTTGGGGCTAAATAGTTTTGTTTCCTGTAGTCTGTGTGAAAACAGTTGATTGTTGAATTCTTCTTCACTTTTTATAGCTTTTATAAGTACCTATCCTTTATTTCTGCGGGCACTTGAATCATCAGAACACAGTGGATCCGCTGCCAAAAGCAAAGACGTTCAAGTCATCTTTATTCTTTTGGAAAATAGGTTTTCATTCCACACTTTCAAAGGTGTTCCACAGGGTGCAATTAAACTATTTCTTTGATTTTCCACAGATTGTAATAACTAGAAAAGGTGATTCTAAGCAAAAAAAAAAAAAAAAAAAAAAAAAAAAAAAAACGGAATGAAAAACAAAACATTATCCGAGTATAAATCAATAATTGTGTGTACTTTATCATTTTGCTGGGTTGTATATTTAATGTTCAAAAAACAATATGTTACCGATTTTCAATTTGTAAGAATTTTGTGAAAATAATCCAGATATGTATTGCCTACTTTCTTTTTAAAATGATAGGTTGACACGAACTGGAACTTAGTTTAAATATCGGAGAATAATTACGCAGTTAAAATCTGGAGGCAGCTTGAGAATTACTTAAACATAAAAGCCCCAATATCCACAATTACGTAAATGTGTGCTATAAGCAATTTAAGCAGTGGCTTACTGTTTTTATCAGTAAATCTGAAATCCGAATTATGGATAGTTGTGGAGTGCGTTTTGCAGGGGTTTTCTTATGTTCAGATATGATTTTATACAAAACCTAACTATTTAAGCAAAGGAAATAGATAAAGGGGGATATGTACAACGTTTTTTTTTTTTTTTTTTGTTTATAAAATTACATCTGAACATATGGGTACATATCCCCCTTTAGCTATTTCCTTGCTTAAATAGTTAAGCAAGGGAAATAGATATAGGGGAATATGTGCCTTATGTACAATGCTCATATCCTATGGCATAATCTGTCGTGTTGACTTCGCCTGACGATTGTGGAGAGGCATTATGCTATACCGTTCGAGTGTCTCTGTCCGTTCGTCCGTCCCGTCCGTCATCGGTCAGCGCCTCTAACTCGACTAGGTTTTTATGAATTGCCTTGAAACTTTGCAAAGGGAAGGAGTACTGTGGGAAAGTAAATGGAGGAAATTTTGTCCAATCTCACTTTAATGTAACAATTTCATTTCCTTTTAGCGTCTTGATAACAAATAAAAGGATTTTGATCAAATTGTGATATTCATTAGAATTAGGTTGGGATTGAAAATGAGCCAATTTCTTTAGTTTGCACAACATAGTTATGGCCCTTGATATGTCAAAATTCATTTTTTTTTTGTTTGTTTGTTTTTAAGTATCTTGAAAACGAATTGACGTTTTTGATGAAATTTAATGTATTCATTGAACTAAGATAAGAAAAAAAAAAAAAAAAAAAAAAGAAATGGCCAATATCGTTACTTTTACTTTTCAATGGAGTTAAGGTCCTTTATTGATGCCGAAGTCGTGATTTTACTAAATATCTTGGAGAAAAAAAAATGGTGGATTTGATCAAATCTTTTATACAAACTGATACTGACTAGATCTCGGTTGGGACTGAAACTGGGCCAATTTTATAAATCAACAGTAATGGCCTTTGACTGATGTCTAAATTTGTTTTAGCTGAATATCGTGAAAACGAATAAGTTAATTTTGTTTAAATTTTATATTATACCCCGCCACACTACAGTGGCGGGGTATTATGGTTTCACGTTGGACGTCTGTGTCAGTTCGTGTCCGCCCGTCAGTCGTACGTCCGTCCGGCCGTTTTTCGTTTCCGGATGATAATTAAGTAAACATCAATGGGTTTTCACCAAACTTGGTATGTGCATTGATATTGTAGATATCTGGTTTGGGATTGCTAATGGGCAAATTTCGTCAAATTTTAACAGAGTAATCTGCCCGAGACACGCCCATATTTTCGTTCCCGGACGATAGCTTGAGTAAATAACAAGGGATTTTAACCAAACTTGCTTTATGCATTGACATGAGATCTGGTTTGGAATTGCTAATGGACAACTTTCGTCAAATTTTAACAGAGTAATCTGCCCGAGACACGCCCATATTTTCGTTTCCGGACGATAACTTGAGTAAATAACAAGGGATTTTAACCAAACTTGCTTTATGCATTGACATGAGATCTGGTTTGGAATTGCTAATGGGCAACTGTCGTCAAATTTTAACGGAGTAACCTGCCCGAGACACGCCCATATTTTCGTTTCCGGACGATAACTTGAGTAAATAACAAGGGATTTTAACCAAACTTGCTATATGCATTGACATTAAGGAGATCTGGTTTTGGAATTGCTAATGGGCAAATTTCGTCAATTTTTACGGAGTTATTTGCCCGAGATACGCCCATATTTTCGTTTCCGGACGATAACTTGAGTAAATAACAAGGCTTTTTAACCAAACTTGCTATATGCATTGATTCCATTGATATTATCAAGATCTGGTTTAGGATTGTTATTTGCCATTCCGTCATTTTCTTTCCAGACGTTTTCGCAACGATAACTTTAATACATAAACAAATAATTGCTGTGACGGGGTATTATGCTTGCGGTGCTTTTATTTACACATTTATATTCAGTTTTTGAAGTATATAAAACGTAGTTTCTTCACCGTAAAGAATATCTTAAGTTACAGACGGTAGCCAACTCTGGTTATCTATCGGCCTTAATATCTGAAAATGGAATTAGTTGTCCACAGTGTTCGCGGTGTATTTTTATGGAACATTAATAATAATTATTTCGGTAACCTGACATTTGAGATTTTCTGGTGCTACTATGTTAAATATTTTATCTTTCATGCGGAAGAGCTGACAGTCTGATGCTAGAGCAAAAACTAAGAATGGACTGTGATGGCACCGATTACAGGTAGCAATAGTCAGGTGCCAACCATATGGTGCAGATAAAACCTCTGCCAACAACGACAAAAAATCAAGAACCTGCACCTTCGTAATTTGATCAGTTTCTGTCTGCTGAAGGTCTATACACTCTTATGCATAAGCTGCTCAGGTACCTGTGATTTCCAGAAAACTGGCAGTTCATAAATGATAACCAAAGAGCCATTGGTAAGTAGCATGCTGTGACTTGTCAATAACTTGTTAATATTGCACTGCTGATAGGTAGCATATGGTCAGTAACGTCTTATGAATTCATAATTTCAGATCTTACACCATTTTATCAAGATAAATGTACATTTTATCCAGATAAATGTATAAATGTATGCGCAGGAACGGTTTTATTTGTTGTTCGAAGCGTTCTATGCATTTTATTTTCAAGGAGGTCTTAACCTTTACCACTCTCTCGGCTAATTCAGCAGACGACAAATTGATGACATTTGTCTTATTTTTCCCTTGAAACAGGATTTGACATTTCATGCAAATTGTCTCCATTAAAAACCTGTTTTCTGGGAAATATAAGAAAAATATTTCAAAATGATGTCTGCTAAAAGTTTTACCCATAGTGCTACGCGTAAATTTATTTAGCCCCATCACAAGACACTCTGTTTTTGGGGTTGCAACCAGGTAAGAAACAGACCAGTTTGCACAGCTGCAGAGATAAGCTACAGTCTTGATTTTTTAATAAAAACTCGAGACATTATAAGCAGCGAACAAGAAAGGAAGAAAGACGCTGATCAGACTGCGCGGATGCGCAGGCTGATCTGCACCTTTGATGTTAGCAAAGGTATAAAATAGGTTTTCTTATTACCAGACTCTATTTCTTTATTTATTGCCTCTGCTATTTATCTACTTATTTATTATGCTTCCCCAAACAGGGGGTGGAGACATATTGTTTTCGCCTAGGTTGTCTGTCTGTCTGTCTGTCCGTCATGCAATCCTGTCCGCTCTATAACTTGAAAACCGTTCAAGATATTTTCATGAAACTTCATAGCAATATAAAGCATCATCAGATGACATGCAGAACATAAGAACCGTAGCCCTTGTCTATATAGTTTTTTAGAGTTTTTCCGCTTTGAAATTGGACAATTGTATTTTCGTGTCCGCTCTATAACTCGAAAATCGTTCAAGATGCTTTCATGAAACTTCGTAGAAATTTATGAAATTCGACAAAGGTATAGCATCGTCAGACGACGTGCAGAACACAAGAACCGTAACTCTTGTCTATACATTTTTGGAGTTATTCTCCCTTTGAAATTCGACAATTGTAATTTTGTGTCTGCTCTATAATTTGAAAACCGTTCGTGAAACTTCATAGAAATATAAAGCATCATCAGATGACGTGCAAAACACAAGAAACGTAACTCTTGTCTATACATTTTTGGAGTTATTCTCCCTTTGAAATTCGGCAATTGTAATGTTGTGTTCGCTCTTTAATCTGAAAACCGTTCATGAAACTTCATAGAAATATAAAGCATCATCAGATGGCGTGCAGAATACAAGAACAGTAACTACTGTCTATACATTTTTGGAGTTATTCCCCTTTGAAATTCGACAATGGTAATTTCATATTTAAGTCACCTATTCCTATGGGGAATTATTATAATGGATAACAAGGTTCAAAGTTAGCTCTTTTATTACACAATTTCTTAGTTATTCATTATAATAATTCCCAATAGGAACAGGTGACTTAAAATACTAAAAGGTGGAGAATCTAAACTGGAACTTTCACTACAAAAATTGGTTATTTCCGCGAAATCCAGTGATGTCAAGTAACAATGAGAGTTTGAACCTAGCAGCAGTAAATCCTGACCAGGCTTGTAGAATTCCACCTAGGGGTGAAACAGTGATGGGCACTGGTAGACTAACGTTAAAGAAATTTTTTTGATATCCCACGGAGGATCCGGACCAGTTCTTGTCAGACTTTGCCGCTTATTGTACTTTCTCAAGAATAACAGACACAGACAGTCGGAAAGTAGCGGCTTTCAAACTCCATTTACAGGGTCCAGCGCAGACCTGGTTCTGCTGCCTCGATGATGACGAGAAAGGTGATTGGGACGCCTTTGAATTAAAACCCAGTAGCTAGTATGGCAGCCGCTGCACGTGCAGATGATCAGATAACTTCGCTGGAACGAACGGTGAATAAACTGGGGGAGACGATTGAACGACTTTTAGTGTCACAAAAGCAGGATTCGCGCGATTTCTCATAAAATCCTGGACGGAATAATAATAGTACAAATAGTGTTACAACTGTTCGTGCACAGGGCACATAAGAAGACGATGTAATCTGGCATCAGGACCGGCAGACCCGAATTCTGCGTGTCAGTTGTGCTCGCAGCGTGGGGATGCTGCGACACTGTGCAAACTGTTTGTGAACAATCAAAGCGCAAATTCGGGAAACTCTAACAACCCAAGGAACACAGGGCGCAGTCCCTTGGGCGGGCAACAACAGACAATCAGCGCGCCAGATCCAGGCCACCGAGCGACAGCAACAGGAAAATGTGGGTGACATAAAATGTACTGTTTCCAATTCTATACTCAGAGACTATCAAAGAAAGTCTGGTTTCATGTTTTTACCTGTGAAATTTTCATCAAAACAAATTTCCGCTTTGCTCGATACAGACAAGTTCAATAAATTTGATGTCACAAGAATTATTTGACAATATTAGTCCCAGTAATAAGCTACAGGTAGAAAATACTATAATGAGTCTATTGTACTTGCCAACATTCAAGAAATTGGTATAAGTTGTGTTGCAAAGGTGTCTGCTGTAATCAGTGGTCAGCAGCAATCATTTACTGTTGATGTTTTACAGGGTACATCCCATCCATTGATCTTAGGGACAGAATGCATGCGCACTCATGGTGTTACATTGAATTTTGATAAGCTGTCTGTTCATGCAACCAGCACAGCTGTCCGCTCCAAGAAAAAGACCACAATAAAACCCAATTCTGAAACAGTAATATGGGGTAAAACGCCAAAATGTATGTTTCCGGGATTTGTAGGTATTTGCTCGGGTAGCACCCATATTTCCAAGAAATGCTTATTTGTGGCTAGATCTTTATCTATCATATCTTCAGATCAAATGGTTCCATCTAAAATATTAAATCCCACATCAGAGCCAGTTACCATTCATAAAACAAACCCCTGGGATCATTTCAGGTCAGGGACAAAACTTTCAGTATAATACCAGCTGATAGGTTAGGTCATGAAAGTTCAACACTGCAGGAAAATGTTAGAAATTCCAATTCCGATAGCCTTGCCGCCAACCATGCAAAATCAAAGCAGTGTCATACCACCGCTAATGCAATTGACCCTCTAGACAGGGAAAGATTTTTTTTATCATACTTTCATCATAGTTCAACAGCGTCGCCGATGTCCTCTGATGAGAGACGTAGATTGCCTAGTTTCGAACCATGACTTGCTCGTTACAGAGGAAAATCTTTCCCTTGGTCTGACTTCAATGGTAGAACATCAGATTCATTTAATTCCCAATGCCGAATCTAAACATTCAAAGGCCGTATCGTTTGTTTCCAGACAAAAGGGAAGTGTTGCGTCATCAGCTTGATAAATTATTACAGCAAGGTATTATTACGCCTGTGAAAGAGAAGGAAGATATTCCTAATTCAAGTCCGATAGTTTTGGTTTCCAAACGTAACAAAACGAAACCGGGAATCGAACCGGGATCCAGAGAAGCCAGCCTGTCTATGTACCGCTTTTGCGTTGATTTCCGTTATCTGTATTCCCAGACACAAAATTTTCGATACGCTATTCCTGATGTGCAGGAACTTACCGAGTCAGAGGACGCCCAATTTCATTTTGTCAGTTCGGGTTTTTTTTTCCAAATGAAAATTACTAGTGACGCGTCAAAATACATTGCATTCAACACATGTTTTGGCACCTACAAATTTCTAAGATTGCCACAAGGCTTAAGGACCAGTCCGAACAGTTTTCAAATGCTCATGGACAAGATTTGATACGTCCAGCAAGGGTATCGGATACATGTTGTATCAGAAACATCCTACTGACAGTAGCGATGAAAGTGTTCGTGTTGTTCGCTTTGGGTCAAAGTCACTTTCACACTATCAGACATCATATGGACCCACCAAACTTGAGTTCCTAGGTGTAGTGACTAGCATTCTAGATTGTGCTTCCTTTTTGCGAGGTAGGAAATTCTTTGTTGTGCGATCACCAGGCATTGAAAACACTTTTCCAAAAGGGTTTGAAAGGAGCAATATATGAATGATGGCTTGCTATATTACAGGAGTTCAATTTTGAGATTTCGTATAAACGTATGCGGTATCTATGGTTGTTTGCAACAGGTTGTCAAGAACCCGTTAATTCTTTGGACTCCGCAGTCAAGTCCAAATGAAAATGACCCTTATTTCCCCTATGTGCCAGAACCTGTCAATAAAATCCTTCTTCCCAATGAGTTAGTCTTACAAGACATTATTAGCACTGAAAAGTCAACTCAGCAGAAGTCTGTTAATCATGTGTTGACCCCTCCCACATCTGACAGTGATACACTATAGCTTTGAAAAAAAGGTAAGAGAAAAATTCAGGGAGTGCCACAATCACAAACCGCAGACACCAAGACGAAGAGGAAACAGACAAAACCAAACAAGCGCAAATCGAACAAACGTACGAGAAGCACTAAGATTAGCTCTCTCTTCCTAAAGCGAGATACTCGCAATGCTAAAAGGA
The DNA here is from genome assembly GCA_964016985.1 of Anodontia alba. Lineage (NCBI taxonomy): Eukaryota > Metazoa > Mollusca > Bivalvia > Lucinida > Lucinidae > Anodontia > Anodontia alba. Next base: position 66,918,465 of record OZ024826.1, on the reverse strand, counting down.
CTGAAAAACACAAGAACAAAATAACACAAGATAAGTCAGAAAACAAATCGCCTCGTAGAATAAACAACAAAGCAACAAAGAGTAAGACTAACACCGGTGTCAGATAATATTTTGACCCGTATAATATTTTGACCCGCGGGTCAGAAAATTGCTATAATATTTTAACACGCCCCATAATATATTGACCCACCCGACTATCTTTCTTAAGGAATGATATAACACATACAGAAGGGATTCATTTATTAAATAGCATAAAAATAATATTCTGACAGTTATATGTCCACTTATTTTTTTTGAGAGAGGGTTTTGGGTGGGGGGTCAAAATATTATACCATAATATATTGACCCGCCCCTGGCTTTGACCAGGCAATGATAATAGATTGCTAGAAATAATGTGAAGTGGTTCCTTTTATCATGAAAATCTTAAAAAAAGCATTTTCACAAAAATGATATCCTATTTCACTTTTTGAGGGGTGGGAAAGGTGTGTGTGTGTGTGTGTGTGTGTGTGTGTGTGTGTGTGTGTGTGTGTGTGTGTGTGTGTGTGTGTGAGGGAGAGGGGGCAATATATTATACCATAATATATTGACCAACCCCTGACTGACTAGGCAAACATAATAGATTGCTAGAAATAATGCGAAATGGTTCATTTTAACATGAATACCTAAATAAAAAACATTTTAATAAGATGACGTCCTATTTGACTTTTTGAGGGGTTGGAAGGGGGGGGGGGGGGTGGGGTCAAAATATTATACCATAATATATTGATCTGCCCCTGGATTTGACCAGGCAATCATAATAGATTGCTAGAAATAACGCGAAGGTTCATTTTGACATGTAAACCTAAATAAAAAATATTTTAATAAGATTACGTCCTATTTGACTTTTTGAGGGGTAGGAGGGGTGGGGGTCGAAATATTGTACCAAAATATATTGACCTGCCCTCTGGATTTGAACAGGCAAACATAAATGATCGCTGTACCAATGTAAAATGGTAATTTTTATCATGAAGACCTGGAAAATCCATTTTCCTGGAATGACATCCCCTTTGACTCTTGATGAGGGGGTGGGCTGTGGGGCTGGGTGGGGGTCAAAATATTATACCATAATATATTGACCCACCCCTGACTTTGACCAGGCAGTCATAACAGATTGCTAGAAATAATGTAAAATGGCTCCTTTTATCATGAAAACCTATATATATTGCGTAATGGTTGATTTTAAATTGAAACCCTAAATAAAAAAACATTTTAATAAAATGAAGTCCTATTTGACTCTTAAGGGTGTGTGATTGGAGGCGGGGGGGGGGGGGTAGGGGGGAGTCAAAATATTATACCGTAATATATGGACTCGCCCCTGGCTTTGACCAGGCAAACGTTTTAGATTGCTAGGAATAATGTAAAACGGTTTATTTTAACATGAAATACTAAAGAAAAAGCATTTTCATATAATGACGTACTATTTGACTTTTTTAGGGGTAGGATGGGGGTGGGGAGGGGGTCAAAATATTATACCATAATATATGGACTCGCCCCTGGCTTTGACCAGGCAAACGTTTTAGATTGCTAGGAATAATGTAAAACGGTTTATTTTAACATGAAATACTAAAGAAAAAGCATTTTCATATAATGACGTACTATTTGACTTTTTTAGGGGTAGGATGGGGGTGGGGAGGGGGTCAAAATATTATACCATAATATATTGACCCACCATTACTTTGCCAAGGCAATCATAATAGATTGCTTTCTAGCAATCTATTATGATTGCCTTGGCAAAGTAATGGTGTAAAATGGCTCCTTTTATCATGAAAACCTAAAAAAAACCAAAACATTTTCATAAAATTACGTCCGATTTGACTTTAATAGTGGTGGTGGTGGTGTGTGTGTGGGTGGGGGGTGGGTGGGGGGGGGTGGGAGGGGGTCAAAATATTATACCATAATATATTGACTCGCCCCTGCATTAGAACAGGCAATCATAAATGATCACTGTATATAATGTGAACTGATTTATTTTATCAACCTACAAAAAAGCATTTTAATAAAATGACGACCTGTTTGACTTTTTAAGGGGTAGGATGGCGGGGGCGGGGGGGTGTCAAAATATTATACCATAATATATTGACCCGCCCCTGGATTTGTATAGGCAATTATAAATGATCGCTGTAACAATGTGAAATGATTTCTTTTATCATGAAGACTTGGAAAATGCATTTTCATGGAATGACATCCCCTTTTACTCTTTAATTAGGGGGTGGGCAGGGGCGCGGGGGTCAAAATAATATACCATATATATATTAACCTGCCCCTGGATTTGAACAGGCAATCATAAATGATCACTGTAAACAATGTGAAATGATTTCTTTTATCATGAAAACCTAAATAAAAAGCATTTTAATAATATAACATCCTATTTGACATTTTGAGGGGTAGGATGGAAGGGGGGATGGGGATCAATATATTGTACCATAATATATTGACCCGCCCCTGGATTTGAACAGGCAATCATAAATGATCACTGTACCAAAGTCAAATAGGACGTCATTTTAATTAAATGATTTTTTTTTACGTTTTCTTGTTAAAATGAACCATTTCACATTATTTTTTTTATACTCGTATGAGGCGGAGTTTGTACAAAGTCTCCTCCAAGCAGGCAAGAAACACCTCGCACAACAATTCAATTTCACCTGCAGATATATAGATGATGTATTGTCTCTGAAAAACACAAAATTTGCAGAGTATTTAGAATTCATCTATCCACGTGAACTTGAAATAAAGGAAACAACGGAGACTGCAGCCTCCTCCTCATACTTGGATTGTTATCTCTACATTGACAATGGAAAGCTTACTACTAGGCTTTATGACAAACGGGATGATTTCAATTTTCCCATTGTTAACTTTCCATTCCTGAGCAGTAGTATCCCTTCTGCACCAGCATACGGCGTTTACGTTTCACAGTTAATCCGTTATGCCAGAGCCTTTTCAAATTATCAGGAATTCATGGAGCGTGGGAAAGTGCTCACTAGAAAGTTGCTGAGCCAGGGTTATCAAAAAACCAAACTAGTAGCAACACTTAAGAAGTTCTATGGGAGACATCATGATCTGGTCAATTCCTACAATGTGGCAGTTTCCAGAATTGTTTCTGATGTTTTTGCCAATGACGCGCCATAAGTAGACTTCCCAAATCCCGGGCATACGCTTCTAACGATATTTCCTTCGTTCAGGCCTATGGGCATGGTGGGCGAAGCTTGCTTACTATCCGCGAACGCCTGATTACACCCTTTATTCTGGGGTCCAGGTCGTCTGTTGGTCTGAACATTCTGATTCGTCATTCGTTTATGGATTTATGAGTTTGGATTACGGCTTAGGTACTATGACCACAACTACTTCTAGCAATGTATTATGATTGCCAGGTCAAAGTCAGGGGTGTGTCAATATATTATGGTATAATATTTTGACCCCTCGCCCCAACCTCCCTCGCCCCCCCCCCCATATCAAAAAGTCAAAGGGGTTGTCATTCCATGAAAATCCATTTTTCAAGTCTTCGTGATGAAAGGAACTATTTTACATTATTTTCAACGATCATTTATGATTGCCTGTTCTAATCCAGGGGCGGGTATTATGGTATAATATTTTGACCCCCACCTCCTACCCCTAAAAAAGTCAAATAGAATGTCATTTTATCAAAATGTTTTTTTTGGGTAAGTTTTCTTGTTAAAATGGACCATTTCACATTATTTACGATTATGATTGCCTGTTCAGGGGCGGGTCAATATAAAATGGTATAATTTTTTACCCCCTCCCCCTCCCATCCCTCAAAAAGTGAAATAGGATGTCATTTTATGTAAATGCTTTTTTTCAGGTTTCATGGTAAAAGAAACTATTTCATATTATTTCTGTATTATGATTGCCTAGTCGAGGTCGGGGGGGGGGGGGGGGGGGGGTCAATATATTATGGTATAATATTTTGACACCCCCACCCACCACCTCCTAACCTTCAAAAAGTCAAATAAGATGTCATTTTATCAAAATGCTTTTTTGTAGGTTTTCATGTTAAAATGAACTATTTCACTTTATTTACGATTAGGATGTCATTTTATCAAAATGCTTTTTTGTAGGTTTTGATGTTAAAATGAACCATTTCACATTATTTACGATTATGATTGCCTGTTGAAATCCAGGGGCAGGTCAATATATTATGGAATAATATTTTGACACACCCACCAACCCCTCCCATCCCTAAACAAGTCAAATAGGACATAATTTTATGAAAATGCTTTTTTTAGGTTTCATGGTAAAAGGAACTATTTCACATTATTTCCAGTAATGTATTATGATTGCCTAGTCAAGGTCAGAAGGGTCAATATCTTATGGTAAAATATTTTGACCCCCCCCCGCACCCCCCCCCCCACACACACCACACACCCTTCAAAAAGTCAAATAGGATGTCATTTTATCAGAATGCTTTTTTGTACGTTTTGATGTTAAAATTAATCATTTCACATTATTTACGATTATGATTGCCTGTTCAAATCCAGGGGCGGGTCAATATATTATGGTATAATATTTTGAACCCCCTCCCTCCAATCCCTCAAAAGGTGAAATAGGACGTCATTTTATGAAAATGCATTTTTTTTGGTTTCATAGTAAAATGAACTATTTCACATTATTTCTACCAATGTATTATGATTGCCTAGTTAAGATCAGGAGCGGGTCAATATATTATCCCTTAAAAGTGAAATAAGATGTCATTTCACGAAAATGCGTTTGTTTTAGGTTTCATGGTAAAAGGAACTATTTCACGTTATTTCTAGTAATGTATTATGATTGCCTAGTCAAGGTCAGGGGCGGGTCAATATATAATGGAATAATATTTTGACCCTCACCTCCTATCCCTCAAAAAGTCAAATAGGATGTCATATTATCAAAATGCTTTTTTTTTTGTGTGTTTTCATGGTTAAAGGAACTATTTCACATTATTTCTACCAATGTATTATGATTGCCTAGTCAAGGTCAGGGGCGGGTCAATATATTATGGTATAATATTTTGACCCCCACCCCCCACCTCCTACTCCTCAAAAGGTCAAATAGGATGTCATTTTATCAAAATGCTTTTTTGTATGTTTTCATGTTAATGAAATATTTCACATTATTTAAGATTATGATTGCCTGGGGCGGGTCAATATATTATGGTATAATATTTTGACCCCCCATCCCTCCCATCCCTAAAAAGTTAAATAGGACGTCATTTCATGAAAATGCATTTTTTCTTTGGTTTCATAGTAAAAGGAACTATTTCACATTATTTCTATCAATGTATTATGATTGCCTAGTCAAGGTCAGGAGCGGGACAATATATTATGGTATAATTTTTTGACCCCCCTCCCATCCCTAAAAAGTGAAATAGGACGTCTTTTTATGAAAATGCTTTTGTTTAGGTTTCATGATAAAAGGAACTATTTCACATTATTTCTAGTAATGTATTATGATTGCCTAGTCAAAGTCAGGGGCGGGTCAATATATAATGGAATAATATTTTGACTCCTTCCCCTCAAAAAGTCAAATAGGATGTCATTTTATCAAAATGCTTTTTGTGTTTTCATGGTCAAAGGAACTATTTCACATTATTTTTACCAATGTATTGATTGCCTAGTCAAGGTCTGGGGCGGGTCAGTATATTATGGTATAATATTTGATCCCCATTCCCCCCACCTCCTAATACTAAAAAAATCAAATAGGATGTCATTTTATCAAAATGCTGTTTTGTAGGTTTTCATGTTAGAATGAACCATTTCACATTATTTAATATTATGATTGCCTGTTGAAATCCAGGGACGGGTCAATATATTGTGGTATAATATTTTGACCCCCACCCCTCCCAAAAAAGTGAAATAGGACATCATTTTATGAAAATGCCCTTTTTTAGGTTTCATGGTAAAAGGAACTATTTCACATTATTTCCAGTAATGTATTATGATTGCTTAGTCAAGGTCATAGGTGGGTCAGTATATTATAATAATATATTTTGACCCCCCTCCCACACACATACCTCCTACCCCTAAAAAAATCAAATAGGATGTCATTTTATCAAAATGCTTTTTTTGTAGGTTTTCATGTTAAAATGAACCATTTCACATTATTTACGATAATGATTACCTGTTCAAATCCAGGGACGGGTCAATATATTATGGTATAATTTTTTTACCCCCCCCCCTCCCATCCCTCAAAAAGTGAAATAGAACCTCATTTTATGAAAATGTTTTTTTTTTTAGGTTTCAATGTAAAAGGAACTATTTCACATTATTTCTAGTAATGTATTATGATTGCCTAGTCAAGGTCAGAGGCGGGTCAATATATTATGGTATAATACTTTAACACCCCTCCCCCCCTCCCCCACCACACACACACGCAAACACCTCCTACCCCTCAAAAAGTCAAATAGGACGGCATTTTATCAAAATGCTTTAGATGTAGGTTTTCATGTTAAAATGAACCATTTCACATTATTTACGATTATGATTATGATTATGTTCAAATCCAGGGGCGGGTCAATATATTATGGTATGATATTTTGACACCCCCTCCCTCCAATCCCTCAAAAGGTGAAATAGGACGTCATTTTATGAAAATACATTTTTTTTAGGTTTCATGGTAAAAGGAACTATTTCACATTATTTCTACCAATGTATTATGGTTGCCTAGTCAAGGTCAGGGGCGGGTCAATATAGACCCCCCTCCCATCCCTAAAAATGAAATAGGATGTCATTTTATGAAAATGCATATTATGGTATAATATTTTGACCCCCACTCCCCACCTCCTACTCCTCAAAAAGTCAAATAGGATGTCATTTTATGAAAATGCTTTTTTTGTAGGTTTTCATGTTAAAATGAACCATTTCACATTATTTACGATTATGATTATGATTATGTTCAAATCCAGGGGCGGGTCAATATATTATGGTATATTATTTTGAAACCCCCTCCCATCCCTCAAAAAGTGAAATAGGACGTCATTTTATGAAATTTATGAAAATGGTTTTTTTTTAGGTTTCATGGTAAAAGGAACTATTTCACATTATTTCAAGCAATGTATTATGATTGCCTAGTACAAGTCAGGAGCGGGTCAATATATTATGGTATAATATTTTGACCCCCCACCCAAACGCCCAAACCCTTCCTCAAGAATTAAAGTGGACAGATTATTTTCCAAACATTATTTTTTTATGCTATTTTAATAAATGAATCCATTCTACATGTGTTATATCATTCGTTAAGGGCGGGTCAAACTATTATGGGGCGGGTCAAAATATTACAGTAATATATTGACCTGCGGGTCATAATATTATGACCCGCGGGTCAATTTTTAGGAGGGTCAAAATATTATATGACACCGGGACCACCGCCTTAGAACGGTCAGTAGAGTAAATCACCGAAGGCACTTTTACAGCTAGCCAACTTCACCCTGGGTCCCGATGCTACTCTTAATACAGAAATACATTCGCAGAAAGGCTCCCAACTCAGTCAATGCATCAAAGTGAAAACATAAAAATCAAATTAATCACTATAATAAACAAAGACGAGTACTCATGGCTAATTCTACTGTATGCCAGAGTAAATGAAAACCAATAGTTGAACCACGGCGGGCCAAGCCAAAGACATATCGTCAAGCCCCAACCCACTGGTTAAAGTTTTACGAAGAGGCCGTCATTGAGTCAGAGGATCAAAGAACTGCAACAAAGCTACCGCCTTCGAAGTGTCAGTAGAATAACTCTTTGTCTGACCCGCAATGGTGTGAGAAGTCTTGATAAATTATTATAATCCTAACATGATCCGATTTTTCCTTTAGTAATAACTCCAATCTTTATGCGCGGCCCTATCTAAATGAAACTGCGAAACGGACTCCATAGCTGTATGGTAAAAATATGGAACTACTTAGCTCTTTTGATATGCAGGCCGATCGGTAAATTCAAGCAAAATTTGCAAGCCTGAAACAAAATAGTTAATGAATATCGGACTGGAATTATAGTAAATGGTTGACACATTTTTGCACTCAATTTTGGAGAATGCCAAACTAATCAGGACAGTCCGTCCAGTAGTTGCCGGCCCTGGTGGCTCAGTCAGATAGTCAGGAGGTCGCGGGTATAATGGTCCGGCAACATTCTTTCGTGGAGATTGATAATGAAATACGGCCATTCTCTCCCTTCCGCTGATTCAAAAAGGGCAATTGTCTGGCGAAAGAATGTGCACAAGTACTGGTTAACCGCTTAGAGGACTAAGCATGCCCAGGAAAAGTGTTTTTTAGTTAAACTGATAGGCTCGATATGTTGACTGAGTCGTTAAACTTCCACCAGACCAGTTCGGTCTGGCACAATTTCGTTATACCACCATGGAACGCAAAGCTATGCCAACCGAAAACCATAATCTCATACCATGCTTACCTCGGTAAGCAATCATGTGAGCATATGAAACAAATGCTATATCAGCTTGTGCTATTTCTATTAACAACGCTAATATCCGCACCAAAGTCTTATAATGTTTATTAAGTAACTTCGTACTGTTGTGGGTCTAAGGCCCTAGATATGGGTCTGAGATGGGAACCGAATTTTTATGTATTTCTCTCCTGAGTAGCAGCGGGACCCAAGGTGGAATTAGTCGACTGTAAAAGTGTTTTAATCCCAACCGCCCCCTCCCCGCCTGGTAGTTCCCATGTTACTCTATGTGTTTTGTCCTTTTGTTTTTCTGTCCTCTCGCAGAGCTGGTCTGTGTGCTTTTTGTGCGTTTGTTTTGCGCGTGTTGGTTTGTGTCTTTTCCACTTGGCCCAGGGATTGGCTGCGACCTGTGATTATGACACTCCCCAGGATGATTTTTCTTTTTACCTTTCTGCCTCATTGGCACCAGAACTAGGCTTATATGAAATTACATGATTAATTAACTTAACCTGTCTTTGCTGCAAGTCTGACCAACAATACTGTATAGTCTTTGATTACTATCATCTATTCTAACATTATGAGTCTCAGGCCAACATACCAAAATCGTACTTCGGTAAATGCAAAGGCAAAATTAGGAATGTTCTGACAGAGACTTGGACTCAAAATAAATGGGGTGTAATGAGGCATTCATGAAAAGCAAGCACTACTTGATAAGCACGCTTCTCCCACCATGCCTTAAAGATTTATGAAAATGCGGGAATCCGGGGTTTATTGCTAGGCTGTGGCAAAAACATCAGATATCTCTGGAAACAGCCACATTGTAGGGATTGAAAAGGTGTTAACACCAGCTTAGTTCGCTCGTATCCCTGAGTTAACAGTCTCGTAGTGAGCAGTCTTCCTCGTTCGATAAAGTCCTCTAGCATAAAGTGACTCCATAATAAATAAAACGATTAAACCAGAACATTTTTCCGTTTGTTTTTTTTTACTTTGGTCCGGCTATCATTTAGAAAAAAAAAAAAAACAAACACAAAAAACACAAACAAACAACAATACAGAGGTGCATTGTCCCCGATTTCCATTATCTATCGAACAGTTCTTAAATAAACTCTCAAAGCGATACTTAAATCACAGCTATTATCATTATTAAACTGTTGTGAATGATGCAAGAGTTTGTTTTCTAACCATACACAAACTTGTCTTCTCTACGTTTGCAAAACAATTTTTGGTGTTCTCGACATACACTTTTGGCTTCTCTACACACTCCTGTTGAATTACACCGACCTTCTTTATGTACACTGGCATTTTTTTCAAATGCAAATATTATACTCATTATATACAAGGAATTCTGGATCCACAGGATACTGAAGCTTGGAAATATTATCATCATTTAAGATAATACTGTTCCATGAAACTTGTTTTTAACTAGCGTAGTGGTGCAGTGAATAAGAGCTAGGCGCTGACGTCGAAATCGGCGTGGGTTCGAACCTCAATCAGAACTATCAAGCATAATACTGTTCCATAAAACTGGATTTTAACAAGCGTAGTGGTGCAGTGGTTATGTCTCCTGATTCTGAAGGGCTAGGCGCTGCCGTCGAAGTCGGCATGGGTTCGAACACACAGCCCAGTGGTATTTCATATTTCTCCCTATACACATTTTTCTGAAGTAATTGCAATTAGTATCAGTATTATCCTGCGCCAAAATTCTTTGTTGAAGTTGAAGTTTGTTAAAATCTTAAATTATATATTTCTTTATGTATACTTATTCGGGCAATATATATATTGCCCGAATACAGCTCATGCCTTTGTTTGGGCGGTTAGAAGTAATACATTTCGAAAAATGGCAAAACGCTAATGTCGCGAAATTTCAGAACATGCCCAGTTGTCATGTACCGCGAAATGTGAATTAATACCTAGATCAGACTGCGCATCCACAGTCCGGCGATGCTGCTTTCTCTGTTCTTCAATCTAAAAAAACTAACCAGACTGCACGGATGCGAAGGCTAATCTGGGCCTTCTTTGTCCGAACATACAATGATAGAATATTTTCACGTCGCGCCACCTTTAGAAAATACTATTATATAACGAACTGTTTGTTTAAAATCAACAACAGTACAGAATATTGAACAATAAAAGATACAGTCACGTCACCCTTTCCGAGTCGTCGCTTAATACGAATCATTTTGTCTTTGACAGGTTATCCTGAGTTAGAAAAATACTTGGCATAAAACTTACCTTCCGTTATTTTCCTTATTTATTCCTAATTTGAATCCAGTAAATTTTAATTTATTAATTTAAATTCAGCGGCTTATGATTGTGGCTCTCGACTGGACTTTTCTCTTACCTTTTTTACACAGTTTACTCCTAACGAGAGACCTTGCTTATTTTTTTATTCTCGGCTCGGTTTAGTCAATGGTCCTTCAAAGAGGAGAAATTAAAATTAGGAACAGAATGTATTTTATGACTGATCAAACGTTTTGGTGCAAACATCGGGTCGTCCAGTGTTATTTTCACTTAAATAGTCTAGATGCAAAAGTGGACAAGTTCCACTACGCTGTTCGCGGTCAAAGTTCCGACTTTTTCTATCTCATGTTCTGTTGATTATGTTTTCATTATCTCAGTACGAACGGTTAAGTTGGTTTCAATTTAATGTAGACGCACTCTTCTTTTGTCAGTTTAGTAATGGTATCTGACATTATTATACATTTTCACGTGAATAGGTATCTGAAAATATTTTTGGCAGAAAAAGGATGAGGTATAATTCATGTCCAATGGATGGAAATGGGTCCATTCCTATCGTCCAGTGTCTCTCTATATCGAGTGACCCGATATTAACGACGTCGGAAATGGGGTCTGACAGTGGTCGTATATTAAGGAATCCTGAGACGTAACCCGAATCCATGTGGAAGAAATCTAATTTTACACACATAATGTGTCTATTTAAGGGTATTAAAATATTCGATGACAAGCAATCTTGTTGGGTGTAACAATCATTGAGGTGTAACTGACAAAATGGCAGTCCCGGAAGAGTCAAATCAAAGAACATAGCACACTAACGACACCAAAAGCAATAAAAAAAGGTAAGAAAAAAGTCCAGGGAGTATCACAATCACAAGCCGCAGCCCTTCCTAGACACCAAGAGGAAGAGTAAACAGACAAAACCAAACAAGCGCTAACGTACGAAAAGCACTAAGATTTGCTCTCTCTGCCTTTAGCGAGGTAATCGCAATGCTAAAAGGACTGAAAACACAAGAACAAAATAACAAGGCAAGACTTAAAACAAATCGCCCCGCAGAATGAACCACAAAACAACAAAGAGTAAGACTAACATCGGGACCTCGGCCTTAGAACGGTCAGTAGAACAAACCACTGGGGGAGGGGGGGGGGGGGGGGAGGGGGGGAAGGGGGATGTAAAGCACTTTTACAGCTAGCCATCTTCACCCTGGGTCCCGATGATACTCTCAATACAGAAACACATAAAAATTCGGTTTGCATAAAGGCTCCCAACACAGTCAATGCATCAAAGCGAAAACATAAAAATCAAATTAATCACTATGATAAACGAGTACTCATGGCTAATTCTACTGTATGCCATGGAGGGCCAAGCCAAAGACATATTGTAAAGCCATGACACATGGCACAAGCCAAAGAAAGGCAATAAAATAAGCTCCCTCTTCCCCGACGAGGTGATCACAATGGCAGACAGGATTCACCAAACACAATCACAAAAAGTATCGAACAGGATAAAACATAAAAAAAGCATACAAGGCCGCACAAAGAACAAACAACAACAAAGCTAGTTGAACCACGGAGGGTCCGAACAATAAATAACATCAGACATCGGTTTAGACCGGCTTCGAAATAAAGTCTGAGACCCGATCCATCGACTACAAACGTTGCATAAAAGAACGAAAATCGGAGTCTCGGTTTCTTCTTTAGGTTGCAGCATTTTAGTTTGCATGACTATATACACATACACCCCTAACAGCATCTCCCCTAGCAGGTGTAGCACTTCCAGAACTTCATTAGTAGTAATTGAATCGCAAAAGACGCAATGCCTTGGAACTGCCACAGAAAGATTCTTGCGAGGGAGTTGGGTAAGAACATGTTTTAAGTGCTGGTAGTTAATGTTGTGTGAAACCGTAAAAATGTCGTACTTTACTCGTATTATTTTGCAGTTTAGTATTTAGGATAATTAAATTTCGAAAATAACACTGATTAAATCAGCGCTAGAGGGCGCAAGAAGCATAATCATTTTGCAGAAAGACTATTTAAAAAGACGCCAGAGGTTGTGAGCAGCGTTGCATATTATAGTACTGCTCATGAAAAAGATCAATAAAATCGAGTTTGTAAGCTTGGGCGTATTAGAAATCATTTAGGATCCAGCCGTCACGCCCCGACGAAAGAGGGCAGCACACCTGGAGTTGACCACAAAACATATAGGATGTCCCATGACACCTACGTTAACTAATATCCTTTTATATTGATTGAATATTTTGAATTGTTTTGAAAAATCAAATTTGCACTTTTGTTTATGTGATGCATGTTCAAACCTCCAAATGATCCCACTATTTACAATCAATTAACCATTACTGCAACGTGCTAAACATAGTATGGCGGCCATAAAACATACTTTCTGGTCTTCTTGTATCGCTGCGCTCATTGCGATTTACTTGATTGTTGCACGTTATAAGACTCGGTACAACCGAAAGTTCAATAAAAATCTAAAAGGTTACTTTGGAAACAAAGAACACATTACAGATAGAAAATGGGAGTCTCAGTTTTATTGAATGAAGTTTGCAACACTGCTTTAACTAGTTTTATTCGACCAAAACTCTTCCGATGCAGCTCAAAATTACAAACATATGTTGGGTCCGCGTAAGGTCCTCTATCAAGTCATGATACAGGTCCAGTTCCATTAGGCCGTCATAAATTCCGATTCTAGTTTTGATTCATATTTAATTCATCTGAGCTTTCGTTGGTGGTCCACAGTGTGTTGATTTGTTTTGTGCTTATTTGAGAATGCAGTACAATGGAGTGTTTAAAATGACACAATCGATGTTTTAATTGGATCAGGTCCGCAATAAACGTTTGAAACTTGGCGGAGAATTTTAATGGTTCGTAGTAGACGCCTTTGCCATTTATGTTTCACTTAATCTTGTGCTTCTTTATGGAACTTGAACGTGGGCCAGCTAAAAGGTGCCATAAAAATCGTAAACAGTACGAGGGCGTGTCAATAAATAACCCATTTCCGATGGACCGATTTTCATGCTTTGTTTCAATATATGTTTTATACATGGGTACAAAATTGCACACGTATCGAGTCATTCTTTCATAAGATATTGAATGTCAAACATGGCTAGGGATGCAAAGGCATGCTTTTCATCTAAAGTTGAGTGCCGTGCTGTAATTCGGTACTTGTATTTAAAAGGTAAAATAGGCAAGGAAATACACGGCGAGTTAGCCGATGTTTATGGGTCTTCTGCATCATCTTATGCTCAGGTTAAATTCTGGGTAGGGGAATTCAAACGCGGTAGAACGTCTTTAGAAGATGAAGCCAGGTCTGGACGCCCACTGGATGCCACCGACGAAGAAATGTGTAAGAAAGTTCGGGATCTGGTATACTCAGGTGCAGGCATTAGGCATTTCACATGGTAGCGTTTCAACAATCTTACATGATCGTTTAGGTATGCGCAAGCTAACAGCCCGTTGGGTCCCCAAATCCCTTAGCAATGAGCAAATGGCAACCAGAGCATCAGTATGCAGCGCCTTGTTGAAGCGTTTTAGGTCAAAAGATGATTTTCTTTTGCGTCTGGTGACTGTAGATGAGACTTGGGTTCATTATTATGAGCCAGAGAATAAAGCTCAGAGTCGTCAGTGGGTAGGGCCCGGGTCCCCGAGGCCAAAGAAGTTCAAGACGCAACCATCTGCTGGCAAGATGATGGCCACAGTATTTTGGGACGCAAAAGGCGTTATTATATTGGACTTTTTACCCAAGAGAAGTATAATAACTGGAGTGTACTATGCAAACTTGTTAGACCAGCTGAGAACCGCCATCCGTGAAAAACGCCAAGGTAAACTCTCTAAAGGTGTTTTGCTGCAACAGGACAACGCGAGAGTCCACACTTGCAAAGTTGCAATGGATGCTGTAAAGCGAAACGGGTATGAATTAATACCACATCCTGCCTATTCGCCTGACCTAGCTCCTAGTGACTTCTTCCTATTCCCAAACTTGAAAAAGGATATCCGTGGACTTCATTTCCGGTCTGATGAAGAAGTCGTGACGGCAGTTGAGGATTGGTCAATGGAAAGGACCCTGACTTTTTCAGTTCTGGGCTGATGGCACTTGAACACCGTTGGTCTAAGTGCATCACACTAGAGGGCAATTACATCGAAAAAGAAGAGGTGGATCTCAACCGGAAATAAGTTAGGCTGGTTACTTATTGACTCACCCTCGTAAATAGAGCTTATTTGTTTGTTTTGATCGATTACGGAGAAATAATTCACTAGTGTTTTAAGGTTTGCGAGTAAAAAACGAGTGAGCGAAGCGCATGAGTTTTTTTTTTTTTTTACAAGCAAACCTTAGAATACGAGTGAATTATTTCTCCGTAATAGATCAAAACAACCAAATAAACTGTTTATTACATTTTCACTAATGTTTTACCTTTGAATTTTCGCATTCAGCCGTTTTGATTTCCTACCAACTTAGTTCCAGTCAGTGCATGAATTTCAGGAGGCGTGGTTTAGTTTGAAAATTAGTCGCCATCTTGTTTTCACTTTAATGCAAAAATCATCCTGTACTTAAAATACAGACACAACAATGTCACGAAAGTTGAACTGGATTATCAAGAAAACCATACTTTATATTTGTGTTGCAGGTCTTCCTCAAAAACGCCAACTGGACGTGAAAATTTCAGTCTGACTACCATGATTTTTATTAAATTCCGCGAAACGTCAACTACTGTTATTGTTGTTACCAACAACGTCAGCAACGTCGCCTAGCAATTATGACGTCAAAACGTTCGAAATGAAATAATTCACTCAGTGAATTATCGATTATAATTCACTGAGAAATCTCAGTAAATCACTGCTGAAAATGTAATAAAAGCCCATATCAACCTGCACATCTGAGTAGTTTAGTGTAAATGTATGTACATGTAGGAGAACAGCGAAGAGGTCATTAGACATTGATGATATGCAGATTATCCATTTAGCAATAACTAAGAATCCTGGATGTCGTAAGTGTTCCATTTGCAGCTGAAACACATTTGGGTGATTAAATCGTCTAATATAGTTAGTAGTCTTACCAGTTATGTCATTTTACTTTACTTACAACATGTATTTGTAGAATACTATGCCCAGAAGAAAAATCAACTAAGATGCTTGGTAAACTGTTAAAGGTGTTAAAATAACACCAAAATCAAACAAGCGACCGGAACTGTGGCTCTACTACAGCCAAGGTGAATGGATTCTATGATGAATGTTCGGTAAGAACAATGGACACACTCACAAAACGGAAAACAGACGAAATGTCAAGCTTTCGTAGACCCGAATTTTATGGTGACTTAGTATATAAATTCAGAAAAATATATGCTTGCAATGACTTCAGTACCCAATTTTGTAAAATCATTCTTCGATATAAAAAGATTGGGTACAACATAAATGTTATATGACAGACTGCATGCATGGTTGTTAACCCAATCACGGTTAATAACTTTGCTTCCTTCTTTACCACGCCGGTGGGTTAGGCCTCAGATTCTATGATGGTTCCAGCGTAAAGGCTTACTTGAAATTTAATTTTGGGTAATGTTGGTTGGTACTTGATGCTCTATCTTTGGTCGGGCCCACCGGAGTCTTACTGTTGGTTTTCTTTTGCTCTAGCATTTCAGTTGTTTCGTTCTGTCGAGTCCTCATCGTTGGTTCATCTCTGTAATTTGTTGATTTTTGTGTTCTCGGAGATGTAGCACTGATGAGTTAGGAAGCCTTCATGAGGACTGAACAAATTATGTGTCTAAACCGCGGCAGAAGTAAGGGCGAGGATTGTGGCCACGTAAAATCGATTTAAGCCCCCAGTGAAATACTTTTCATTGACCG
The DNA here is from genome assembly GCA_964016985.1 of Anodontia alba. Lineage (NCBI taxonomy): Eukaryota > Metazoa > Mollusca > Bivalvia > Lucinida > Lucinidae > Anodontia > Anodontia alba. The sequence continues at coordinate 66,901,951 of OZ024826.1, read as the reverse complement.
TTCCAAAGCGGTTCTTCTGTCATGGTTTATTTTTGTTATAGTTGTCTTTGAATGTATGTGTTGCTTACATCTTTTTGTTTTGTCTAGCCATTTGGCCACTTTGTGGGAAAGTAACTGTCCGTTTGGCTTTCTGCTAGTGATGTTTCCATTAGGGTCCAGTTATTTCGTGGTTGTGTTTCTTTCCCTTTGATGTCTCTGATGGGAGATGTGGGATAATTGTATCTATTCCTGATCATTGCCTTCCTTTCTATTTTCTAGTTTCGCTCAATATTAGCGTGAAGTACAAGAAAATGTTTTATGACCGCCACATGCCACCAACCAGCTGAAGTAAAGATATAGAGGATCTTACACGAGTGGTCATTTCATATGAAATTTATAAAACGAGCCTTCGGTGAGTACCACGAGAGTAAGATTATGTTTATCATATGACCATATTAAATTGCATTTTATCGCCTTTAAAGTTGACAATTGTTCAACACAAAATGCTGTTGACATGGGCGTAGTCATGACATTACTTATTCCCGCCAAAGTGTTATGTATCGTGTGGTCATATGATTTTATGACATGACGTTACGCCACTGAATAACTGCGTCGTCATATGATAAAAACAGATTCTAAACGGAAGGACGCTTGCGAGCAAAGAAAAAAACAATCACACAACTCTCAACAGCTAAAATGTCAAGTTTTCTGGGATGGACTATCTTGTGTATGGCGGCGCATGATACTAATACCAGCTGTAGTGAAGCGAAAAGGAATGACCCTTGGGAGCAGTGAACACACTCACAAAATCAAAAGAAACGTCATGTTTTCTGGGTCAGTTTAGCTATTTGCGGCCAATTTGGCCTCGATCCTAATATAAATTTTCCAAAAACTCTCTGAATAGGCTAAGCAATCACAAAGTACCAGAAAATAGATATTTATTCTAGCTGCAATGAAAAAAAATCTAAAAGTAATGACTCTTGAGAGCCATGAACACACTCACAAAACTAAAAACAGCTGAAGTGTATCAATGGAAGCAACTATAGCACCAGGTATTTTACCAATCGATGTCTTTCGCTCAGCTGCCGTAACTTTGACATCGGTCAGTTTGCATTTCGGATCATGTTAACATTTCAGGTTCTCTGGCACCTTGTGGCAAATTCTGAACTGCAATGCAGATAGACCAGTACTCTCAGACCGTTGCATTTTACTGCTTCAGTGTAACAATAATGTAATTTTGGTTTAAACCCTCGATATCTCGTGCTATAATTAACCAATATCCGACTGCAATGAGTTCATGGATTCGAGCTTAATCCTCCAACTCCACCTCTAATATGTCTAATAATGCATGTTTTGAACTTTTTGTATTGCATTAAAATCCCTTAAACTGGTTTCACCTGCCCTTTTACTTGATGGGCTTCATTTACACAGCCTTTTTTTTATCACAAAGAGCGCCACAAACTTTTGACAAGTTCATATCAACTTTTGATCACCGACATCGTATTCCGTCTGTTAGCTTTCCTAACCTATAACTTGTGATCACCAACAAGTATTCCGTCTGTTAGCTTTCAGAATATATAGCCATCGTACTCCGTTTGTTAGGCCGCAAAGAGATTAGAACGCGTTCAGAACTGGCATCTCTTTGACTAAGTCATTATTAGTAGGAAAGGCTGCTGAAAACTATGTACTGGAAATATTGCTGGACTGACCACAGGCTTATGGCCAGGAAATCAATCAGCGCGTTCAACAGACGACAGCGAGACAAGACGGCAATAAACAACTGGATGTCTCCAAGCTGAAACAAGACCGCAACTTCGGACAAGAGATTATATATTTTATTAACGACCACTGCAGCTTCATTCTGCAGAAGACCTAGAAGCTCTCTGGGCCTTCTGCTTTGTATACTCTTGGTCCCACATTTGTGAAATTACCCAGGGACGGCCACAAGCACAAAGCACGCCTTCCTGGGCACCGGAAAAAGAAGAGCTGAGGAACAGACAATGACAATTAAAATAAAAAAAGATTGCCTTTGGAAACAAAGAACACACAAAATCACGAAACACATACACAGTTGCAATAACTGATATTCAGTCAAAGATGAACTACGACTGTTACAGAAGAACCCTCTTGGACCGGGCAGCAGAAAACTACTGGTGGTGGTGGTGGGGGTGGGGGGGGGGAGGGGGTAAGCTTAAGCTAGTTTATATTGAGAATAACAAAATACGAGTGTGTTTTTTCCAACTTTTAAAACCAGTGTCTAAAAACGCCGCCAACACAAAGTATACCTCAGTATAGCATACTTCCAAAATGCCTGATCAACCAAAAAATGATTTTAGAAACACGTACGTTTCATGTTTTAACATAATCGGCGAAACATACTAAATATTCCGAAATACAAAGAACAAATTATCATATAAATCTCTCTAGCACAAATGACGATACCGTAGGCATGCGGAGCTGGTATTGACGTTGGCTTTTTTTTGCATAATATTGCATTATAGGCATTTTCTTGTACCCGGGTGGATTTGAATAAAATATAAAATTCACTCACCATGTTAACTTCCGATATCGCGTCGAAACTGGCTAAAATAATCTCAATGCCTATGTATAGAGGTAAACCTGAAATGATACATTTAAAGTTTCTTACAAGACATTAATAGTGACTTTATATATATACGAATATATATATATATATATATATATATATATATATATATATATATATATATATATATATATATATACATACTCACACACACACACACACACTCACACACACACATATTATATATATATATATATATATATATATATATATATATATATATATATATATATATATATATATATATATATATATATATATATATATATATATATATATATATGTATATATATATATATATATATCATTTTCATCACAGACAATAGTTATCATCACCAAATAGTTTGGCTATTAGCCCAAGGCATGTAAATGTAATATGAATCCGTGCTTCCAAATTATCATCACTTGGGGTGGCCAAACTCAGTCACAAAAGTTTTTTTTTTTTTTTTTTTTTTTTTCAATGATCAAAATATACTTTCTTTTTCTTTTCAATGACCAAAATCTATTTTAATCTCATAAAATAATGTTGTTTTTACGCATCCCCTCCAATCTCCAATTGAATGTTGTCCTTTCGAACTTTGTGTCAAAATGACAATAAATTCACAATGATTATAGAAACTATAGACATTCTAAAATCTGCTGTTTGATATACAAACATGACATTATGGCATTGCCTTTTACTGATACCGCATTCTGAAAAAATCAAGAGATATATAAAAATGGGGTTTAAGGGGGTCAAAATTATATATTATGTTTTCGTGATTGGGAGTTTCACACTGTCTATCACAGTGATAAATTTAGACACCGTCGTACCAAGTATGAAACTACTACAATTTACATCTTTCAATAGTCGGTCACTTATTATGAGGTGATGAAAAGGTATGGAATGCTACAACACTTATACAAAGGTGTGAAATTATGTTGTGTTGATAGACATTATGTAATGTTCATATGTGTGTGTGTGTGTGTGTGTGTGTGTGTGTGTGTGTGTGTGTGTGTGCATGTGTGTGTGTAGCTTGTGTTGGTGCCGTGTAGCTGCCGTAAACATTTGTACTGCACTGTAGTGTAGTTTATTTTCTGTTTTTTTTTTTTTGTTTTTTTTTTGTTATCATTGCGCTCATTCCGGAACTTTCTGAAAAACACATGAAAGACGCTGATGAGGCTTGATGGACCAAAACCGGCTAGTCTGGTCCAGAAAACTCAGACGTTTTAGGAACTCTCAGTTCTAAATTGTGAACTACATGCAAATGCGCTATGCAAACTGGCTTGTCATTTTGTACAAATTTACCAAGGAGAATAAAGTTATGTTTTTCCAAACTGTATTCATTAATTAACTCCGTATTGATGGTAGACGTCGATCCGCGATCTGTAAATAACGGTTAAAGCTTTGCCTCTTTAACCGGTATTCAAAGACTGATGCATAATCTCATATATGAAAACTGTCCCACGGACAAAAAGCATTTCAAAAGAAAACGTATTTTTTAACTGCTTCTTTTTTCCCCTTTTTTTCTCAAACTAATCGCATACATTTCTGTAAAAGCAGTCCGTCAATAAAACAAATCATGGAATTAAACGGAATATTTGTCGTGGTGTGCAACCCGACTATGAAAGGCTATGGATTAAAGCTTTCTTCCTTTGCAATGAATGCAACCTTTATAAAGTTTTGTGTTGCAGACAACACCAAAATGAATTAACTTTATTTTTCATTTAGTCTATCCGACGTTTCGCCTTATGACTTTCAAAAACTTCAAGGATTTCTTTTTTATGTTATAAAACAACACACTGTCATAGTTCGCTTATATACATTCATTCGCGATTTCGAATAAATTAATTCGTTGAAATAAATGTTTATTAGTTTATTATAATCTCATCATGGTTAACAACATATACACATCAATTATTAAAATTAACATTGCCATTCTATACAGAATTACAAGAGACACAAGTACACACGTCAGAGCTATAGATATGAGTGGGTATCCGGTGAAAATCAAATGCTACCCCTACCCATCCCTCACCGAAAAACACATGCTCAGGGTTCTCACTTGAACCGCGAGACCAAGGCGGCCCAACTGAACACTGGTTCCCGCCACGAAAAAAAATCCCCAAACACCCAATCCTATCTAGAGCTATACAAAAGCGGTTTAGGTTAAATATCAACAAATACAGCACTGATTATGTAGTATCCACACGGCACATGTATCAACCACACAATGTCACTAGCCAGGACAGAGGACATGCGGCGGAAACCAGTGTCCAAACAACATGTCCCCTGCACCGACACCTGCGCCTGTTAACACCCTGCCGTGCGGTCGGCCCACACGGACCACTCCAAACCATAAAAGAACTGACAGCAGAAGTTTAACTACCAAATATGAGTACCATAAAAATATTATACTCTTGGACATACAGATCTAAGCGAAAATACTGAATTAATTTGAAATGGCTAATTTAAACAAACTGATTAATCGAAATAATGAAACGGGTTAATTGCTCGTTTAAATCAATAATCAAAATAATGGAAAATTCGAAATAACGAGTTAATTCATTCGATGTAACAAATGTATTCATTTAAACGAATAATTCAAAATAATGAATCTGAGTGTACACACTTTGCTCAGGCATGTCTGTGTGAATGTTTCGAAATGAACCAATCACTCATTTTGTATAAATAACAAAACAGTATACATGATGGGGGCTCTGGACCACTTTTATATGGCAAGCCATAGCGCAAGCGCATAAGGTCCCAGCCGATTATTTATGTAGGCCGAAGGGCCGCCAGCTACACAACTTTTTGTTGGCCAAACGGTCGCAATTTTTGGGGTCGCTCTCCATCGGCACCCACAGCACGCAACTTGAGGTTGCAGACTGGGCCCGCCCCACCCTCCTGGCGGGCCCCCAACCAATCTCGCAAGCCATTGGCACCGCCGCTCCTTCGGAGCTGGAGCAGCGGCATCGCGATGTCGGTTGATTAAGAGCCCACCCACAGTTTTGTTCTTTGGCTCCGCCAAAAGCGGCATAGCCCGCCGCTTTGAGACCCCTTGGGTGATATACGACTTCCTCTCGGCCCTGATCCGTAGTCGGTGGGACGAGTTCGTGGTCCTCAAGCCCCTCCCAGACAAACCGTCTTTCTGATAATAATAATAAAGGCAACGTACCTTAATCGTGTTAATTCCCTCATTTTGTGTATCAAGGAAGTATATATATATATACTTTCATTATCGATTTTCCTTTGAATATAAAATAGCATTTGGTTCCCCGCTGGTTTCCCGCCTCGGTGTTGCACAACAACAAAGTAAAGTTTATACAGGGATGAGAATCATTTTGAAAAAAAAAAACTGAAATCCCTATACCCCCCTTCTAAAAACACCAGATCTGAACAGATCAGACTGAATCTGCACTGTTTTGGAAATTCGAAAAAAAAAAAAAAAAAAAAAAAAGCTGAAATTTGCCAAAAAGCTGAAGATTCTCATCCCTGTATATATATATTAAATTTACAGGTATCTCTCGCGCTCCAAGGGGCACATACATGCACAGGTTTAAGAGTAGCGCTAGTACATACCATACACACGCAAACACTACACACATTTTTGCTGAGTTTTAGCTAATAAATGTCGTCTGCTGGTGAATTGATTTTAATGGCAAGAGCTTTTTGTGGTCCTGCTTGCTCCCTTTAGACATTTCCCGGTAAGAGTAACTCACGAGTGGGATGGAGGTAAAAATGCTCTTTTCACCAAAGAGCTCGGGCAAAATCATAGGCCTCTTAAATACTGGGTGCAAGGGGTTTGCGATTGGACCAGCACATTGACCAGCCTGCGCTCTTTAAGCTTGCGAGCACGAGATATTTATTGAGAGGTGCCATTGCCTCCAGCTTGGTTGAGCTCTTCCAACAGCTTGGTACGGGCTGTCATCATCGCTTCGTCTCTCGCAAGCCGTAATAGCTCCTTTTTTTTCATCCTCGGACAAGCCCTGTTTCTGACGCCCACGAATCGCGTCTTTCATCTGATTGGTCTACTTCGGACAGTATCAGGCGAAACTCTTCATCAGATATCTTATCAGCTGTCAGCGCGGTCGAAATACGGTCTGCGATGGTGTTTATCTTTGACTCAGCCAGGACACGGATCTGATCATGCATTCTTGCCCTTTTTTGAAGCTTCCGGCCTATAAATTTTCCGCCAGCTCCCAGCAACCCACACACAATCGTTCCGGCTTGAATGCCGATGGCGCTAGGCACCGCGATGATTGTTGACAAGAGTCCAACGCCAGAAGCGGCCAAACCCACGCTGGCCACCGAAAGCGCGGTATCAAGTCCGTCTACGACGTTAGCCCCGCGCCGGTATTTCTTGTACAGTGAGGCTCTGAAGTCTCGTTCTTTTTCGAGACGGGATTTGATTTCGGTTACATGCTGAAGACGGTGATTGTCTCCGGTCTCAAGTGGCGGGTAGAGGCCCATCGTAACCTTATTAACTGCTGATTGGTAAGTTTAAATGAACCGAGACTTGAAGCGTAAATCGTAGTCTTTTTAAAGCAACTTGGCCAATATGATATCCAATAGACGGTAATCGCTTTGATGTTGGATGCCCCCAAGCGTAAACCGCACTTGAGGTGTCTCCTGCACTATTATATGGACCCCAACGTCTTTATTAGCATGCGTTCGTGTCCATTTAAGTTTGAAGCCAGGTATTACCTCAACAAAGTCCCCCAAGGACTATCTCGAGAAGTATTGTCGAGGTTGTAACCTCTAGACCGATGATTCCCACTGGAGAGAATTCGGAGACCATTTTTAAAACTCCCTGCCGGGTGTTGTTTGTGTTGAGCGTATAGCTTTTAGAAATTAAGATGTTTTTCGTCTTAGGGACGTAAGAGCACAGCCGGGTACCACTATTTACTACCTTCCGAACCTTATGCTGCTGTCCTGTCGCGATATACGGAGACGAAATTCTAATGTCAATAATCCATCCTGTTTGCTGGACGAGGTCCGCACTGTTTCCCATCAAACAAGAGTATGAACCCGTTTGGGGGTGGCATGTGAAACATCTACTTTGCTCAACTCTTCGAATTTCAGCGGCCCATTTTCCTCTTGGGGAAGCTTTTTTCGTCTGTACATCCCATCAGCCAGCTGAAAAGCTGATCTTCTTCCCCATCATCATAGAACCCTTCGGTGTCTCCAAGGTCGGCCAAAGTCACCCCATGGCATTTTCTGACGCTCCCAGGGCCACCTGCGTCACCCATTTCTGATATGCAGCGTCGCGCCCAGGTAATCCTTGCTCCGTTTACGTCTAATACATTAAGGGTCAGCTGTGGGGTAGCACCAAACGTCAACCTTTTGTACTGCAAGACAGGGTCCGACCGCCTCCGCATCGCTCGTTTTCGACGGGGACGGATCTAAGCAGTGTAGAGGGGCGACCGTTATGGAAGTTCTAAGGCGTACTGACCTCGGTGAGGTGGACTAAGATCTCCCGATGGACAACAAGCCTGTGTGGCTCGTCTGCAATGTATGTTTTGCCGGGCACGAATGTGGTTCGAGAGAACCCCAAGAGTTGGGCCAGCCGGTTGTTTAAGACTAGACGCTTCTTCGCAGACAGCTGAAAGCGACCGGTTGGCGCATGCAAACCGAGTTCGACACCCAAAGGCTCGAACACCTCGTCGTTCAACTCACAGACGTTGTAATATCCATCCCATATCGACGTGGTGCTATCTTCAGTCAACACCTCGTTATTTCCCAAGGCCGCACTTATGTTCTCCCAGCGGTGGTAGTACGTCAGTTCGCAGAGGGCGGCCTCCGGCGCGCGACACGCAGACGTGTGTTCCGGAGGAACAGCAGAAACCGGAAGGTTCCGTTCGAGATAGACGTGTTCGCCGTTTTGAATACCGGTAAGCGTGATATACATATTGACACGTCAATGCTCAATGGACAATAAGGCATTTTCGTTTAATAGCTAGGCCAAATATCGGGCGGGCGGCCATTTCAAAGAGAAGCATCTCCCTCTGGCCGACCAAGAAATAAAGGTCGATGCACAAGAAAAGCCACTTCCGCGTTTCCCAACATATTCGCTGACTATCAATCCCCACCCCCCCCCACCCCCACGATCACTGGAGACGTTACAGTGGCAAATAAGGCTTGGCACAACTGGATAAGCACTCCCTTCGATTGGTGGCAATACCAGATAAACTTCGTTATCTGGTGCTCCTCCGCGAGATGCGGGGTTTCCTTCGAGGACCATCTTCAGGCCAAGGATCCTCTCCTTGCCGGCTTGTATCGGTTCCACATTATGTACACCACTAGACGCCTTCTCGAGGAGTTGCGCGTCACCCTTCCTGGGGACAAATCCCATTCCTGGTACGAGAACGCTTACGATTCCAGGGCCTACGAGCGGCTCTGCACCGAGTTCGGAGTTTCACCTGACACTGACTGGCGGCAGGTTGGACGGAGGGTGCCAGGGGCTCGGAAGCTATTCGACCTATTTCCAGCCGTCGGGCGCCTACCGCCACTCGCACCAAGCCCTGGGGCCGTTTTACCATCCGATGGACGCCATCCGCCATAACCGCGACATCTCACGAGCCTGGACGACTTTCATCCTCGACAACTCGAACGGCTTCACTAAAGCGGGCGTGGAAGGCCTCAACGACAGCATACGGACGTATGTTTGGGCCATCCTGGGGGCACAATCTCAGACGCGCTCGATCATTCTCAAGGCCGGGACGGGGTTCGACGCCCAGAAGCAATTTCTGTCGAATGTCGAAGATGCCATTGCCTCTCCCGTCGACATCTCGGCGAGCATCGCACGCTACTAGAAAACGTTGCAGTATGCATCAAACCGCCCCCCCCCCCCCTTGGACTTCGTCTTTGGGATCGGGCTCTACTTAGCACTGAGCGATATGGAGCTCCATTTGGGAACCTTTCAGGGCTATAATAACGGTCATAATCGCCGGGTAGGACCCGGCTATCGGCCACAACCCAGGTATAAACGAGTCGCCCCACCAGCCGGGACTGTTCACAGGGGACCTGCCGTGCCGCCAGCAACGAGCGGTGCTGTTGCTGTTCCCGTTCCGAAGGAACAACAGGAACAACAACAAAGTAACAAGCAACAGCTTGCGCGCTACAGGACCATGAAGAAGAAAAAGCAGCCCTCGTTACTGCTGGGGTCGCCATCGGCATAGTGGTGCTTTGCTGGTATACCCGGCGATCGGCTACCCTACGGACGGCCGCGATGATCAGGCCCACCGAAAGCACCGCTGCGGCCCAAAGATTTTCGGCAAGCCAGAGAGTTGCTTTCCCCAGCGTACTCAGGGGCCAGGAGACAAGACTGCCAATGATACCATGCAGGGCGGCAGCAGCCTTGCCCGCAATTTTGGCAAGGACCCACCCGAGGGCCTGCAGGTGTTTTTTGACCCACTCCACCCCGCCGGATGGCTTGGGAGTCGGCGACGGGGCGCCGGCCGCGCCTCCCTCGGTGATCGCAAGGACGATGGTACTGATGGTCATCCCGTGCGCCGTTAGAATCGACGCAATGATGATACTTGCTCCCGAAAGAGGGTACGGAGCCACTCGCGGAGTGTTGTGTCTTCGCAAAGGAGCCTCCGGAACGTCTCGCGGATTCGGCTAACCTGCGACCGGAGAGCTCCTCTGTTTACAGAGAGGGCTTCGTTGCCCCTCTCTTTTACCCTCAAGTCGACTGATTCGGTCTCAAATCCTTTGCAGATCGCCGGGGTCGTCGGTTTCCGTCAATTTCCGGCGCTCCAGGGCCAAATATCTTTAGTTTTTGACAGCTTTGCCAGGTTGTTCGCCAATTCGTCTCGGACACCGCAGTTTTTAACCCATTAAGCTCCCGAACGGCTTCGAATAGCCACGCGGAGACATCTGGCTCGTCCCTAACTGCCGGCAGGGCTCGGTCGATCATGCGCCTCTCGTCCTTGGCAAAGTTAGACAAAATCCTTTGGATCGGCGCTATCGATGTCCGTTGGGCGCGGGGAGGCTTCGATCTCTTTCCGGATCTTTAGGTAGCTGCTTCCCCGACTTGTACGTGAGCCCCACGCAGCGCATCTGTGGCACCTCTGCCATATTCTCTGGTCAATGTTCTTAAAACCGGAATCCTCCCCTCGTCGTAGTCATACGGATCTTCTTGCCGTCGCCGGGGGCTCCCAGTATAGCGTTTTGCCGTCGTCGCCAATTCCAAACTGTCTATAGTCGATTCTGCCTGGGCGCAACGTATAGGCACAGTTCGTTGTAGAAAGTATCAACCAGGCGCTTCTTTTGTCCTCAAGTGCTTAAATCATCTCGCATGCTCTGAATACTGTCCCCGGACGCGTCAAGCTGTTACTGGACCTCCTGCGGGGGGACCAGCGGGACGTCGGGGAGGTTGACTATATCATCGCCGTCTGTTCCAGTGGTAAAGCTAGTTTCCTCGATATCATCGCCAGTGTCCATGGGCGCCCTTGCGTGGCCCATCCAGTCCATCTCACGCTCGAAAGACATCACGTTAAAACGTTTGTATGTTCGCGCGCACTGTACACCTGCACCTCATTTGAAGACTGTCGTACCCATTTAAAAAGACGATGGCTTCGCGCAAATTCGGACGCAAGCGATCCTTATAGGCGCCTCCGCGAGAGTCAAGGTTGTGCGGCAAATCCGTGGTCATCACCCACAACCCGACTACTATTGGGCCGAGCCAGCAGCTGCTGATCCGGTTTCCCAACCTTGGCAAAGACGATGTGATTGTCCCCGGGACCGCGAGGTTGGCCTTCACAATGACGCTGGACAGTACCGACGCCAACCGGACCGTGGCCGCCAATCTTGTCCGCGTCATCGTGAGAAAAACGACCGTAAAAAATTCCAGCAACAAGGTGTTGTCCATCGTTGACAGCGACATCCTCCTTTCTTACTTCGATCTCTGGAAGACGGCCACAGAGATGAAAATGACCAGTACCAAGGCATTGATACGTCTAATAACAGAAACACAACGAGGATCCGAATGGATGCTGGAGATAATGATGTGTCTGTTGCAGCTGACAAAGCCATTGCTGATGCTTTCAGCAATCGTTTCTACATCCCACGGGACTTCGAGCTGCTCGAGAGCCAGATGCCATTCTACCAGAGTGCACTGGGCGACCGGCTCGAGTATGAACTAACGTTCAACGACTACAGCCGTGTGAGCCAAAGGCGATGCCGACGCCTCATACGACATTGAAAACATCAGTCTAGACATGGTCAGATCTGCCCCAAATGATCAACAACCAGTACAAAGGCCGCCTTGCGATCCTGTATGACCGGGTACTGCGGTACCGAAAAATCAGCAAAGACGAGCGACACCCTCTGGAATATCCATCTCAACGTGCCCGCCCGCAGCATGAAGGGCATCCTGATGCTCTTTGCTGGCACACTGAGGCCTTCTATAACCCCAAAATAACAAAAGTGGAGGTCACTATCGAGGGGGTCCCCAGCCAACTCTTCAGTCAAGGAATGCGTGCCTACCAGACGTGGGACGAGGCAAAGAAGTTATTTGCAGCATCACCCGGCAGTAAGCGACACCGCAATGTGTCAGTGGTGGCGAAAGACCTGGCCCTGGCAGACGTCTCCCTGGGAGAATTTCTCACAAGCAAATACTCCCTGTGGCTTGACCTCAGGACAACCGATGATGACCGGCTTCATGGCAATGGCCGCCGCATAGGGGAAGGTGTGACAATCCAGATCACAAAAACAGCAGAGGCAGCCGGCGCTTTGAACATCTATCTCTACATCATCATGGATGCAGAGCTGGACACTGAAGATGGCCGGTTAGTCCAAGCGGCCTATTAATCAAAGATTATTAAATCAAAGATTACTGGATCTCCTGCCGCGAACGGCTCATTCGGCGATAATATGCGGGCAGACGGGATGTGGAAAAACAGTTTTTATCCTGGATCTGCTCGAAGGCCCCTACCGGGGGTTCTTTCGACACATCGTGGTCCTGTGCCCCACCATACGACATAAGACTTATCAGCAGCGCCCCTGGATCTGGGCTGACACTGAGGTCTACGTTCTAGGCCCCGGTGAGCGGCTTCACGATTACTTGCGGGCGTTTTACCAGGCGTTTATGGGCGAGCCAACCCTATATATCATAGACGACTGCTTGGCCACGAAGGCTTTGACGAGGAAGAAAGACATGCTGTCAGAGCTAGCTTTCTCGGGCCGCCACGCTGACCAAACCGTCTGGGTCCTTACCCAGAAGTATAATGCGGTGCTGAAGGACCTCCGCGAGCAGACGCGCTGGGTCGCACTGTTCCACTGTAAAGATCGTGACTCATTCGAAGACTGTCTACGTGAAAATGACGTGATCCCCACACGAGAACAGCGGGCATTGGTGCGGCAGCAGCTAGCCGAGACAAGACACGCAGTGCTCATACTGAACACAGACCAGCCCGCAAGTTATATGGTGCTACGCAACAATGCTTAGCCGCTACGAAGTAACCGTAGGACTGCTAATCGCCGTGCTTGGCGCGCATCTGGTACTGCTATTTTTCATCGCTTGGCAATTCACGCGCTTCGGCCGTACGCTCGGACTCTATTTTAGACGGGCCCGCCGTCTCGCAATAGCGATGCGCACAGGAACAGTAATGGACTGCGACAAGCTCATCGATCAGCTGCTGTCCGCGGAAACCGCACGTGCTGGCGATACCGGAGCAACGGGAAGAGCCCGACACACACGTTGTGCAGTAACGGCCGCAGAAGCACCGCGACGCCTCGCCGCATTGGTAGCGGGGGGGGGGGGGGGTTCTAAGGAGTATAGACTGGTGGTCCATGGAAAGCAACCGCTGATCATATCGACGCTATTGAAGATAGTGAAATCGAGAACCTGTACGCCCGCTACGAAGCAAGCTAATTCTGCGGCGATGACGAAGACACTGGGGTATGCGGCGATCCAGCTTTATGCGGGGGTGGCATCCATGTTTCTCCCGATCCCGGCCGAAAACCAACCAGAGCTTGTTGCTGACCTCGAGGGTGACCCGTTCGTCGGACACGCGCTTAGCACTGCCACCTGCGAGCTCTACCACCGGTATGGTTGATGTATGGCGCCGCTAACCGCCGCGCTGACCACCCTCCAGCACTGTCAATTTGGACATCGATGTTAATATAAGCGATGGCGGAGATCAAGGAGAACCAAGCGACATTGCAAAGCAACACACAAGCCCCGACCGTGTCAGCTGGGGAGCCAGCACAGACGGCAGTAGAAAGTGTCACGGTGAAGGTTAAGGATCCGAAGAAAGTGGCAGACGGGCGTGCCGGCGCTGCCGCCCGAAAGGCCAAGCAAGAACGACTGCTCGAACAGCTTCGGGCAACCAAGAAATCATTTCGTCCGGGAGAGGCCAGTATTCCTCCAAAGGAAGCGGACTCAAAGGACCAGGAGTTGCGCAGCAACGGCCGAGACGCGGACAAACGGCCGGAACATAATGGGCTAACTAACTGGACCCCATGGATAACTGGGGCTTGTCTTACAGGCGGTGCCGCGCTTGCGCTGTTTCTCCCACGCTTGCGCGATTGCCAAGCAATGATGAGGCGGTCGAACAGCTTCAAGCCGCGCATGAGTCATGGACAAAGAAGCGGACAGAGCGCCAGGATTGGATCAGCGAGGAGCTCCGCCGACAAGGCCACGCCTTGAAAACATTCCAGGATGTCGACGAGGCCATGAGGCTCTATGCGGAGGTCACCGGGAAAAAGGTCAGCTTTGATGACCTGGGTCCCGAGCCCCAGCTCTCTGACTTTTATACCCCGAGCGACGGCCAAAAGACCGCGAGATTGCTTTCGTCCTCATCGGAATGGCCGCGACCGGTTTGGTCGCCTACAAGCTCGCCAAGTACTCCGAAATGACCGTGATGAGACATGACCAGAGTAGTGAGGTGAGATTTTTTCGCAACAATTTTTCTGCGGCCTATTATTGTTTCGCAATAAAGCAACTATGGGCCTTCCCGAAGAGTTGTACCACGCGATGATGGGGGCTGGATGGCAGGCCAAACGAAACAAAATACCCGGCCCTCTTGTCCGCACTATGATCGACGTCGCGCAAAAGTCACTCGAGCTCTGGCAGCAGGACGAGCGAGCAGCCTTTCGATTCGCTCGCCTTGTGATGTCACGACCGAGCATGATCCGGAGCAGCGTCGGGAAACTCCCTTGGGCGGTCGCGGAAGCCTGTTGGAGTGATCAATCTGCTGGAATATCTCGTGGATCTCGATGGAGAGGAAGCTTGCTAGTAATTACTGCAGCCCCCGAGGCTACTGGAAGGGACTAGCGGCGATCAAAAACCTCACGGCCACAGCAAAGGTGACTGAGCAGCAGGCCAAGGACTGGCTCAAGAAGCAGGCCATCTGGCAGATCTATCTGTCTGTTCCACGGTACATCCCTCGTCGTATGATGTAAGCAAGCCAAACGAGGTGCATCAAGCCGACCTGCTCTTTCTGCCGTATGACCGCGTGGGGCGAAAGACCTTTCGCTATGCTCTCACGGTCGTTGACGTCGCCAGCCGCTACAAAGAGGCTGAGCCTCTGACTAGCAAGACCGCAGCAGAGGTCGCCGATGCCCTGTCTCTGATCTACAGACGGGGGCCATTGAAGTGGCCCAAGCTTCTCAAGGTTGACCCGGGGCGAGAGTCCATGGGCGCGGTCAGCCAGGTGCTGGCGAAACATGGAGTTTCTGTTCGACGTGGTCGTGTGGATATCCATCGGGACAAGGGCATTGTAGAAAGCTTCAACCGGACGCTAGCTGAACGCCTCTTTGGGCACCAGTATGCCCAGGAGATGCGGCTCTCCGAGGGCGCGAGGTCAACAGAGTGGGTTAGGCGATTGCCCGAAGTTGTCGCAGGTCAACCGGTTGACGGGCAAAAAGCCCCGGGATGCGGTAAGGGCTGGGAGTGTTGCACAAAAGCCCTCCCTACCTGCTGACCGACCTGTTGGATTACAGGAGCAAAAGCCAGGAGAGCCCGAAGGTGGCCGTCGACGCACCACAGACCCTGTGTGATCTCTTGAGGTGTATCGGCTGGGACGCTCGGTGACCAAGCCCGGTGAGCCTGTGGTCTACTACTTGGAAAATAGGCCGCCGCGTGGCTTTGTCAGGGAAGAACTCTGGTGGTGCCCCCAGACACTCAGCTTCCTCCAGATGGGGTTCTCAAGCGTTCAACAGCTCATCCATCTCTCTCGTACCTGCGGGGATTGCATCTTTGTGTCCTTAAGCCAGTGTGTCCACCCTTTTTTACTGCGATCTAGCGCTTGGAGTCAAAGGGCGAGAGTGATACCTTGTTCAGATATTGCCCATAGATGCGATGGCGCTCTGACCGCAGGACATCCATGCCATGGCGGAAGGTATGCTTTTCGAAGAGAGTCTCTTTGTACTGCTCTTGCCTGATGTGCTTCTTCACGGTGGCCTTTTTAACGAACTTAGCATTCTTTATGTTGCCGCCAGAGCCCTCGAGGATGCTGTACATCTTGGGCCGCAGGCCGACGTATTCCGCAATGGGGCGCCCGGCACCTTCTTGTTCACCGTGCTGTGCAGCGGGTTGTCTTTCGAGAGGTCAGACGTGTCATAGAGATCTGAATGCTTGGTCATATCCTTGTACACATCCTCCGTCTGGATCTCGAGGAGCAGGCTGTAAGTGTCTGTGTACAGTAGCTGACAGCGCTCACCATATCCCACCTTGAGCTGGCTTTAATAGAAGTCGTACATCAGGTGCTTGGAGAGGTCTGGGATGCTCATCCCCACATACACAGGTCGGCTGAGGACCGGACGGCTCTTGTGGACCTGGATCGTCGAAGATGTTCGCTCTGGTAAAGGCTGGGCTGGCGATGAGGCGCCTGAATTTGTCCTCCTCATGCGAGCGCACCAGTTTGACATCAACCCGCTTCCGCAAGTTCTTCATGGTCTTCTCGAAGACCGAGTTGTTCATGAGCTTGAAGAGATCCTTCTCGAAGTCGCTGGTAGCCCTTTTTCGGACCTCTGTGCTCATCCGGATATAGGGCTCCATCCAGGGGCTTTGCCGGAAGCGGAGGGCCCTGTGGATCTTTGAGAGATGCATGCCCAGCGGGAGGTAGAGCTGCAAGTTGCGATAGTGGAGTACATAGCGGTCCTTGTTGCGGAGGTTAGGTGCCAGCTTTTCAACCTCGGTTGGCGCCACCTCAACGCCAAGAAGGTCGTGCTGGTAGTCAGACGTCCACTCCTTCTGAACCACCATGCGCTCTGGAGCTAGTGGATAGGCGTTGTGCGCCTTGTGCAGCTCTCTAGGATATTTCAGATCCACCTCGAGGATGAGCCCCTCAGGGCTGTCTCAGGGCTCTCAGCAAGGCTTTCGCAGTCCTCTTCCCACCGGAAGGCGCCTGTGGATAAAGGCTGGCTCATCGCCCAGCCAAAAAGGTTATTCGCGTTCAGGTAGAGGATGTGGCTATTCGGCTTCTCTGGGTCATAGCCCTCCACTCTGGGGTTGTTTGCTCTGGCATGGCGCTTCGACGCTATAGAAATGTCCCCTCGCATCCCCTTCTCGATGAAGAGATGATGTCTTTGAGCAGCTCGAGCCCTCCTGTCTTCTTGAGCAAGGCGTCCCAGCTGAGGCCTGGGGCCGTGTAGTAGTGAGCCGGGTCCAGACCGTATTGGCGGAGGCACGTCTTCCGGAACGTCTCGAAGACATCTGCTGGAAGCAGGACGTTGGTGCGGCAGTACAGGTCGCTGTAGTCCCCCAAGGTCTTGCACCCAAAGGTCGTCCAGACCTGTCGCGTGTGGGCGTAGTCCGCCTCGTTAATGTTCACATCGGATAGCTTGCTGTAGAAAGCCTCCTTGGGTGGGAGCTGGGTCTCCTCAAAGTGCGCCCAGGAGTCCATGTACTCGTAGGGATACACACCCTTGCGCATGATCAGTTTGCGTCTAGCCTCGTTCGGCTCGTATTGCGCTGTGATTTGGAAAGCCGCAGGCCGGATCGCCGCCACCAGCTTGTCAAGAGATGCAAGCAGAAACTTAGCGCTGTCAATAAATCGAAGTTGACCGACCGAGAAGCTGATATACCTCTCGGTATTAGGAATACAGGACACCTTGCCTCCCACCTTAGAAATGGCCTGCATCAGCAAATGGCTGTCATAGCCCCGCAGGTTGTGAAAGACCACCGGGATCGGAGTGGTTTTCGAGTTCAGGCGCAACTTGATGTTGTAAGCGTTATGGGCGGCCCCTCGGTATTGCCCCGTGATGTAGCAGTGATCGCGGACGGAGTCCCCGGCCAGAGGCTTCTCACAGACGTGGCAGACGGTGGCACTATTATAGGCCTGCCAGTCCTCTCGGGTCATCCTCATGGTGTTAGGATTGGCTAACACAGCCTTGATTTTGATCTCCTCCCGCTGGAGGGCTTTCAGGAAGTGTTCGGCCGCGTTTGGCCCGCGGTATACAACAGGTGGCTCTGTTTGCCCGTCGCAGCGCACGACCACATAGCAATAACTGCAGGCCTCGTGCTCCTGTGTCTTCCGCGTGTTGCTTTTCAGGGGGTCCTGCTCGGGGCCCTCAATCTTGGTGGTGAGAGCCTCAAAGTCGGCATAGATGATGATGATGAAGGGGGCTGGGAGTTGTTTATGGTGGTTCTGGAAGGTGAGCTTCCGGCATCTCCACCCGGACTGCAGTCTGGAAGATGTCTTTGCACTCTGGCTTGTGGGCCTCCAGCAGGTCTTCTCTAGAGTAACCGTGCAGGTATTGCTCGCAGAAGTGCTTGCGCTCCTGGTGCGTGCTCTGATCGTAGAGTAAGCGGTTGAGGTACTTAATCCAGGTGTAGTGAATTTTTCCTGCCTTCTCGATCAGCAGCAGATTGATGCGGGGCATGCCCTCCGGCTGGGTGCTGAGTCTGTGAACAGACGCACCCCTATCCCGGCCAAATACGTTGATGGCAAGGTTATTCTACTTCTCCACTTTGGGGATATAAGAAATTGGTGTGGGTGCATCGATCCCTTCGAAGTTCAGATCATCATTGGTAGGATACTTCGACGGTCTGTCTACATGGTCACGGGCTGGGAACAGGGCTGATCTGAGCGCCAATCGGAGGCAGTGATCGCCCTTGGCCTTAACATTGATAACCGCCCTCCTGTGTTTCACCGCTGATGGTAGTGGGATGCAGGACCCGCCTCTCAGTGGCTGATATCTTGCGATGTCCAGCCAGAGAGTCTGCACTCTGTCGACCACCCACTCCGACCCTCTCTGTGTCCACTTTCCGAGCAGCTCCAGGAGGTGGGGGATGGCTTTGTCTTGAGCCTCTGATTTCGCCGGCCTGGAGAAGGGCCGCCTGCTTGTGGCGGAACACAGGGTCAGAGAACTCTTCAGTTCCATCAGCTCTCACCTTTCGTAACTGGACCTTGAGGGCAAGCTGAAACTTCACGCCATCGAGAGCCAAGATCTCTTCTGTATGTGTGGGCGCACTTCTTGCAGAAAGGCTCCTACATCAACGCCTGAGGGATGGCATTCAGAGATATCCATCTGCCAACCTCGCAGGTAATTCCTTATTACCCAGGGCATTCGGTAGAAGACTTGCTCGTGTCTCTTCTTCTGCTCAAACACTTCCAGAATCTCTTGCTGGTAGTCCTGGACTGTTCGAAGCGCCTTCTGAGGAGGCAGTGGGTCAAACACCCCCAAGATGGCCTTCCTCTTCCGGTCCCTGCGTATGCGAGGTGGGCGAGGTCCGTGGTTTCCCAGGGAGCAGAGGCTTAAGAAGGCGTTGTTTCACTGCTCCGGGGATTGGCTCATCCATGATGTTTCTTACAACTTTCTGGGCAGGCTCGGGCATTTCAGCCTGAAGCTGCTCGATGTCATCATCCATGTCGGCCATGCTAATATACTGTAGCCGACGTCTGTCTAATTGAGAGTTCTGTTGGCATATAAGTCGTGTATCCCAATTTTAGCACTTAGCACAGTTAGATAAACGGTAATGTTCGTTGCTGGTGCGCCGCGAACAGGAGCTCGTGCATGAGCGCAGGGTGAAGGCGTCTTGCCTTTGCTTCTGCGCGGTGAAGGGCTTTCTTCGCGTTGTCGGCGCCGCAACCCCTTGAACACAGCTGGGTTTCCGATTTCCACCCCCGGCCGCATTTCCTGCATGGGCGAGGCTCTGTCCCCGGCCGGCGGCGTAGCTGAGCCCTATGAATGCCGCAGAGATCGTTTACACACGGCTTCCCACAGCGCTCGCTACGTCCAACGATAAGCCAGCGACAAGCGTTAAATAAACTCATACTGGTATATACCCAGGGCGAGCATTTGTTCAATTAGGCGTTCGGCTGTGCCAGGCCCTTGGGTTTGGGCCCGCCAGGGGGGTGGGGCGGGCCCAGTCTGCAACCTCAAGCTGCACGCTGCGGGTGCCGATGGAGAGCGACCCCAAAAATCGCGACCGTTTGGCCAACAACAAGTTGTGTAGCTGGCGGCCTTTCGGCCTACATAAATAATCGGCCGGGGCCTTATGTGTTTGCGCTATGGCTTGCCATATAAAAGTGGTCCAGAACCCCAATCATGTATACTACTGGTATGTTACTTCAAGGGATGCATAGCAAACAAAATAAATGTCAAAAAGGATTGCCTTTGGAAACAAAGAACGCACAAGCTCAAACGCAGTTTGATTAAGTCTCTTCATATGCAACACTGTTTTTTGCGAGGCTGCATACGGCCCCACCCCCCACCCCAGCGCCGGCTTAAGCGGTATTCGATTCTCAAACTAACCAGGATGGGCTCATTGATCCCAAAGGAAATAAAATAAAATCTGCACTACGATGATGTACAGAGAGACTTTTTACGGCCGCCACACGGCACAACACTAGCTACAGTAGAGTAAAATAAAAGTCAAAAAGGATTGCCTTAGGAAACAAAGAACAAACAAAATCACGAAAATCGGAGACTCGGTTTAATTGAGTCTCTTCATATGCAACACTGTAGTTTGCGAGGCTGCATACGCCCGTTAGCGCCGGCTTAAGCGGTATTCGATTTTCAAACTAACCAGGATGGGCTCAATGATCCCGAAGGAAATAAAATCTGCATTATGATGATATAATATATATCACTATATCTATATCTGCATTATGATGATATAATATATATCACTATATCTATATCACTGTATCTTTATAATAAAACCAACGTTCTAAATTTAAAAAAAGTACATAAATAAAAACAAGAAAGCGGTTTCAATTTAATATATACTTGCCCTCTCCGCTACTTTTGAGCGGTTGACTTGCTGAGAATATACGTCGGTTATTGCAACTGTTGTGGCTTTCTTTTTGAAGTGGTTTGGGAAGCATGTGCTTCGTGCCTGTGGCCTTTTCTAGCTAGCTCAATTTAGTTTCGAAACAGCGTCGTTGTAATACACATGGGAGGCACGCAAGCGCGCTCTTCTATTAATACCTTAATGTTTGTATACATTCTTGCCATAACGGCCAATAATTGTCAAAATAACGTATTCTTTCGAAAGAACTACTTTTGTTTTCGACTGTATTCGTTCGCAAATTAGCTGTGTATTTGACCTAGATGCTCTTTACTGCAGAGTGTGAGCTGCAGTACTTTTGGATTTAAACCAGCATTCATCCGGATTATCAGAAACATACTCAGGGCAGCATCCTCGCATCATTCCAGAATATGTAGTCAGTTTAGGACAAATAACACAATGAAACTCAGCGAGTGAAAAGGACCCTTATCAATATTTAAACAGCGAAGATAAAAATCAGCCTGTGTATCTGATCAGAACTCATTTGAGTACTTCTTTTTCAGAATAATTCTATTTTACTTCCCTGCAGCTGGTGTGGCGGCTGTAAAACGTCTCTCTATACTTAATCACAGTGCAGATTCTATTTTTATTTCCATTGGGATCATTGAGCCCATTCTGCTTACTTTGAAAATCGAATAATGATCAAACTGGTGCTAGGGGAGCGTATGTAGTCTCGCAAACTGCACTGCTGTATATGAAGACTTAATGAAACCGAGCCTCCGATTTTCGTTCTTTTGTATGTTCTTTGTTTCCAAAGCAACCTCCTAGATTTTTTTCTCTGTTCTTTAGTACTCATTGATTGAGCATAGAATGAATATTGAATATGTAATAATGTATATTGACCCTCCGTTGTTTCATATGGCTTAAGGAACGGTTTCTCACGGTTCACATCATTTGTACTATCAAAATTGTTATGCTGTTTTAGAAACAAGAATCATCGCATTTACCCATTGTTTGTTGGACACCATTTTTATCCTAAAATTTGAACAAGGTAATTTACTACCTGTAGTTGTGTCTTAAAATTGCAAGATGAGTGGCAAAAATTGTGGATCTTGATCAGACGCTGCGTCTGATCTGGGCGTACATTGTTAGCTACTTCGTATCGGTCAGAAAAATAA